>JAJLZE010000008.1:0-484050 GCA_030571955.1 Yamadazyma phyllophila | reverse complement strand
ACTATTACTATTACTATTACTATTACTATTACTATTACTATTACTATTACTATTATTACTATTACTACTACTATTACTATTAATCTACTATTACTATTCCTATACTATTCCTATACTACTATGCTATTATTATGCTATTACTATACTACTATACTATTACTATACTAGTACTATACTAGTATTACTTTGTTATTACTGTACCACTACAGTACTATTACTATTCCTATACTGTTACTATACTACTATACTATTACTATACTATACTATTACTATGACTGTACCATTACTCCACTATTACTGTTTTAATACTGTACTATACTATTCCTCACTATTACTTTATTATACTATTACTGTACTATATTAGTACTATACTATATTAGTACTATACTATATTGTTACTGTACCATATTAATACTATACTATTACTACTACTTTATTATTACTTACACTACAGTACTACTATGACTCTACCACTTCTATTACTCTATCATTACTATACGACCATTACTATATCATTACTATCCTATCATGCTATTCTTACTCTTCCTATCCTACTCTATACCTTCATATCTCCCTCATATCGGAGGCTTCACAAGCCGAATGCTCTCCTCCACAACACTATTCAGAAACCCCGTATTACTCGTAGGGTCAAACCGAGCAGACCGCTTCTCAAGATACTCCTTGACAAATGGCCACTCACTGCCATACCACTCACCCGCAAGCATATTGACAACAAACTTTCTCTGATCCTCCAACTCGTCTTCCGGGCCAGCCATATCGAAAAGACCGCCATGAGTCTGCCAGTCCACGAGCCAATACCCGACCTTACGCATGGCAGTCTGGCACTGCTCTGGAACAAGATAAAGTGCCTCCTTGTCTATGCGGTGCCTCCACCCCACCATCGCCCGTGCAAGCAACGTGACCTTATCGATGGTGTTTGTATGGAGACGGCTTTGAAGTAAGTTGAACGCATTGAGCCGGTGGTTTCGTATAAACACAATCAACGAGTAGATGTATCCGGTGATTTCATGCGAGACGTGGACCTTCTGCATCGTTTGTTTTGCAGCTTGGAGCTCGTCCACGTATCCGCCACACACCTCTGTATCGATATCCACGGTAAGAGAACTATCATGGAAATGAGAGAACCAAAAGCGTTCTTTTAGGTTTTTATCAAACGTATTCTGACGCTCTTTCGACACCTCTATCACCGCCACCACCGAGTGGAACTCAGGGATGTTCACCACCTCTGTCCCCACGCTGACCGTGTTGTTATTCCGCAACCGGCTGGCGTTTGTATCGTACTGCTCTAGGCAGTCAAACAACTTCACCAACTGTCTCTGGGTATAGTCATCACAGCGTTCTAATCCTTTCCACAAGCAGACGTTATAGATATCGCCGTCTGGCTTTTTCATTCCGGCGATGACTCGTGAGCCACCAGCGTCCACACCACCCGTTCCACTAGCAATAGCATCAACACCACCTGACCCATCAATGGCATCACCACCCGAACCAGCGCTTAAGTCCACCACACCCACGTCCAATCCTCTGCGGCTGAACGCGGTGCAGATAGCCTGTTCTGTAGCAGCGGCATCTTCTGTGTGCACGACGCAATTCTTGCCATTAATAAGTGCCAATGAAATGGCTATTATGAGGTCATCCATGAGGAATTGAGAACGAAACCAGAATCAATGCGACAATGGGCGAGGGTCGATGTGCAGCAGGTTGGTACAAGAGAAACAGACTGAAGATATGCCTACGAGATAAAGTGAAACAATCGACGCACATTACAAAGCACCCGACCCGACTTGCATTGCCGAATCAAGTAGCGTATTACCGTATTTCACCAGTGATGAGTTGAATAATCCCGCTGGTGAATAAAACGCGCCTATTGAAAACGCGACGTCGCGAAAATAAGCCAATTTTGTGAGGTGAAAATTTAACCGACAATTCAAAACAAACACGCAACTTGCATTAATCTCTGGGTCTAAAGTTCTAGAGAATAGCATACATCAACCCGCGCCCCGTCCCATAGAGTTCCAGCTAGTGTTTGAGCTAAATTGACTTTTGTTTGTTAGGCGTGTATCTAGCTTGAAATTTTTTCTCATCTTGATCCTTATTTACTTTACCTTGGTCAATTCAATTGGCGCTACTACTTTTGATCCAATTGCCTTGCTATCACCACCAGTGTTCTGATCTTGTTAATACTTGTTTGTCCATATCATGGAAGGTAAATTACAGGCGTTTCCCAAGTTTCTTAGACTGGAACCATCACCTCGAGTACAGGATTCAGCATTCCCTCCGTTCAAAGTCGAACATCGCTATAAAGGGGTCTATGAAAGAGCAGGTTTTGATGTGCTTAAACGCCAACATGGCAGCCCTAACTCGACCCCTAAAACCAGAAATGGCAGCACTTTCCTGGCCCAGGCATCAATGAAGTCTCCTTTGGTGGGCCAGTTTTCCCACAACCAACAGCAGTTTTCTCATACCCAACAGGATTCCAATCCTTACAATACTGCTCGTCATGGTAGCCAACCAAGCTTGACCAGAACGAACCAGAGCCCGGATTATTCGTCCCAGTCTCCATACAAGGCCAAAAGCCACGATAATATTCTTACATCCCAAGCAACGAACCATACCGATATGGACTCGAGCTATAGATCAGATAACCCATACGAGACTTCCACATACCAGTCTCGTTCCCAACCCACCACTGCATCCTACGATCCACGCAGACCTTCCAACACGAGCCACCACGGCCAACCCTCTCCACGTAATTATTCAGGCAGCACGGCGGTGTCATCAGTCAATGATCCGCCCATCATGCTCAAGCAAAACACCCATAAGGCTTCCATAGGGTCTGACTTTAACTTCAGTCCTTCCAACAACCAGCAAAACAAAAACTACATGGGCTTATCTCTTGATTTAAAGGACGAGTCAGTGGACAACTTGAGCGAAGACTCGATCGATCAAGATATGTCGAACCAAAGCAGAGCCTTTTATGATACCAATGCTACTTCTGTCAGGTTATCACACGAGATGAGCAGAACCGACAGCGTCGAGACCAATGAGTTGATGGACACTCCTCAGAAAAAGGGTCAAAATGAGTTCAACGGTTTACCTACACCTCCAAAGACCGGCAGTGAAGGAATGCAGGATACGTTTATAAGGAAAGAACGGTTATCCACAGCTTTGGACCAGTTCAAACACGATCTCGAAGCCCATAAATCTCCTAAAGCTATTGACCCTGCTCCTCCAAGCAATCCGGTGATTCAAATCAATAACGAACCAAGCTCGTACGACGACCCTGCAACGAGATTGTCCTATAACCAAGTGCCATACGGTTCCAATGCCGAAGCATCTGCCCAATTTGAGTCTTTCAAAAACCAAAATGAACAAGACAGTAGAAACTTGAACCAGGACTACCAAAACTTCTTGAACGGTTCATTACCGGTTGGCAAAGACTTGAGAAAAAGCCAGCTATCTATGGTCAGTTCCATTGTATCGAAAGAGTCTCGTTACTCGGACGAGGAAGATGCACAGGTTCAAGAAGAATTAGAACGTCAATTGGCCAGTTTGAAAACCGGCGGAAGTAGTGAACTTTTGGCTCAAAAACAGGTTTATCCTGATAAGTTCCCTGAAGAAGAAGAAGAGAACGTTCAGCCATACCCATCCGATTTCCCTGAAGAGAAGGACGACGAAGAGTTTGTTGATGCCACCTCGCACACCCAGGACGTTATACCGTCGTTCATGGTTGAGCCCAGCACACCACCAGCTGCTTCAGTCGAGGAAGAACTCGAATCAGACGATGCCATTGAGCCTCTAGCAGTTCGTCACTCTGGATCCAAGTCAAGAGACTTCGAATTGCCAGATATAAGCCAGACCCCAACGATTGCCCAGCAAGAGGCTGAAGATTTGAACAGCTCTCCGGTGGACCCTGGATTGGACGAGCTCAGAGAAGTCAGACTTGGAAAGAAGGAATTGCCCTCTTTCAAGTATCCATCCGGAAGCGGACCATGTCGGTCATGTAAGCAAAAGATATCACCAACTGCCAAGGGACCCAAGAAATCGATCTATTCTAAAACAGGAGAATTGACCGGACAGTGGCATAGAGAATGTTTCCAGTGTGCTCATCCGGATTGCGGTATTCAATTCGACAAGTCTGTTCAATGTTATGTTCTTGATGACGAGGCATATTGCAACCACCACTACCATGTATTGAACAAGTCCTTGTGTGAAACATGCCAGTTGGGAATCGAAGGAGAATGCATTGAAAATGAGCTCGAGCAAAAATGGCATTTACTGTGCTTGAGATGTTTCAAATGTCACAACACCATCAACACAGACTACTATTTAATCAACGATTCTATCTGTTGTGAACAAGACGCTTTGAATATCATGTCTGGAGAAGAGTCATACAACGATGCCGACGGTAATCACAGAAACGGCTTGAGTACCACCGACAAGATTGAAAAAAGAAGAACTAGATTAATGCATATAGATTAGAACCATAAATGTACATTAGATTAGAGATGCATCCCATATATTAAAATCCACATTAGTAGTCTCGGTAGGACCGGGGCTTGTCGAAGTCGTCAAGGTCGTCCAACTCTGCCATATCTAAGGCATCGACTCCAACCGCTTTGGCGATCGGTGTATCTGCGTTTACGTTGGAATCCTCTTTACCACTGGGCACAGGCGTTCCCACCTCGTCCAGGTTTGGCTGGGGCTGGACCAAGCTGGTTCTGCTATCCACCTCGTCCTCGTCGTCTATTATGAAGTTATCGGCGTCGAATTCAGCCGAATCAAGCTCTAAGTTATTCCCACTATCGTCATCGCCAAAGTCCCCGAATATCATATTGTCGTCCTGGAAATCAGAGTTTCTATACTTGGCCAATCGTATCTGCATTTTGTTGTAGATGACGTATGTGGTGGTGGCCGAGGCAGCAGCTGCCACCAATATCGACAACACGTCGATGACTTTCCTGGTCACCGTATGCGAGTCGTCTCCAAGATCTTTAAGCTGATGGCCAACAAAGACATGGGCGAAAAGCTTAGGGGTGGTCAAAACCGAAGCAGAAAAGTACACAAGCGGCGAGAGTTCTGGAATGGCCGCCAATGCCCCGTTCGATAAACTATAAGGTAAAGGACATAATCTTATAAGTATCAACAATAAAAGGCTGTGTTCTTGTTTGATAGTCTCAGCAAATACTCTGAAAATTTCATTCGACTGAAGTAATTGTTCTGATCTCCGTCTTAACACATGGCGGAAGAAGAGGAACGAAGCAAATGAGCCGGTGGTGGAGGCAATGGCAAGAATGATCCAGCCTCCTCCAACTCCATAAATCATACCAGCGAGTAAAGATAACGGAGAAAACCCTAATAACGGAGGGAACCCCACGAAAAACACCAATGTGAAAAGTATAGGTTTCCCGAACTTCAAATGGGCCCATTTATCAGACAAAAAGATAAGGAACTTGATGATATACACATGGAAGATGGCCAAAGCGATGGCGATGATGGCAACCAAAACCCCTGCAATTGCGAGGAGGATTTGTTTTACTTTCGACTGTTGTTTGTACCAGTCGATTAGCGACTGGCAGAACGCGATGTACTTGTTCCAGGACTCCCGGAGGTTGTCTAGGGTGCTTGGCAGCTGGCCATACATGGATGTTGGGAGTTGAGGCATTGGATTGTTGCGCGCCGAGCGCGCCGTGATGAGGCGAGGTGGAGCGAGGCGAGGGGGCGAGGGTGGAGCGAAGACGAGGGAGGTGGTAGGGCCAGGACGAGGGGGCGCGGTGGTAGTGCGAGGCAGCTGACGAAGACAGAGAGGAATAGAGCGACTATGGCCCAATGATTAGTAGAGTTAATGAACGAAAAATAGATATCACTTAATATGATTCAGCAAATCTTCAAGAGGACGTGAGTTAGTACGAGAGTATCTATTTAGTACGAGTAGTTGGGAGGGACCTCTGTTTAGTACGAGAGTAGTCTGGAGGAACATCAGATCCAACGACTGCGGAAGCAGCGCGAGGGAGCGCGGGGTAGGAGCAGAGGTAGGCAGTAGACGACGCGAGAAAGAAGCAGTAGAGGACGTGAGAAAGAAGCAGTAGAAGACGCGAGCAGAAGACACGACGACACAACGACTTCGAAACAGAACACGCATAAGCACATCGGCTAAGCTCCACGCCATTACCTGCCAAATAACGGGCTGCCATTCCCAGCTTATCATAGAGGCTCATCGGTGAAATTTCGCGCCGACGTAATTTTGTTCGACCGTGAGCGATGGCTCAAGACCTTCGAAGGACGCATCTGCTTTACGACAGTCATAACCCTATGGCCACCCTCTACCCACCACGAGTGAAAGCAGGCATCAAAAGTGCCTCCCGTTGCCTGTCAAATTCCAACCTCACCGGTAACCAAAACTTTAAATCCCACCTTAAATCTTAAGCCCGCAATTCCCGCGGCGTTAAACTGCCGATTAACCTGCTTTACTTGAAAACAAATACCTGGAAACAAATTGTGAAATTTTACATTTTCATAGCATGAACCAGCTCTTGATCGTTCTACTTGTATGCTTGCAAGCAGTGTTGGCCCGTTCACCATCGGGCGGATACGCTCCAAAAAACACCACCTGTCCAGATAAAGATTTGGTCAGAGTAGCCGATGGGTTATCGACCGAAGAATCAGAGTGGTTAGAAGAACGTAATAAAAATACCAAAACAAGATTGACCCAGTTCTTGAAGGACTCGAATCTTACTGACTTCGACGCCGACAAGTTCATGGACAACGTCAACGACACCATCAAGATCGGACTTGCCTTTAGTGGGGGTGGATACAGAGCCATGTTGAATGGGGCTGGGCAACTTTTGGCGCTTGATGATAGATTTGAGCCTTCTAATAAAGTCGGCTTAGGGGGTCTTTTGCAGTCGTCGACCTACTTGGTCGGGCTTTCTGGTGGTAACTGGCTTGTGGGTTCGGTGGTGTTAAACAACTACACCTCTGTTGCCGATATCTTGAAAAGCGATAAGATCTGGGACCTTGAAAACTCCATCATCAACCCTTCAGGTTGGGATGTTATTTCTGCTGCCAAGTACTACACCGAGATCTACGATGCTTTGACCGATAAAGAAGAAGCCGGATACGAAAGATCCATCACCGATATCTGGGGTAGAGCTTTATCGTACCAGTTTTTCCCTGACTACACCGACGGTGGTGTTGATTTGTTGTTCAGTGATATCAGAAACCTTCCTCACTTCAAGAACCATAGCATGCCCTTCCCTATCGTTGTGGCCGACGGAAGAGCCCCAGACACCTACATCATCAGTGGGAACTCGACTGTTTTTGAATTCAACGCGTTTGAAATGGGTAGTTGGGATCCTTCTGTCTACCAGTTTATGGATGTCAAATACGTGGGAACAAACTTGGACGATGGTAAGCCAGTTGACGATGTTTGTGTTCAAGGATACGATAATGCTGGGTTTGTTTTAGGAACTTCTTCTTCTTTGTTCAACCAGTTTATCTTGCAATTAGGCTCGGCCAATTTACCTTCCATCATCAATGGAGTGGTTGAAAAGTTGTTGAAGTCTGTCAGTAATGACGAAGATGATATTGCCGTTTATGAGCCAAACCCATTCCATAAAACCGACGAAGGAACCGTTCAATCCATCTCCAAGAACGAAACTTTGTTCTTGGTTGACGGTGGTGAAGATCTCCAAAACGTTCCTTTACAACCATTGATCCAACCAGACCGTGAAGTCGACGTGATTTTCGCCTACGATAACTCGGCTGACACCGACCAATCGTGGCCTAACGGAACCTCCTTGACCTACACTTTTGAACGTCAATTCTTGAAACAAGGTAACGGAACCGTCTTCCCATACGTTCCAGATGCCACCACTTTCCGTAACTTGAACTTGACTTCCAAGCCAACCTTCTTTGGATGTGATGCTAAGAACTTGACTTCTTTAAACGACCAAGTCGGTGGCCCAGACTACGCTCCTCCATTGATCGTATACACTGCCAACCGTCCATTCTCTTACTGGTCCAACACCTCGACCTTCAAGATGAGTTACGACGAAAAGGAAAAACTCGGGGTCATCAGCAACGGGTTTGAGGCTGCCAGTCGTTTGAACTCCACCATCGACGAAGACTTCAGAGCTTGTGTTGCCTGTGCCATCATCAGACGTGCCGAAGAAAGAATGGACCAGGAACAAACCGAACAGTGTAAGCAATGTTTCGAAGACTACTGCTGGAACGGAGACCTTGACACCAAGGATACTCCAGACCTCAACTTTACCACCACCGGTACCACCGACGGACAAGATAGCTTGGCCGAAAGTCTTGCA
Organism: Yamadazyma phyllophila; assembly: GCA_030571955.1. Classification (NCBI taxonomy): domain Eukaryota; kingdom Fungi; phylum Ascomycota; class Pichiomycetes; order Serinales; family Debaryomycetaceae; genus Yamadazyma; species Yamadazyma phyllophila. The sequence continues at coordinate 475,705 of JAJLZE010000008.1, read as the reverse complement.
GCAGAAAGCAGTAAGGATAGTGAGGATGATGACGACGACGATGGTAAGAAGGACGCAGGTGTTGCTTTAGCAGACCGTGGCCATTTGATCATGCTTACCGCATGTGCTTTGATGTTATCGTTATATTTCGTTGTTTAGATTACATATGATTTTCATATCAATAGAATAAAAATTAGATTACTATTCAAGTTAACGTTCATAAGGAGGTGTGACCTCTTGGTTCGTAGGGGAAAAAGAACACCAATACTCCCGATGCAAGGAACAACGCTCCACTTACAAAGATAGGAGCAGAGGTGGTCAAGTCGGCGTAGATGGCGATAATAGGAGCAAACACCCCCAACACTCTGTTGGCACTTGCAGCCAACCCCACGCCGGTTCCTCTGATCTTGGTAGGAAACACCTCGGGTGTGTAAGCATATAAAACACCGTACATGATATTTGAAGCGAAACTGAAGGCACAGTTCCATCCCAAATTGGCATTACTTGTTTTAGCAGTGGTTGAACAAAATAAAAACACCCCGGTAAGAATAAGCGATACTATCAACGTACCTTTTCTACCGATTCTTGTCTCTACTGAAAACCCGGCAACAATGGCACCCGGAACACCAATGGCAGCCACGATCAACGAGTTTCTGTATGTGTCATGGACACTAAGTGGTTTATTGGCATCACCTCTAGTTTGAAGATAATATGGCAAGAAGGCATTATACAAAGGGAATGCTAGCCCAACCAAAGCCCATGTGAAAATCACCAACCCTGAAGATAAAGCTACTCTTCTAGTACCGAAACACGATCTTAAATGAGCCAAGTCAAACTTCTTCAACTTCTCTTCAAGTAATTGGTTTTTCTTGATTGAATCGTCAGGGAACTTTTCATCCACCTTTTGCAAGTCCTCTAAAGAAAGCGAAAGGTCGACCTTATTGATCTTAGCGATCTTCTCAAGCGTATCGATAGCCAAGTCGTCTCTTCCTCTGGCCACGTAGAACCGGGGAGATTCGTACACTCTAAAAGAGAATCTGGCAATAAAGAAAAGTAACGTCAAACCTCCCATGGTGAACAAATAGTATCTCCATCCCTTATTATCTTTCTTAAGACACTCTGTTGCATCAGAGGGACACGAGTAGTTGGAAATCAACCCCCATGAAATAAGATTGGCCACAAGCTGACCAAGAGACCACCAGCCAGACATCACCGTCAAAATCCATTGGTAGGAGCTTGGAATGGCCTCCAAGAAAAGAGCCGAATCAACAGGTAAATTACCTCCTACACCAATCGACCAGAACGCAGCAAAAACCCCTAAGGCTGCAAAGTTGGGAGCAGACCCAGCGATAACTGCCCACACACCTGTGATCAAAAACGTCAAGTTAAACGCCCATCTTCTCCCAATAATATCAGCAGAAAGAGACCAGAAAGCAGCCCCAAATAAAAGCCCCAAGTTCTGCGCCAACGTCAAATACGGAGCCTTGCCTACTGGAGGATGGACTCCCTCCAGCTCTGTAAGCACAGGAATAATCAACCCAATCACAATAGGCCAGGCATTATCGGCAAACCACCCAAACCCGGCCACAAAGAAGAGCCCGATCTGGTACCTGCCAAACCCAAGCTCGTCAATGGCCTTCGAAATAAGATGTGTTTTTGCAAGATAGTTGGCACTAAAGTCATTTATGTCATACAACATATCATCACTCGAATCGTCCTCGGTGACGTTGACATGGTACTTGGCCGACTTGTCAGTCAGGTCATGGTCAGCAACAACCTTGCCAACAGAGTCCGAATTATGGGATTCAAAAGACATAATAAACTTTCCTCCCAGGATCTCTGCTACTTATATGTTGCTTTCAATTACGACATTTCGCAATATGCGGGCCAATTTGCAACAGTGGCTATTTGGGTTGGCAATACGAGCGTGACTTTTATTTCTCTATAACTGGACTAAACTAAACTCCAGGGCGTTTTGCCGAATACTAAGACTGTACTCTTCGATGTCCCATTGCTGGTACCAGCTGCGGACGATCTTGACGCCGTTTCTGTGGGCCTCTCCGCCGCCTCCTCGCCGGGCATCTTGAGCATTCACCCACCAGCAGGTGGCCAAGTTCTTCCCCTGGCCGTTGGGCACTCCAAAGAAGTACTTGAGAAGCCCCCCGGAGATATTGGCTTCGCGGTGGGAATCCTTATCCACTTGGCCAAGCACGGCTCTTTTGGCACTCGAAGTTTGCACTTCTTCGAAAAGCCTCGATCGGAAAGCCACGATATACACGGTGAAATCGTCGAGTTTTTTGCCTAGCTGGTCGGCGTATTGCCGGGCGGTGTCCAACACCTGCTGGATGTTGAACCCGTCGATGTAGGGAACAACGGCGTAGTCGGGCGTGTTGATTTGAAACGATTGGAGCGCTAATGCTAGCACGCGATGCTCATACAGAAGAGTATTGAGATCGAGAAAGTGGTCGGGTTCGGTGTATGGCGACGATTGAATGAACCTGGACGTGAGGTCAGAGTGGTGGGTTACTAGAGGCTTGAAGAGCGTCTTGTCTACCTCTATGGAGGCGGTTTTGCTGGCCATTACCGTCGATAGACGACATGTTTGGTTTATATACGTTCCTGTGCCACAGTCAAACCTTATTTCGATTTCAGTTAGAGCCACAGGGGCCGAGACGAAGGGGAGCGTGGGGAGGAGATGAGGCGTGGATGGGAGGAGGATGGACTCGGGACGGGATCGGGACGATTTGGGGATGAGATTATGGGAAGTCAACGGTGATGCATGGAAGCGTTTATATGCATGGAAGGCTTGACATCTTCAGGAGTTAATACTAGATAAAGCCGGACGATTTTGAGGGCGGTACGGGGCGATTGACTGCGATACAGGGACGTTTCTACGACCTATCACAGGGTACACCTCCCCGTGCCCAGTAATTCCTACCCGACTTATCCCCTTCCACATCTACATCTATTTCGCAGCCGCTTGCCAAATAAAGGCAACAAATCCACCGCGACATTTCCGTCCGCGCTATTTTAACCGCAAAATAGTATTTAAAACTGCTTTCTTCCTTACTCATCCACCATGTCTTTCAAAATCCAACAAGAAATCGCTCAATTCGGCGGCAAATTGCTCAAGTTGTCCCATGAGTCCAAGTCCACAAACACTTCAATGGACGTCAACCTTTACGTTCCAGGTTCTTCCAAATCAAATACCCCTGTCTTGGTCTATCTCTCGGGGTTAACTTGTACTCCTAATAACGCCACCGAAAAGTCCTTCTTCCAGTACTTCGCCAACAAGTACGGCTTTGCCATTGTGTTCCCAGACACTTCTCCCCGTGGGGCCAATATCCAGGGCGAAGACGACTCCTGGGACTTTGGAACCGGCGCTGGGTTCTACGTTGATGCTACTCAAGAACCATGGCTGAAAAACTATAACATGTACTCATACGTTCACACCGAATTGTTGACCGAGCTTTCCAAGCAGTTCACCAACTTGGACTTTTCAAACGTCTCCATCACCGGCCATTCAATGGGTGGATTTGGTGCTTTGGCAGGTTTCCTTAAGAACCCAGGCAAGTATAAATCGGTTAGTGCTTTTGCTCCAATTTCCAATCCTCTGAACTGTCCATGGGGTGAAAAGAACTTTGGAAACTATCTTGGATCAGACAAGTCCAAGTGGTTAGAATATGATCCTACTCATTTGATCAAGTCTTACAAAGGTGAAAACCAACCTGATATTTTGATTCACCAGGGTGCTGCCGATGGGTTTTACGCTAAGGATCACCAATTGCAACCAGAGAACTTCGTGGCTGCTGCCAAAGAGTCTTCTTATAAGGGAGAAGTTCTTTTGAACGTGGTTGAAGGCTACGACCACTCTTACTTCTTCATCAGTTCTTTTGTTGAAGACCATGCTAAGCACCATGCCAAGTACTTGGGCTTGAACTGACTAGCCAGCAAAATGTAGGTATATCAAATAATCCTACAATATACGCCATTTCACCTACACATGATCATTAAACTTACACCTTAATGCTTCCGAATCTACACTTCTCTATGATATTCATTACTCTACTCTACTCGAACTCCACTCTGCTTTGCTCTACGCAAACTTGGCCTCCCAAGTATCACACCATTTCACCTTAGCCTCGCTCGACTTGTTCACGTCTCTCACCACTGCCAAAAGCGTCTTACAGTTGACCACAATCTCAGAGGCATAGCTCCTGGTATCGTCACCAATACGAGCATTCATCATCAAGTCCACAATCAACTTATCCACGTTCGAAACAACATCCTTTTGTGCAGCGTAGATTCGATCAACTATGGAGCCTGAAGTCACTGAAGGAAGCGACTTCGATATCGAAATAAATAATAACTTAATGAGCTTGATTTTACCAAGCCATTTCTTTCCATACTCTGCCAACTCCTGCTTGTTTTCTGGTTCAATTGGAGGCGACTGGCCGTCGTCTTCGTCGCTATCCTCGTCACTAAGAGCAAACGGATCATCGTCAAACTCTTCTGGGTTCTCCGTCCATTCCTCGAAATCTTCAAGCCCGTCTTCAATCAATGAGATGCTCTGCTTAAATCTGCTGTTCAAAACCCCAAGTTTACCGTCTTTAACCACCCCAGCTAACGAGTCACAAGACGACCAGACTTTCCCAATCGAAACCAATCTCCCATCAACAGTTGCCTCTGTATTTGCATCACTTTCACGGGCCTCAGAATCGTTTTCAACTACTATAAGCTGATTCACAAGATAGATATTCGACGATATGATTTCTTTGATATAATGAAGGATCTCGTCGTGGAAGATGGACGATAACTGTTTCGCCTCCAACTTGCCCACGAGCGACATCAAAAGCACCAACGATTCACTGAGCTTTTGGATCTCCTTATACGAAGCTTCTGGCAGTTTTTCCAACGTTTCAGGCTTGAATATGATCCCTACTTTGGTGGTGTGAGCTTTGATGAGCTTGGAGAGTTTGGTCAATTCGTCTAGTGGATCGGCCACATCAGCAGACTTGATACTACTAGTCTGGTCCGGGTTCTTGAGAACCTGCAACCAGTACTCGAGGCCTTCTTTGAACGACTTCAAGAGGTCTTTGAGCTCTTTTCTATTGAACGCAGTCATGATGAGATTGAGATGAGATTTGCGATTCGCATCGCGCTGTAGATGTAAACTCGTATGCTATTGTAGACAATATAGACCTATTCGTACAGGTATCTAGTCGTATATAAGTTACCAGTCCTCGCCGTCGTCTTCGTCGTCACTTCTTGATACTTTTGCTTTTCTTTGGTTCAATGCGTTTTGAATAGCATCGGCAAAGCTGGGTGGGGCACCAGGAGGTGCTGCTGCTGCTGCGGAGGGTGGCGGGGCTTCTCCTCTAGCTTCTTGGAGGAGCACGTTGGGTCTTTCAAGCTGAGACTTGTCGACTTTTTTAAGTGCTCCAACACCCCCGGCACCACGAATGGATGCTAGAAGAGCGTCTCGCGAGGCATCGCCGGTGGATGGAGCTGGAGCTGGTGCCAGGCCGGTATCCATTGGTGGAGGGGGTGGTGGTGGTGGAGCACCTGAGGATGGAGCACCGGTTGGTGGTAATGGAGGTGCTGGTGGGGCACCATTACTTGGTGGTAATGGAGGTGCTGGTGGTGCGGCATTGTTAGTTGGAGGTAATGGCGGTGCTGGTGGTGGGGCGCCCGTAGACTGTGGAAGCGGTGGAGGCGGTGGTACACCAGCTGTGTTTTGAGGGTGCCCTGGAGGAGGAGGTGGTGCAGCGGTGGTTTGTGCTGGAAGTGGTGGTGCAGGGGGAGCCGTCACCTGCAGCTGTATTGGCGGAGCTGGTGGAGGAGCAGGCTGTGTGTGTTGTGGCGGTAATGGAGGGGCAGACGTGTGCTGAGGAGGCAATGCCGGCACGGTATTCTGGGGTGGTAAGTGGTTTGGTTGATGCGGTGGCTGCGAAAACTGTGGTTGTGCAGCACCACCACGAGAAGGAGGCGGAGGAGGCACCGGTCCACGAGACGCCCTTGGAGGTGGAGGAGGTGGAGGTCCTGAGCCTGCACGAGGTGGTGGAGCAGGGCCGGGTCCAGTCCTACTTGGTGGTAGAGGGGGCGCTCCGCCGGTTCTGTTTGGTGCAATAGGAGCTCTAGGCGGAGGTGCCGGAGCATTACCACGAGAGGGTGGTGGTGGAGGAACGTTACCACGAGACGCTGGAGGAGGAGGTACTGCTCTACCGTTATTTGCCCCGTACGGACCTGGAGCTTGGCCTGGAGCTTGGCCTGGCTGGTGTCCATACGGCTGCTGGCCATACTGCTGCTGGCCCTGATTATAAGACGGATGGCCGTCCTTGGGTGGAGGCACCGGAGCCCCAATATTCGTATGGCTGACAGGAGGAGGTACAGCTGAAATAGGCGGAAGCTTGAATTCCCGTTTAACAGGAGCAGATGGTGATTCTGGCACAGGAGAGTGATCACTGGATTCCAGATTGAGTTGGTCAGTAGAAACTGCTGGCAGAGGAGTGGCAGGAGCCGGTGTGGAGCTCGAGGAAGATGGGCCTGGTGGTGGTGGAGGAGGAGCCTTTTTATTCTTTGATGCTTTGGACGGTGGAGGTGGAGGAGTTGCCTCAAACAGATCCGCCGTGCTCTTATGAAGAGCCTTTCTAGGAACTGGCGGTTCAAGGCCCACCAAAGGCCCGCCTTGCTTGGAAATATAGTCCTTGATAAACTCTCTATTTTCAGCAATCATATCTTCTGTGATACCGGCAGCAGCCAACTCGGCGTATAAAGACCTCCATTCTGGCGGCGGAACATCGTCGTAATACAAAACACCCTTGGCTCTTCTCAGTCTCTGGGCGGTGTTGACATCGACGTATTCACCCCGAGGACCTGGCGCTTGCGGAGCTCGAGACTCGTCTGTTTTCTTTTTAAGCGCTATGGCGTTCTTGTTGTTGACGGTGTGTTTTGATCCGTGCTTGTTCCGTGTGGTCACTCGTTTATGGAAATGAGAAGCCTCTGTTGTATCTTCAAATAAAAGACCCACGTAACAGTCCTCGATCTCAAACGTATGGAAGAACTTTCTATCCTGGTTATACTCGAAGTCGACATAGAGCTCCTGGTCCCAGACGACTCCTCTGTGTCCTTCTATGTCCACGAGCTTCAAAAAGAACGTATGCCCTACCAAATCATCGACGAGAACAATGGCTCCGTAGAGCTCAGTATAAGTCCATTCTTGCGGGTCAGGGTACGCGATGTATAATCTAGCGACGGTGGCATCAATGACTTTATTGCTTGCCTTGGGGATGACCCGTTTGATCTTCTCCTTATCTTGAGTAGTGAGAACCCCCATGCTTCAATTGAGTAGCTTCGACTAGCAGTGAATGGTGATGTGAGATTTGAACAATCCGCGCACTGAGACCCCCGAAAAGATCGATCTACTGAAACTGTTGGAACTACATATATTTCTATATCATGACTTGTAGACCCACTGCCTATTCAAGTCTTTCTTGATGACCATTGGCCGGGTGACGAAGTACGCCACAAACAACACTGCGATCGTCAACACCAATCTGACCTTTTGAAAGCTCTCTCCAAGAATATCAAAACTCAACGATGGCTGCACTCTCGTACAGAACTTGTTCTTATTGTTGATGAAACACAAAATACTCGTAGATTCTAGTTTTGTGTCCTTGATAAGAATCAAGTTTTTGTCGTCCGTATCGAGTTTATACTGATGGTTCAACACCTGGTAATTGTTTCGGGCCACGATTGGCTCGTATGGAATCACTCTGAAGTCGTCCTTAAAGTCGTTGGCTGAAAGCGGCTTGTCGTCGATTCTTCTTGCACTGAGTATAAACTTGGGGATCTCCGTCAAGTCCCCGTCCTCAGTCAAGGCTATCACAGACTTGGTGGTGATGCCAAACTTGGTGTAGGTAGACTTCAAATCTATGATCCGTTCAGGATAAATGTATGTTTTGGTGAACGAAGAATTGACACGGTGAAGTCCTTCGGAGGGTTTGGCTGCAAATAAATCCACCACCAGAATTCTCTGTTCGTATTTTGGACCGGTGACAAAGTATGAGTAGATGATCCAGTTCTCGTCGGTGACCAACTTGACTGAAGATAAGTCCACTTGTTCTCCAGCAGGATGTTCATGAGAATAAAGAACATTCCCGTCTGCCCCGTCGATCAAGTAAACACTCAACACGCCGTTTTGGCTGGTGATAACTGAAAGACTGTTGCCGTTCAAGTACTTGTGCAACACCGATTTATCATGTAATGCCACTCCGATCGAAGCGGTTCTTGTATCTGGTTTTGTTTCAAACGCAATGATCTCGCCCTTGGAGAATTTCCAGGTGCCCACCAACTCGTCGTTGATAAGCTTATATCCATGGACTTCATTACCCACACGCTTGACGTAAAGCGAAGCATCATAAGGCTCGTCAGTAACAGATTCTCCCAATACTTCACCATCTCTAATACTCACACGAACACCTTTTGTAGGGTAGATCAACTTGATGTGTCCTGATGATTCGACCAAATCTACCAAACCCAGTTCAATCGGCGTAACCCACACGGTCGACCCGTCCAACGAATCAATGGCTACAAGACTATCACCGTCAACATACACCAACAATTTTTCTAAGTCGTAGGGGTTGGCGATTTCAAGGTGCTCGATATCAAGGTCGATCCGGGCCACTAAAGAAACCACAAACTTGCCGAACTCCACCAAATGTCTTCTGGTTCTTTTGATCCACCTCAAAACAAAGTTGTTCTGTTGGATTTCGTCGATCAAGTGCTGGATCGATTCCTCTGTTTGTTTCGATTCGGGCTTGTTGATCAATAATGCCTTGGGGAATGAAAGATCATAGGTTGACAATGTGAACTCCTTTTGTTCGACTTTATCGTTGGTGATATCGAATGTGTGGGTTGTGACTGTTTGACCATCAACACTCAAAGTCACGATCTTATCACCAAAAACGTAATTGTCTCCAGTGGAACTGATGTTATATGTTTCCAAGTTGATAGAAGACTCATCAAGAGAGGTGTAGAAGCTGGACAAGTCAATGACCTCCCGTTCTCCATCAACATCCACAAGCAAAAACTCGTTTAAGAACTCAACCTTGTCGGTTTCAAACTCGTCTTCTAGCACAAGCTTATTGTCTTTATAAAGCTTGAATTTGGGGGATTGGAACGTATATGTGAACCCAGAACTTGCAATTGAAAGCTTTTTCCCTTTATTAATTACAGTATCTTGATCCAAATCATACGCCTGGTCGTTGGAAATAGCAGTATTCTGGTGAATTCCACTCACTTTGTCAGCACGGATAGATAACTTGGATGCTTGGACGTTCAACTCTGCATCTACTTTATACAACTGAGAATCACCAATGATGTATGTCAATCCATTGTACTCGGACGAAACGATACTCTTGACGGATTCAATGATCATAGAGTGTTTCTGTTCATCCACAAAGTATACGTTATCTTTGGCCAAAACAACAAACCCATTTGCGGATTTGCCCACGTACTTGATGTTCAGGATTGGGAATGAGTTCAAAAGAGCACCCGAAGTTGCGTTCCACAAATACACCAGCGGGCCAGTTTCGGAGAAGGTGATGATCTTGTCGGCGGAAACCAAGTAGTCGAAGTCGTTCAATGGGACCTGTACTTTCCATGAAAGCACCGGGTCCTCAGCCAAGGAATAGCCCACCAACTCATCAGCAGTAGAAGCAGCGAAAGAGGAGGGAGACAAAGCATGGGGCTTGACGATGGGGCCGTGGTTATACTGGACCCAGTTCTTTGTGAATGCGTCCTCAATGAACACCGCCATTATCGACGGAATCCATAGTGCTAGCGTGAGGTATCTCATAGTGACGCGGAGATATTGAGGTGAGAAAAGTGAGTATGAGTTCAAGAGACAGCACGGTGATGGCGGGAGTTCGATAGGAAATGGACGCGAGGTAGGGAGAAATGGTGGGAAGACAGGGAGAGTACTAGAGAGGAATGGATAGCGAGAGGAATAGGGAGGAATAGATAGGGGACTAGGGAGGAATAGATACGAGAGACGAATATATGACTACTGGAAGCAAAAGCGCCAACACTAGAGCAGTATTAAAACTAGTCCACCATTCTAAAGTCAGTTTTCAAAGCTCAAATAAACAGCACACCAAATCAGACGACTCGTAATACACAAACATCTCCACACCATCAACATTTCCAACTCCAGATCTAATTAAACCTGGTCGTGCAAGAAGCTCTGCTAATTTTTCAAGCTGCGCGTTCCTAACAAAAATCCAATTTCAACATGTCTGGACGTCAAGGAGGAAAAGCCAAGCCATTAAAGGCCCCAAAGAAGAAGCAACAGGACTTGGATGAGGACGAGTTAGCTTTCAAGAACAAGCAAAAGGCAGATGCTGCTGCCAAGAAGGCCATGGCTGAAAAGGCTAAGAAAGGCGGTCCATTAGTTGGTGGTGGAATCAAGAAGAGTGGAAAGAAGTAGATTAATATATTTCAATTTCAGATACCGTAGATTTGTATGGGTGATGGATAGAAGGACGTGGTGGGGAGGGAGGGACCTTCAAGGTGGCTACTGAATGGCCAAGTGAGTCTGGTGTCCAGATGCTTTGAGCGATGAGATACTTTACGAGTTCTTTTTTTTGTTTTAAAGAGCTTCAAAAAAACCCAGAACTAGACACACATGTGAAGACTGACAGTATAATAGATAGAAACTTTGGAGTTTGAAAGAAGATTTGAAAGAACAAAAAAAAACTGCGACCTCGGTGAGGATCGAACTCACGATCTTGAGATTAACAGTCTCACGCCTTAACCAGCTTGGCCACGAAGTCATTTTTTGTTTGGAATATTTGGCTACGATTCATCAGGTGAAAATATCAAATTTGGCTATCTCTTCCTTCAACACACGTAAAAACACCATAGAAACTCCACCACCACCACCAGCAATAGCCTGCCTCGTACCGGCCATCATCCCCTACCCGCTCCCCGTTTCTCCCAAATCTACACCTTTAACTATCACCACTCTCACTACTCAACTCACCGCGAATAAAAATTTTCAAGCACTATGCCATCCCTCCAGAAGTTCCACGTGAACGTGGCCCGCCACGTCAAGCTGATGGACAAGAATCTCTGTGCCAACTTGATACGCCATGGCTACATTGTCACCACCAGAGCCAAGGCCAAAAGAGCCCAGAGTAAAATCGAAAGTTTCCTTGCTAAAACCATTCATGAAAATAAATCTATGAACGATAAACCATTGGAATTCAAGTTAAAAAATAACAAATCCTTAAGATACTTACAACCACCAGATTTCAATGAACTCGGGCCAAAAGTGCTTGAAGAAATCACCCAAATGTACCCCGAAAGAACCCATGGATTCACCCGTATATTGAAATTGGAACCAAGATTAGGTGAAGATAAAGCGCCAATGTCAGTGTTGGAATTGGTTGATTCCGAGTTTGAAATCAAGTTCTGGTACTACGCCAAAATAGCCGCCAGATTACAGTTACAAGATTTACCTTTGGACAAATTAACTGCCCATGAAATAAACAAGTTGACTGCCTTAAGAGTGGACGGACAGGCCAAGTTTGATGCCGCCGTTGAGACCGCCAAAACTGAGTTCTTCAAGTATGATCCTGAAACCAACGAAGTGACCGATGAAGAAATCAAAGAAAACCTCAAGAACGTTCCTAGACCCATCAATATCGATATCGAGGCGTCCAAGAAATTCCAAACCAAACCAAGACCACAAAGAGAAGATGTCGAGCTCCCGGCTTCCCCATTCACTTCTTAATCAAGCAACAAAATAGCACCCTTAGAACTTAAACTCTAATTAGAAGCATATGTACATAGTCAAGCCGCGTGAAAAAATCATAAGTATTTCGCTATAAAATTCATATAACGCTCATTCCCACTATCGATTTAAAATATGTGGTTTTCCAACTCTCATCTTCCCTTAGAAGGTAAACTGGCGCTTATCACGGGTGCCTCTCAAGGACTTGGGGCAGAATTGGCCTCTCAGCTTTACGCCAAAGATTGTTCGGTGATATTGGTGGCTCGCAGAGAAGCCAAATTAAAGCAGCAGGTGGACAGGATCTTAAGCGCCCAAGGTAAAAAGAAAAACGTATCAATTGGGTATTTGGTGGCAGATGTGTGTGATTATGATGCTTGTATCAAGTTATGGGACACCATATTCGAGCAGGGCAATGACCCCGACTATTTCTTCTCCTGTGTTGGAGGAGCCATCTGTAAGCTTTTCGCTGACTTGACTAAAGACGATTTGGCCAAGGGGGTCCAAACAGACTACGTGTCCACATTATATCCTGTTCATACTGGGTTCAAGAAGGTGCTTGAGGAAAACAAGTCGGTTGCAAGAGCCTCGTTGAAGAAAAGACACATCGTGATCTTCTCGTCTGCTGCTGCTGTTTATCCTATGATCGGGTACTCCCAATATGCGCCATTGAAGTCGGCGTTATTGAGCTTCTCTCAATCGTTACGTCAAGAACTTAGTCCTTTCAATTATAGAGTCTCGTGTGTTCTTCCAGGGAACTTTCAGAGTGAAGGATTTGAAGAAGAAGAAAAGACTAAACCGGCTATCACCAAGAAAATCGAAGGTCCTAGTGCTGCAATCACTGTAGAGCAGTGTGCTCTGGGAATCCTTGGCTGGCTTTCAAGAGGGTACGACATTGTGTATACCGATTTTATTGGATGGGTTCTTGGGTCGAGTTCTCTTGGTGCTCATCCAAGGACGTTGGGATTCTTTCAGGTTATTATCAGTTTGATCTTTCTGATTGTGGCACCGGTGATTTCGTTGTTTATTGATAATGATATTTCGAACTTCTTCAAAGAAGCCGATAAGAAACGGGAATGATACTAGAACCAAGCTTCAGGTATCGGGAATAATCCAAAGTACCAACTTTATCATTGGGTATTTCTACTGGCTTTAATATATGGAATATGTTTATTATGTCTAATCTTATGGAATGTTTATTATATCTAACCGTACTATTGAATATGTTTATTGTACTAGTTTTAACTCTCATGGATATGTTTATCATATCTAATTCTAACTTGTGAATATGTTTATTATATCTAGCTCAAACTTTTAATACGTTTATCACACATAGTCTTCTCTTACGAACGTTTATTACGTCTCCTATTTACTCTCTTTATCACCACTAAAAGCCTTGACCACTGCCTTGTCCGACTCCACAAGCGCTTGGTACCAGTTTATACTATATATCCAATTGACCATATTGATGATTTCTTCGTTCCAGATATCTTTGCTGCTCTCCACCACACCGGCATGGACCTTTCTTTCGCCACGAGGATGGGCTGGGGCAACTGGGTCTTGCAACTGTTTACCCTTGATGATTCCTTCATTGATAATGGTTTCTGATACTCTTAATTGCTGCGAGATGAATTGTTGTTCCTTCTTGACGTACTCGCCTGTGTAGTACACGAAAGCCGACGTGAAAAGAGCACCGCCTAAGAACCCGTGAATTCTACCCACCATTTTATGCTAAACCTGCTATGAAACCTCAAGGTGAAAATTATCAACTTTCGCGATAGGTCGAGGTGAGAACTTACACAAAACGTTCAACTAAAGGGAATAACTTAAAGGTTGTCTATTATATGTACAAGGAATTACTTATGCTTCTTCTGATTCGGCCTCTTCTACGTTCTCTTCGATCACTTGGCCCAAGGCGTTACGCAAGAATGGGAACACCTGGATCTTATCCAACTTAACCGACTCACCAGACTCTCTTAAAGCTGCTACTTCTTCAACAGCTTCTTCCACACTACGTACTAAAAATGGTAACTCTTCCATGACTCCGTTCAATGGCAATGTAACCTTACTGTCTGGGTTTTCTTGGAGGTATCTTCCCAACTTAACTTTAGCCACAAATGAAATACCTTCAACGAACTTAACATTGATATCTCTTTCCAAATCATAGTCTTCCAAAGCTGGCTGGATACCAAAAAATGCATACTGTAAACGCACCAATTTATCGTTCTTTTCCCCAATTTCACTCACGTCGGCGTGGATATATTCTTGTTCGAATCCAGATAAATATTCTTCTATTTCAGTTGTTAAAGTTTGTACTCTTTCAAAAGAAGTTTGACGTTCCAAAAGTACTTGCTTGATACGCTTTTGGCACAAGGCCAACTTCTCATCCAAGTCGTCCAAAACCCCCGTATTCATGTTATCAATAGAAGTGGCTAAACGCTTTTCGGTTGCAACCACATTACGTTCTTTCAATATAATGTACCATAACTTGTGGAGATCATCGAACGCCTTACGACGCAATTCCGGAACCGTCCAGGCACGGGAAGCTATGTCGAGTTCGTCGGTTGTTCTGTAGGCATATTCACTTGCACTTCCTTTGGCGAAGAAACCCCAAAGAGGATGATCTGGAGAAACGTCAAAGTTCTTATGAGTTGGGGTGATTGGTTCTCTCAACTTGATGTTCTTCAAGTTTTGAAACTTCAACGGTCTGGACCGTGCCAAAGTCCTAGCATTTGCCAGAAACTGTCTGCTAAATATCTGGCTCATAAAGGTTGGTTATAAAAATTTTCAGTTTTATGCGCACTAAAATATCAACTTGGAAACTCGAGCTTAACATTTATGTCGTCCATACAAACACAACAGCAGCAAGAGGAGCCGCTTGATTTGATACGCTACCAGTTGGATGAAACTGTGTTGGTGAAGTTGAGGGGTGCCAGAGAAATGAGAGGTAAATTGCAAGGCTATGACTCCCACTGTAATATGGTGTTAAGTGATGCTAAAGAATATATCTATAGTGCTGATAATGCAGAGCCGGTGGTGAAGAACTCGGAAATGGTGTTTGTGAGAGGTGACTCGGTCATCTTGATCAGCCCGGTGTCTGACTAGTGTATAATTAATAAACTATGAGAGATGTATCGTGTAGAGTTTCTTGTATGTTGTTTTGGTGTATGGAGTTTATGCATTGGTTCATTAATTGGAAGTCTTGATGGCCGTGGACTTTGCTTCGAGTCGTTGACGGGCTTTTCCCGAGGCATTCTTATCCGTAGTGCTTTTCTTAGGTAATACACTCTGTTTCACTAATCTTCTTTATCCCATGACTATTCCTTCATATCGATGTCTTCTTCTTCCACGAGTGAGCGAATAGTATCAATTTTGGCTGCGTTCTTCATCCACGCTTCTTTTGCTTTGGTGGCCTGAGTGATCAAATCAGCTATTTCATTTTCTAACTCTTCATTCAACTCTTCATACTTGGCCACACCACTATTGGCCAAGTAACTGTCCTGCCGCAGCAATTCCGCCAACTTGAAGAAATACCTGTCATCATCCAAATGAATAAACGTCTCTCCTTCATTCAATTCCTTATCAATGTAATACGATGCTCTAAAAGCATGGCCCTGCTTAGCGCTGTCATCTTCTCTTACATGGTAGACCGTTCGGAGTCCCCGTAGTTTTTCATCAAACAGGTTTAGAAGCTTGTTGAACTCGGAAGTGGTTATTATAAGACTGTTCAAATCGATACTGTCTTTGCTTTGATTTCGTAACGCCTTGTTGACGGCATCCTTTGAATTGAACCGACGGGTGGTTTGCCGGTTCAAGCTTCTCTTGAACACCATGTTCAATGACTTGATCTTCTCGATCAACGGTATTCTGACCTCCCTTATATCTTTCATGGTTTGGACCAACCCAAGCTTTGTTGCAAGAAGCGCCTTGTATTCTTTTGAAAGATCATCGACATAATGTGGCGCTATGCTTTTCGATATCTCCAACTTCCTCTCCAATCTATTGAGGTGGGAAGAATAGGATTCCCAGCTGGTATCTAACTCCAATCGAAGCTTTTTAACTTCAACCTTATCAGCGGCAGATATTTGTTTATTCGATACCACACTGGATGCAAGCGAAAGAATCTGTTTTCTCACGCCAAGGTATTGGGTGGCGAACTTATCGTGGGTCTTTATAAACTCGCCAATGGCCGCTTCTATCAACACTTGTTGTTTATTCGTTACAGACATGGTGATATATATATATGAAAATTTGTCGCACCTTTCACTCTCACCTATTAGCACCAATAGCCCACCCTAGACCTGAAACAAAAAGATTCGAGAGCTTCTCACTGGCCTGGGTGGTTGTATTTGCAGCATCGTTGATGATCTCATTGGCAGTGGCAGTCATATTAGCTTGAAGTTGTTTGGACGAATTGGTGTCTCTCTTTTGTATAGTCTCTACTCTCTCATACCAACTATCAATTGACCTGTTGACTTTTTCCCATTGATCAACAATAATAAGCGAATTGTCAGTTGATACATCAGATCTGGATATCAACTTCAAGTATCTGGCCAAAATCTCCGCTTGTTTGGATAAGATTTCAACCTGCTGAGAGTCGACTTTGTCGTCGTTCCAGTTAGGAGACTTGTAGTTACCCACCTGGTAAAAAGTCATCCACATGTTATTAAGATTGTCATTGGCGTATTGATCAAGTAATTCAAGCGACTTCTTATGGGCATAACTGAAGTTGTTATCTATCAACGATGCCTCGATACATGCAGCCATAAGTCTCTGCAAATAGTAAGATGAATCTGTGTTGGAGTCGTTCAAGAATAGAAGGAAGTCATTCAACACTTTGAAGAGCTTTTCAAATGCCAAGTATGATTTGAGGTTGTTTTCCAAAATAGTAGTGATCAAGCCCATTGGCGAGGTGGCTTCTGTTTCAGTACGAAGCTCATCGTTTGGAGGTGAAGATCCGAATCTCCTGATCAATTCTTGTGGCGATAGCGATTTAGATCTTCCTAGATGGATCTTGAAGTTTTTGATATTTGCAAAGACTTTCATCAAGTGTTTAAGTCTTATGATTTCCTCTTTTTCATCGTTCTGGACTTCCCCCAGAGCAGACAACTTATCAAATAAAGATATACATCTTGATGCTTGATGGAGCTTCCCTGACCTATCGTCGAAATTATCAGCATGGTTCACGGAGTCCCAGAACTTCTTGAGGACTAACTGGTATAAGTCTGATCCTGATATGCCTAGTTTTTTCTCTTCATGAAATTGGTCTATGTGGTCAAAGAAGTTATGGAACAAGAACCGCTCTGCCACTAAATTGTCTATCACTTCGAGTTCTTCTTCATTGGTGACGAAGGCATTTTTAAACAAGGCTATTGATGAAAGAAGCTGCTGTGAATTATTGGCAGTCAAACCAAGTAGGATCTTGGAAACTTCACGCTTGATCTCTTCGGTATTAGACGTCTTTGAGTACTTGAGTTGTAAGAACTTACCCACAGTGGTTTGGTTGATAGGATAGAGTTTCAAACAGGTTTCAATTATCTCAGAAAGGGATACAATACTGTCTTTGTTGGGTGTGATCAATGGACGAAGAGAAGTGTTTTGAGTAAACTCCTCTAAAGTCTCAAACGTTTTGCTATGGTCATAAACGATATCATCAACTGAGGTGTTCTTCTCAGCCTTTGGGACAACTGGAATCAACAAAAGTGTCACTTCTTTAATGATATCAAACGTCTTAAGCATCTCTATGGACGACATCTTTGTGGATTCTTCGTTGGTGACCTCGTAGTATGAGCTGGCCAAATACTTCTCAACTATATCACTGTATTCCAGGAACGGAGTTTCAGATACTATCAATGCACTGATAGTAGACTTCCATAACTTCTGGCGTTGGCTGCTAGATAAGTGTTCAAGCACCTTAGGATCAAACGCCCACGCTTTCAACGGACTCAAATCATGACTTTTCCAGTCAAGACATGGAATAATTACATTTACCAACCAGGTCTCCAACTCAAGTTTGCTACTATAAGCTTGGATGTTTAATGGATGTATCAATGCATCAAAAACCAGTTGGGTAGAAGTCATTTTGGTGATTTCATGAAACTTAAATATTTCACCATCACTGACTGACCCATACGTATCCCAGTAATACTTGAATGGTTTGAAAAGCAATACATACCAATGGTGGAATTCCTTGTGATGTTGTAATTCTTGGATGACAGCTGAAGGAAGTTCAATATCGTCAAGGTATAATGAATTGACCACTACTCTCTTCTGGACTATCTGCACCAATTGGTCTTCTAAAGAGACATGTTCAAGACTAAAGTTCAGATCAAGAGCTTTCTTCTGAAGATCAGCCACGATTTCTTTGGCTGCAGATACCAGAGACTCATCATTGCTGAAATCACCGTCAACCTTACTGGCAATATACTGAGCGAATTCTTCAACGTCATTAGCTTCTTCACTTTCGTCAGTGGTCTGTATTTCCAAGTTCATATACAATTCTTTGACCACCTTCACCAAGTCTGTGATACTAAGCTGTAATGGTGAAGTATAAAATAATAACACTGCTATAACATTGGGTAAAGTACTGACACTGATCAGAGATTGAGAAGCCTGGGTAAGCGACGCATAAGTGCCCAACAACGACTTCAAATCCTCTTCAGCTATGCTTCCTATACTCGAAGCAAGACTCAGGAAATAACAAAGTATTCTTGAGTCTGCTATCAATTTAGCATCAACATTTGTGTCTGCCATATCAGTTCTTATTCGAGCCAAGTTTGTGACAATGATGCGCGTACATTTATTTTTCAACTAGACACAAGCGGATGATAAGATCACCTTAAACGGACACATTTCAGCAATACAATAGCGACAACACGTGAATTTGAACCCCCAATTAACCCCCATAGCTATATGTCGCATCAGGTATTCACGAAACTCAGAAGAAGCCCAGTAAAATCATCAGTCTTCCTGAATAGTTTCGCTACAAGAACTTCACCTCCTCGATTCTCCTTGTCCAACATGCAGACCTCGGATTCCAACAAGCCTGTGCAGCTGGCGGTAAAGAAAACATGGGATGATTTCTTTTCCAGCAGCCAGTTATCCATGGAAGAGATCAATATAAAGCCGCCTACCAATTTAGGCATATTTGGCAGGTCTCAAGATGATTCCAAGAACCGCAAGAACGATTCGTTGCACAACACAAAGGCCAAACGTCTGGACTCTTTCCCGTTGAAAAGTGACGATTTCTCGTCTTCTTGGCCTGAAGATGATGATATTCTTCTAGCACATGAAGTGTATGTTAAAAGTAACTTTTCGAGCCCGGTAAAGTTGAATAGCAGTCCAGTGAAGGCTGTAAGCTCAGAAAAGGTAGTCAGTTCAGAGAAGGCTTCCGGATCAGACAAGGAAAGCCTTGGAAACAACGAGCAAACTGTAGACTTGAGCATTTCTAAAGAGGATATAGATAGAGCCCTCCATGGATCACCCAAGTCTCCTAGCCGCTCGAATGCCCGTAACTCTCAGAACCCTGGTGTTTCCCCAATGAAGTCACATATTCCACTCCAGAGATCGCCTCTTCTGCAGAAATTCCCTTCAAGTCAAACACCTTTAGACGTCCAAGCATCACAGAGAACTCCTAGATCTCGGTCGCCTTTGAGAAATCTCCCGTTGCTTCACTCTTCACCAGAAGAACCAGTGATAGTCATCCTGGACGAACCGTGTGAGCAAGCAGGGGCTCTTCCTTCTTTGAGGAGCAGTAGAGCTTCGCAGCCACAGGCAAACCCTGGTGTGGACTCTCAGGACTTTGACGATGATATTGAAATCTTGAAGAAGTTCGAAAAGGTTAATGAAGTTGACGCATTCATTAAGCCTGCTGGCCCACATGACTTGCAATTTGATATGAAAAGACCAATGGCATCCGGAGACATCTCCGTACAAAAGAAACCAAAGGTCTCTACCAGGCAATATTCTACTTCCACCAACCACACCATCACATTGCAAACACAGGTGGAGAGTGTTGAACCCAAAACACATCTTAAACCTTTGAAAGCCGTAAAGCCAATAATTCTCTCTGCAGAACAGGAGTATATCCTTCAATTGGTTAAGCTGGGTGTTTCTCTTTTCTATACTGGTTCAGCAGGTACTGGTAAGTCTGTTTTATTGAAAACAATCATAAAAGAGCTTAGAAATATCCATGGACGAGGCGAAGTAGCTGTCACTGCTTCGACTGGTTTGGCAGCTTGCAATATAGGAGGTAGAACTCTTCACAGTTTTGCTGGGGTTGGTTTAGGTAGAGGTGATCCAGATACTATCATAAAAAAGGTTAGAAGAAACAAAGGAGCTGCCAAAAGATGGAGAGAGATCAAAGTGCTTATCATTGATGAAATTTCTATGATTGACGGTACTTTTTTCAATCTTTTGGACCAGATAGGGAGGAAACTCAGAAGGTCAAAGCAGCCGTTTGGAGGAATCCAGATTGTTGTTTGTGGTGACTTTTATCAATTACCACCAGTTTCCAAAAATACCAATATCGATGGAACCGAAAAAACCGAAAAGGAAGAGAGTATGTTCACATTCGAATGCAGTGCCTGGAAAGAAGCTATCGAAACCACCATTGTACTCAAGGAAGTTTTCCGTCAAAAAGGAGACCAACACTTCATTGATATGTTAAACGAAATGCGTAATGGTTACATTAGTGAAGAAAACAACCAAGAGTTTAAGAAATTGCTGAGACCATTGGAAGATGCTGGGGGAATAGAACCTGCTCAATTATACAGTACAAGGTATGAAGTTGAGACTGCAAACAACACCAGATTGAATCTTCTCAAAGGCAATGCACTTCTTTATAGAGCAATTGATTCTGGTGATCTTCCATACGAACAAAGACAGAATGTGTTGAACAATTTCTTAACCCCCGAAAAGCTATTCCTAAAGAAAGGTGCTCAGGTTATGTGCATTAAGAATTTTGATGAAACGTTGGTCAATGGATCTCTTGGACAAGTGATTGATTTCATAGATAGGGATACCTACATGCATTACGAAGAAATGGAGGAGAATCCGGAAGCATCACTTGAGGAAGTTGTAAGTAATGTCAAGGCCAAGGAGGCCAAAGAGAAGAAGAAAGGTCAATCTGACGAGGTTGTAGTTGAGCAGCCCAGTGCACCTTTATCTGATTCAATCTTCGATTTCATGGAAGATATAGAAACTGATGATGAAGATTTATCTGAAATCAGTTTGGCTTATAAGATAAATGTGAACAGAAAGAAGGAACTACTCAAGAAGTTGCACGACTCGTCAACCAAGTCAAAGTACCCTTTGGTAAGGTTCTTGCTGCAAGATAAAACACACAGAACCATACTTGTTGAGCCTGAATCATGGGACATCGAAGACGAGGCCGGAAACATTCTTGCAAAAAGAGTCCAACTTCCATTGATCTTAGCATGGTCTCTTTCAATCCATAAGTCTCAGGGACAAACCCTTCCTCGGGTCAAAGTGGACTTGAAAAGGGTGTTTGAAAATGGCCAGGCGTACGTTGCATTATCCAGAGCTGTTTCAAGAGATGGTCTCCAGGTATTGAATTTCGATAGAACCAAAGTCAAAACACACCAGAAGGTTATCGAGTTCTATTCTACGTTAGAAACGGCAGATCAGGTACGTAAGAAGTTAGGAGGCCAGCAAAAGCTTCTGTTCAGAAAGTTGGAAGAAGCTTCTGTTTAGAAGATTGGAAGAGCTTCTGTAGATCAACCTATGATAATATACGATACAGTCAATTGACAGAAACGGCCAGAAGCGGTAGTAAAAACGTTGTTGAAGCCGTCTTCTTTTGGATACATAATCGTGGCAGCTTAGTTGTTGTTTATGTAGAAGTCTGGGGTCCAAATGTACGGCCGTGTAAATTTATTGAACCAGATAATTTCACTTTATTGTCTGACCACTATAGAAAGGTTTTTAACCACAGGTAACATTTGCTACCAGGTTGAACAAAACAATATATCAGTCTCCTTGCGAACCCAACCTCATGTAAATAACAGGAAAAAAAATCTCTATTCAACCGTTTTATTTCCAACCACCAACTATCCCTACTCCATATACCATATCAAAAGGAGACATAATTTAACAATAATTCGCCTTAATTAGTTTTTTTAAAAGCCAGTCCGCGAAAAAACCTCCCAAATAAAAATTTTTAAAACTCTCAAAACAACCGCCCAAAGCACCCAGTTAGGCATAGATTAAATCACTACAATTGACCGAATATTGCTCATAAGATACCGAGTTCCAGGAGATGGCGGCCGATAGATTACCCAGAGCGACGCTTGAGCAAAAAATCAAGATCCTCGATTATTTCCACCAACTGAATCGTCCACAACTGGAAACCGTCGACAGATACAAAAACCAACTTCTGATCTCTACTTCTTCATTCAGTGAGTGGCTCAAGAACGAGGAGGAATTAAGGTCTAGGTTGACGGATGCCGATCTGGATTTCACCAAACAAAGCAGAAGAAAAGTCAAGTTCAAGTATGAAAAAATCAATCGTGCAATGGATTTATTAGTGCAGCAAAAGTTGGAAAGAGGTGAACCAATTAATGAACCCGTGTTACGTGAGCATTGGTCTATCTACGCGCACCAGTATGGAGTCGATGATCCAAAAAGATTGGTGGGTTTTAGTCATGGTTGGTTACTGCAGTTTAAAAAGAGACACGGGTTGAATAGAAAACGAATGAGCAGATCAGGAAGTAAATCGGACTCAGGTCTGGAGCAATCTGAGCATCCGCCTCATTCCAGACGACGCACAGATAGCGGCGCCGATACCACTGGTGCTGGATCAAACTCCGCCTCGGGTGGAGCTAATACTAACGGGGAGGTTTATGATTCAACCTTTTCTGAAGACCCTTCGAATAATAGCGCCAATGCCCCTCAGGACCATGTAAATGGCCAAGGCGACTTCACTTCGGCTTCAACCGCTCAATCTGCCTATGATTTAATGACTGGTCACACATCTGCCCCAAACCCTCAATTCCGTCAACAAAATCACCAACATCAACAACAACATCATCAACCCGGAATCGGTTATGGCTCACATATGAATTTCTCCAACTACCAGATGTACCAACTGCTGCAACTGCCTCAATCCACTGCCAATACAAACTCTTCATTACCGTTTGATTATCCAGAGCAATTCAGAAACCAGTATACCAAAGATGCACAACAGGCGCATGTTCAAGCTCAGGCTAGAGCCGTTCAAGCCCAAGCCCAATCACAATCCAAAGTGCAGGCCCAATCGCAGGCCCAAGCTCAAGCTCAAATCCAAGCCCAGGCTCAAGCACATCATGCCCAATCACAAATTCCAAAACAACCGGCCTCATTACAGCCTCGTCCTGGAAATACCACTAACGGACGCAATGAGGCTGACTTTGCATCCAGTATCAATGGCTCAGATATAGAAAGATTCATCTATATGTTTGCTGACAGATACTTTCATGAAAATGCTAATGAGTATCCTCAAACGATGAAAGTGTTCCAAGAGTTCAAATCTACGTTTTTAAATGAAAGAATCCAAAGCATGCGTTCCACACAACCGATGGGTCAAACCACTGCTGCTCCTGTGTTAGCACAACCGATGGGACGCCCATCACCAAGCCAAATTCTGAATATTGATGATTTTTTCCTCAGAAATGGAGGGTTACCTCAACCACAATCTAACCCACAACCAGAACAAGAAGAACGGTTGATGGGTGCCAATGGCGTGAATAAATGGAAGAAATAATAGCGGGTAATGTTTTGGTATAATGTTTCTTATTTGTATAATGAATGTAGTTTTACTTTGTATAATAAAACGGGGTTTTATAAATCAGTACATCGCATACCTTTCTTAACCGGGTCTTGATGCATTTGACCTCTCCAATCGGAAAGTCTCGCGCAAGCAATACGCAATTCCGGACTGATAAGCTTAATGAGAGGGAGATACGGCTGGGAAGTGAAAGTTGATTGGATCAAAGATCGGGGTTGTGGATATGGCTGGGTGATTTGGTGAATCCAAGCAAGCTTGAGTCTTTGGCTACTTAGACTGTCATTAAAGTTGACGGTGTCAGGGCCCAAAATTTTGATATATTTTTCACCGTTGAATCAACCAGTCAAGAAGTAGACATACAGTATTAGGATTAAGACGCTTTCTTTGTCCATATTACATGTATCAATCGATTAATAAATAAACACTGATAATATCCATCACACTTAGGACAGATTACCTACAATCTCCACACTACAAGGCACTTCAGCTTTCGGCTACTCAGTTTCCAGTTGGTTTACATTAATCGTAGAACTAGCTAGCTACTATAGACACTAGACATATGCTGTGGGTATTTTATCTATGTTTATCCATAGGTCGTTATTGGGATGTCATTATCTCATTTTCATTCAACTCTCTGAGTCATCATATTTTGTTGGTGAAGTCAATCTCAGTTAAACTGTTGTTGATTCTGGTGATTTCCTTCTCAAGCATGTCATTATCATTGTGGATTTCGATAGAAATCTTGGGCTTGTTTTTCTTACTTGGACAGTCGGCACAGTTGTTGCAGGTTTCAATATCAGTACAATGGCCTTGTTTCTCTGGTTGTTTGGCTTCATTGGTGCCGAATGATTGGGGTGCATTTTCAGCTGGTTGCAAAGGCTGGGGTTTTACAATATTGGAGTCTTGCATTAGTTTTAAGGTAAACTCGTCGCTCGCGTGTTTAGCGTATAGGTAGTTTTTAAGTGCCATTTTCCCTAGTGATTTTTCTCAACACACAACCTCTCAGCTCGGCAACAAGTAATATCGATTATATTTATACACGGTGAAAATTATGGTTCCACTTTTTCTATTCGCTGCATAATATGCACTTCCGACTTCGCAATCGCCTGATTTTTTGTTCGCTGGAAATCATGACTTGAGGCGGTATAAGGGGGGTTAGGGGGTTTGTAGGAGCTCTTTTGCTTGGTATACTAGTGAAGGATACTGTTCTCTATGTACCTGCCAATTTTCCTGCTTTTTCAAGCACGTCTTGGTGCTGTTCTACCGGTTTTTGTAAATGGATACCTCACGGAGTCCCAGATGGAATTGACTTATGCATGATTTGTGTGCAGGTCAGGGTGAATGTTCCATTTGAGACAATGGGGAGTGTGATACGGGAAAAAAAGCATGGGCGGTAACTACAAGTCTACAGGAGGCTATTGTACGGAAGTTTGTCCTACGTGGTGCTGTGGCGTGGTAAAACAAGGCTGTCAACTTTCTCTGGCTAAGGCGGCTACTGTGTCTCGCCAAATGCATATTTTCTGGCTGCAAATTTTTCATCGCGAAATCAGTTGAGGCTGAGATACAAAAATACTTGCGTGATAAGTCTGGCTGCAAATCGGATAATAATTGGTCTCGTCTGTTATATGAAGGTCGATATGTTTCCGGTCGTATGTACTTTAAAGCGGGATTTCGGAACCCCTTGGTCTCACACGATGAAGGTGACACTGCTCGTATAGTGAACATAGCCTAGTAGTAGATGTCTTTCCACTCTCTCCTCGTACAATATATCTGGCTCGTTACAGGAGCAGCAGCAAGATCGGATGTGTGTTTTATGCTACGGCTCTCCAATGCAGCTTATTACCACCTACAAAGTACATGTCACCTCAGACTGAATAACAGTCTAACCAGTCTACATTTGTAAATGTACATTCATCTATTCATTAAATCTATAAATACTACCAAACTGAAATTCTAGTGGTCGTGACCAGGATGACCAAATCTGATTCCAAGGATCAAGATCCCAATTGCAACACTGAAGAATTGGTACTTCAATCTGTCATCGACAGAACTTTCATTAACAGTTGATTTATCAACTCGTTGGGAACCCGTCAAGAGGTATCTAATCTGGTTAAAAAGCCCGACGTTCACGTTCCCTTGTTGATTGGCATTTTTGTATTTTGCTTCCCATTCACAATCATCCACAGAATCTTCCATTGAAGTATCGGTGATATCGATGTCGCTGGTGTTGAAGTCATTGTCGTTAGAGGCAAAGTTTTGGCTCTTAAATTTCTTAAGGTTCTTACCTTCTTGGCCATTTTCCATTTCGTAGTAGTTATTTAAGCCGTTGGAAAAAATCCGCTTGTTAAACTTGTCATTAAAGTTAAGGAATCCGTAATCGTCGTCTTGCTCTTCTTGATCTTCCTTTACGGCATCTTCATCAAAATTCAAGATACCTTTCTGTAAAATCCCTATACTATCCTTGTTATTATAATTTTTGGAAAGGATAGTATTGATAGAAACTGACCTTAAAACACGTTTCTTTTGAATTAATACTTCTCGGGATCTTTCGATTAACTTGGAATCACTGTATTCAATGTTCTTCAAATTCTGTCTTGATGATAACTTCTTGATATTACGCTTTTGTTTTTGTAACTCAAATCCAATATAGGATAACAATTTTTCATTATGCAACTTTAGAGACTGAAGTTCAAACTTCAACTTCATTATTTCTTGTTTGGTCATATCATTACTGAGTCTGCTGTTGTTTTCAAAGATGAGACTCGATCTCTTCGATGAATTTGCATATGAAGTTCTTTCACCGTTAAGCTTCTTGAACGTAGACTCTATCTCCATACTTTCCTCGAGCCTTTCATCCATGCCACTATCTCTAACAGGGGAAGGTACAGATGTACTTCTTTGGTCATGTAAGATGCCAGCCTCAAACTCCACCTTAATGGGTACAATGTCATGACTGCTATACCTGCTGTGATTTGGCCTGGACATGCTATAACGATTTTGTTTAATGGAGGTTGAATCAAAATCTTGAGATGCTAATTTCAATGGAGATAGTACGAAGTCATTCTGGAGATTAGCTGGAAGGCTCTGTCTTTTGACTTTAGTCTTTGGGTCTGGTGATGGAGGGAATTGGAAATCTTGTGTTTGGATTAATGAAGGAACTCTGTCTCTTTCCACAGACTCTCTAGGAGTTTCGAGTCCAAATCCACCCTTGATAGGAGAAGACTGTGCTTGGGCTTCTATGCCTTCCAGGTAATCATATTCCTCATCTGAGTCGATTTCTGAGTTGTTATTCAATTCATCCTCTTCGTTGAGATTCATTGTATGGGTATTATAGTTATATGTTAAATCATGGATTATGCTATTAGACGTACTGTGGAAATCGTATTGAGCATTTCCCTCAGAGTTAACGTGTGTGCTTGAGTCGTTCAAAGAATTCATGTCTTCTCTCAATTTGCTGTTTTCTTTTGTTAATGATTCAATTTGGTCTATCAAGAGGATTTTTGAGTTCTGTTCTAATTCAAAATTTGACTTTAAGACCTTGAAATCCTTTAGTAGTTTATTGTATCTTTCATCGTTGTCATTATTCGAGAATGATTCCAATTCGTTGAATTCAAGCTTTTTGTAATATTCTAGTTCATTGTTCAATTTGGTGAATTTTAATTGGTAGTCTTCGACCATTTCTTTATAGTAAAACAATTCCTTTTCCATTAAGTCTTTTGTTTTTGTGAATTCGAATTTGACATGATTCAAGAACTTTTCGTAGTTTGATATTTGTTCTAATTGGTCGTTCATGGTCTTTGTTTTGATGGCCAATTCATGTTCCAATTGATGAAATTCGATCACCATATTATTATGTTTGATTAGTAAATCAGCATACTGTCTCTCTAATAAGCTCCCACTCGTGGAAGAAGCTGAATTGGTCGATGAAGATGAGTTAGTTTTTTCCATTCTAATTGGCGGCAACAACGGTGATGACTTGTTCGATAGGGAATTCAATAAGTTTTTGTTGGATAAAGGTTGGGATTGGTTGTATGAAGGGCGTGGCGACGATATCACTTCGACATTCTCTTTATAACTGTTCATGGTCAAATAATTGGGGGATGGGATGAAAAAAAGGGAAAAAAAACAAGTCGTCTATTGATCGATAATAAAGATCAAAAGGGCCAGTTTGGGTGAGGAAATAAAACGGTAAATGAGCGGCGAGTGGTGGGCCTTTGATCGGAGGGTATTAATTGAAAGGGTTGGAAAGAATAAATAAAGGAGTGTATTGCGACGCAGTTGTTGGGTGTGCAAAAAGAAAGGCTATTATGGATTAATTGATTTTGAAGATGTTTTGAATTTCGCACTGGGTTTTGTTTACAAAACAGTGGTTTTGAGAAAGATCCTTATTAGGCGGGTTTAATAGCCGAGCAAAACGGTAATTATAACGGTAGAGATCGACTGTGATGTCCAGGGGAGAGAAAGAGAGAATGGAGCTTCTAAGTTTATGGGATGTGTAGATAATAAAATGCTTGATCGGTTGTGTTGTCAAGACATTTTGGTTGCGACAGACTGCTTGGTGAGCCAACAAAATGAAAACAAATGGTCGCATTTGTTAAGACAGATCCAGCTAAACCCCGATAATCATAACGTAGAATGGCCTGGAGATTTGGGATTTGAATTGGGCCTGAAAATCGAGGCCTCGTACAATAGAAGCCTGTACAATCCAGTAGTGTCGTCGTCTCATCTGTTTGTATCTGGTGTTATTTTGTTTTAGAAAATGGTACGATGAGAGTTGCAAATTTCACATTTTTCAGTCTACTTAAGGATGAGAGTATAGCCAGAGATATAGAAACAATTATCTTGAAATAAAGATACGTTTATCTTGAAATATAGATACAATTTATCTTGAATTATAGAAAATCAGACCTAGATAGTTTAGGCAAGCTGTTTGGTATCGTGTGCTTTACTATGGCCTAAACATGGCGAGAAAGAGTAATATCAACTATTTATTCAAAATCACCCAGTACCTCGAGACAAATACATTACCCAGTCAAAAGCATTAATGGATTATAGATCACTTAAGCTCCAACTCAAGATATCTCAAGCAATTCCTTATACACTACAAGCAAGCACCTTCTTCCTCTCAACCCCACCATTATGACAGTTAGTCATATCTCCATTGAGACAATATAGACAATCCCCATAGCACTTTGAATCCCCAGCACGGGATAAAGCCACAACCCGGCCCCACACCCAGACTCTCGTTTGACTCTCGCTATTGTCGCAAGCCAATCAAAGTCGTGTGGCCAATCTAATTCGATTTGGCGCTCTAGAGGTTTTGATCGGGCCATTCCGAGATTGATAAGAAATCGATATAAATCTCACCGATATAAATCTAAGTGATTTCCTTCTGCTGGACAACAAAAAATGGCCAAAGTATTACAAGAGGACGATTTCAAGCAACAGGTAGTATTACAGTACACCGACGTGATTGGGGAAAAGCTTGGGGGTAAAGTATTGCAATTCAGTGACGAGTGGTTTGCTGCTGCTGAAAACTTGATCAAACCCAAAGCTCCTATTAGAGATGCCACCAGATTCACGTACGCTGGGGCCTGGTACGACGGGTGGGAAACAAGAAGACACAATACTGAAGAAGCAGACTATGTGATCTTCAAGTTCGGAGTAGCATCTGCCCAATTGATTGGTTGTGAAGTCGATACTGCTTTCTTCAACGGTAACCATGCACCAGAAATCTCGGTTGAAGGAGCCAATGTTGTTGACGACGGTGATATCAATAACGCCAAATGGGAACCGGTGATTGAAAAAACTGAATGTGGTCCTTCCCAAAAACACTTCTTTGTAAGAGATGCTCTTACCAAATCCAGCTACACCCATGCCAGATTGAGAATGTACCCAGATGGAGGAATTGCTCGGTTCAGGTTATACGGGAAGGTTCTTCCTGTGTTGCCCAAGGATGCTGCCACCGTCTTGGATACCGCATCGGTCAAGAATGGTGGTGTGGCAGTTCAAGTATCTGACCAGCACTTTGGCTCTGCCGACAACTTGTTATTACCAGGAAGAGGCCACGACATGTCTGATGGCTGGGAAACCAAACGGTCGAGACTGCCTGGCCATGTGGATTGGGTTGTAATCAAGTTAGGAGCAGCCACCAAGATCCAAGAGATTGTGATTGACACTGCCCATTTCAGAGGTAACTTCCCACAGAAAGTCAACGTTAAAGCCGTGTCTACTACAGACGATAAAATTGACGCTACCAGCAAACAATGGGAAGAATTGGTTGCTGATTCCAAGACCAGTGCCGATAAAGAGCACACTTTCGCAGTCAAATCGGACAAAAAGTATACCCATGTGTTGTTAACCATCATTCCAGACGGAGGTGTCAAGAGGGTGAGAGTTTTGGGAACCATTGGTTAAAGACTTGGGTGTAGTCATCTGCATTACTAGTTAAATAGTTAAAATATAATCACCACTTGAAATGTTCTGCGAAAAACTGCAGCCCCATAGAAACTGAGAACTGTTCAAGTAGCACATAGATTCGATACTTCCAGCATCAATGGACACACAGACCATCATAGGATTCATAAACCAGAGGGTGCCCGTCCAGGAGTATATCAAGAAGGTCAAGCTTCTGGTCGAACAGCAAGAACAACTCGTTCTTTCTCTTCACACCACCACGAATAAATACTATGTTCAACAGTTCTTAAAGGGCTTGATCGACTCGTTTGAAAAACAAGGCATCGAGATAGCGGAGAACATGTATAATCTAATCTGTGATCCTCGGATACTTGGCGCCAACCCATTGAAGCCTACAGATATAGATCACATCACATACAATATCAATTCAAATAACATCACCATAAGAGAAACACCCAAAATAATCTCTGGAGATGGAACTACTGGGCTTAGGACGTGGGAGGCGGCGCTTTACTTGTCGTGGTATATCAAGACGCTAGAAGTATCTGGTACTGTTTGTGAGTTGGGATGTGGTACAGGTCTCGTAGGGATTTCGCTAGCAAAAGACGAGAGAGTCACGAAGGTAACCTTCACAGATGGCGATTCCAACCTTCTTGAAAACGTCCAAAGCAACCTTCAATTGAATGACATAGATCCCCAAGACCATAATATTCATCAACTTGTATGGGGCACTGATGACTACCAACCAGCTTGTGACTACTTGGTTGCAGCAGATGTCACATATGATGTATCTATTCTTAAAGAGCTTGTCTACACCATAAACCAATTCCTAAACAATGGTTGCAAGAAGTGCTATATTGCAGCCACTATAAGAAACGATACTACGCTTCAACAGTTTGAAAAAACCCTCGATGATTGGTCATTAAAGTGGGAAATCTCGTCAACCTTCACTCCATCTCCCGATTCCCCCATCCCCGTGTGGTTCAGGACGGGAACTCCTCCTATCAATATCTACTCCATATATACTTAATAGAATCTCAACGTGCGAGTACCATAAAATATCAACTCTCTCATTCATTGGACGAGAGCTTGCGCGAGCGAGAAAAGTTTGAATCCGAAACTTTTCACTCAACAACAAGTAATAAGTTTCTTATAGTAAAATGCTTCCAAAATTCGCCACCCCAATGCTTAAGCCATTCTGGCCATTCGCTGTCGGAGGTATGTAAATTATCTGCTCGATTGAGCAGGTTGGAGTTAGTGGAATATCAGGATTGTGGTTGTGAATTATCCTTTAAGATGTGAGGGTGTCCTGAGAATAATGACAATTGATCGTCTCCGAATGATATTTTCGTGAAAGGGTTATTCGGTTTGTCCAGTGGTGTATTGAAGTAACGTGTTTCTTTTCACCTGGGTGTCTGAGGCTTATTTTGTGGTGGGTCTATAACAATTGTTTATGAGTCCTGGCTTCCTCGACATTGCCTTCTACCAATCTCCATTTCAAAAGCACCTATTTCAAACATACCATACCCACCACAATCCCCTGACTTTCCATCCAAGCTCCTCCAACTTATAACTCAATGTCAATTAATTACTAACAATTTTAGCTACTATTACTTACGGTTTGATCTGGAAGGCCAGTGAAGCCTCCATGAACTCTGATGAATTCATTAACGATCCAAGACACCCAAGATTCGCCAACGGTGGAAAGTTCATTGAATTGGAAAAGTAAATCGAGCTAGATAGTCACAAAATACATAGAAACGTTTGATAGCTGTAGAACGGGAGTGTGAACAGAGGATGGGATATGAGAGGAGGAATATGAGAAATAATATGAGAAGATGAATATGAGAGAATGAATATGAGAGGACTGGGGGATGAGATTGGAATATGACAAAGTCGTTACGTGATAGGATTAAAATATAGGGCATAAAATCATGAAAATGAAACGAATAAAAGTATTGCAAGCTATTTCAACTTTGAAGCCACAATTCTTTCTAATAATCAAGTAATACCATTATTGTTTACTCAAACCACCAGATATTTTTTCTTACTCCAACTCGATAGGCCAAAAGAGAGGTAACACAACTCGGAAAGAAGATGGGACCATGTAGGACGTACAGTTTATGATCTAAACTTTAAAAGGAAGGCTGGTGTCTACTAACATTCAACAGCCTACATGATGCAGTCAATTACATGAAGCTTATTATTTTCAGATTGCAATCGGAGACTTTGATAGCTTGTCTTCACTGGTCGAGTCGCCTAACTGTTTATTGCATCTCACGACTATTCTTTGGGAATACGCCCATAAAATACCTTACCGGTATACTCTACAACCATAACACGCCAAACGATTACCAAAAGACAATCCACAACGAGTATAGCTTCTATAGAGTTTAATCAGAAGGATTTAACTTTTAAATCACCTCTTGACGTGTAGCTTCCTATTTGAGCAATAAGTTTCTGTTAATTTTTTGGTATAGTTCACTTTCTTCAACTGGTTGTGTTTCACTTCCTTTCACATATGAAGTTAAATTTGTGACAAGAGTTTGAAAATCACACCCAATAAACATTTGAAATTATGAATATGAAACGAACGCTATCTTCGGCAACACACTAGAACGGTCAGTTTCAGGACGCAAATCATCACTCCACTGAATTACAATGGCTTAACCACAATAGAACCAAACTAGAAACCTAATTAAACCCATCATTTTGCCGCTGATTTATCATTTTACGACGGACGCATAAACCTTAAATAATAGTTTAAATCCGGGCCTAATATGCCTTACGATTGGCAGCAGTGTTGCAAATGAAATTCAGTGAAATTTTATAGTCATGAAATTAGTCCTGCTGATGCCAATAGTCAAGTCATTAGTCAGTCAAGTGGCTCGCCTTAGTTCCGCCTAGAATTCCCATTGTTAAATTCCCTTAGCTTATTTCCTGCATCCTCCCGCCTATCCAGCGTCCGTGCCGCACCAAGTGAGTCACTACCCCATACATCCCCATCCGGCCAATAAATTGAAGAGTTATGGTTGTAATTGGAGCTGGCGTGTAATTCAAACATTTATACTCTCGAATGTTTTGATCCTTTCGAATAGCCAAACCCACTAAACTTAAAAATTACACCTCCTCTCCAGTGCTTATCGCTTCTCAAATAGGTAAAACTCTTTCTTGATTGCCGCGCTTTTATCCACTGATAAGGCTGAACAAGTGGGTTGATTGGAATGTGAATAATTTGGGGCCCCTTTGGGGGGTAGGAATTCAAAAGACTCGCCCGTAGCCATTTTGCACCTTTGTGTCAAAACCCTGTTCCGCCCACATGCGGAATCGAAGCTAAATTATGCACTGATAAATTTTTTAAGCTATACCATTTTGGGCAAAAGCCATTCACTATTGAATTTCGCATAAGGGTTTATATATAACCCAACCGGCAGCCCATATTAAGTTAGCCATTTTTAACCCCTTGTTAGTAGTTGAGATTAGTTTATAAACACGTCCTTGTGGTTAATTTCTCCAGGCTTCTCTCGTTATTGATCGTTTCTTTTATTGATACAATTATTCCCATTAAATCAATTTGACCACCCCTAGGAAACTTTTTCATCTTGCTGATTATTTTTTACCTAGCGACCATCAGACACTTTGAAAACGCATGCTGAATATGGAAACGAAAAAAAGTCATCTCGAAGACATGACTCCTATAGCCACTGGTGATTCTCGAACTTCGACTCTGCTGGGCGAATCGAGTGTAGGGAGTAACGATTCGATCTCCTATGCTTCAACCTATGAGCCCAACCCAGCAAAAAGATTTTTCAACTCGTTTCGTCCGTATGATTATTCCAAGATTGAAGGTCTTTTCATAGACGATGAAGAAAGTGTTCTAGATGGAAATCACGATGGGCTTATTACTTCCAACACGGCCGAAATCACTCCACAACGTACTGGTAATGAAAAACGTAAGAAACGTCGTTACCATCCACAATTTGACTATTCAAGACTTACTGATCTTGAAAGAGCTGCTATCGTCACATCCACATCTCCCTTGAGTAGAACTCTTGCATCAAGACATCTTCAAATGATTGCTCTTGGTGGTGCTATCGGAACAGGTTTATTTGTTGGTTTAGGGCTGGCCCTTGCTGCTGCTGGACCTTTGGGTTTATTGATTGTATGGATTTTCATTGGAGCATCTATCTTTGTGACGGCTCTGGCTCTACTGGAGTTGGCAGTTGCATTCCCTGTTTCGGGTGCTTTCGTGACTTTTAATACATTATTCGTGGATTCCTCTTGGGGGTTTGCAATGGCGTGGAATTATGCTCTACAATGGTTGGTCACATTCCCTCTAGAGTTGGTGGCTGCGTCTATCACGGTGAAGTTTTGGAATACCTCTGTACCTGCTGAAGTATTCGTGGCTATTTTCTGGTTTGTTATCTGTGGAATCAACTTGTTTGGTGTTAGAGGTTATGGTGAAGCTGAGTGTGTTTTTGCCATGATTAAGATTGTTGCCATTTTGGGTTTCTTGATCTTATCCATCATTATTGTTACAGGTGGTGCACCTCCAAATCATGAATTCATTGGAGGAAGAAACTGGCATTCTCCTATAGGTGGAATGTTTAACGATAAGGAGCCATTTAAAAACATGTGTTCTGTTATTTTCAACGCTGCCTTCTCTTTTGCCGGTATTGAATTGTTTGGTTTAGCAGCAGCAGAAAGTGCCAACCCCAAAAAGCTGATCCCTAAAGCTAGAAAACAAGTCTTTTGGCGTTTGTTGTTCTTCTATATCTCTTCTGTCATCATGGTGGGATTGTTGGTCTCTTATAAAGATCCTGCCTTGTTGGGACAAACTTCTACCAACGAAGAAGTCAAACAAAAAGGTATTGATGCAAACACATCACCTTTTGTCATTGCTGTCAAACACGCACAAATCCCTGCTGTTCCCTCCATCCTTAATGCTGTTATTATCATCACGGTGTTGTCAGTTGGAAACTCGTCAGTTTACGGATCGCTGCGTACTTTAGCTGCTTTAGGAGCTTTACGTCAAGGACCAGAAATCTTGAGTTATATTGATAGAAACGGACGTCCTTTAGTGGCATTGTTTGTGCAATTCGTGATTGGATTATTGGCCTTTTTAGTTGCCTTACCAGGTGATAAAACCACCGAAGTGTTTGATTGGCTTTTGGCCATTTCAGGATTGTGTTCCTTATTTACATGGTTCTCCATTTGCTTGAGTCATATACGGTTCAGAGCCGCTTTAAGCCATCAAGCTCGTGTTGCTGAAGAAGAATTGGTGTTTTCTACCAGTATCTATGGCTCCTATATCGGCTGTGTAATCTTGTTTATATTCTTGGTGCTCCAATTCTGGGCCGCTTTATTCCCGCCAGGAAGTGGTAAGGCAGATGTGGAAGGATTCTTCAAGATTTATCTCGGAGGAGTCATTGTGGTTGTTTGTTATGTTGGCCACAAGATCTATGCCGCCTTATTCATGGGAATACCCATCACCAAGTTCTACTTGAAGGCATCCGAAATCGATGTTGATACCGGTAGAAGACAAGTAGATATGGAAGCATTAAAGCAAGAGATTGCAGAGGAAAGAATATTATATCAACAAAAACCTTGGTACGTCAAGGTGCTAAAAAGTTTCTTCTGATTACTGATACCCAATATACGTTAATAATTAGTAACCTTAACTGTAGTTTTACCCTAACATGTAACTAAAGATAACATTAATAAATTGCCAGTGCGCGCCTAACAGCCGGAAACCTTGGATTGAAAAAAACTAACCACCAACAAAGCAAGGGTCAACTACACTATGGATCTTCTTAAGGACGCCACTAAGAACATCAACTTATATGATGTCAAGGCCTATGTGCGTAAGGCTCAAAATGGTATGTACTTGATTCGTCAACACCCGGCGTCAGCACGATTTATCACCTGAAATTAGCCCCGAGATCGAATTACTAACACCTGTTTAGTGGCCATGAATTTAACGGAAATGGAGGCTAAAGTAAGAGAGGCTACCAACAATGAGCCTTGGGGTGCTCCATCCACTTTGATGGCTCAAATTGCAGCCGGTACTTATAATTATAGAGATAGAGAAGAAATTATTTCCTTTGTCTTTAGAAGGTTTACCGAAAAAGCTGCTAATGAATGGAGACAAATCTATAAATCTTTACAATTATTGGATTATTTGATCAGAAATGGATCCGAACGTATCATTGATGATGTTCGTTCAAACTTATCGTTGATTCAAATGTTGAAATCATTCCATTATATTGATTCGAAAGGTAGAGATCAAGGTATTAATGTGAGAAACAGAGCCAAGAACTTAATTGGTTTATTGAATGATGATAACCAAATTCGTACCGAACGTAAGAAAGCAAGAAACAACTCAAAGAAGTTCGGAGGTGTTTCTCTGGCTGCTTATGGTGGTGCTTCTTCGATCACCACTGGTCCTGGATTTGATGAGGACTTTGGAAACAGGGTTTTCGGTGATGGTGGAGTTTACGGGGCAAGATTCGGTGACTCTGCTGAAGAATATAACCGTCCTCAAGGAAACAGTGACTCAAACGAAAACTTCGAAGAGTACGAAGTCAACCCTTCCTCTTCGTCTCGTCACAAAACCTCAAAGCCAACCACTGGATCATCTTCAGTCAATGCTTCATCTTCTCACAAAACAAAGCCACAACCTGCTGAGCCTGATTTATTAGGAGACTTGGATTTCGGTTCTTCATCTCAAGCCAATGCCCAACCTCAAGCTGCTGCTGATGACGACGATGATGAATTCGATGATTTCCAAAGTGCCCCAACTTCTACCTCTCAACCTCAAGGCCAAGGCCTCAACAACTTGTCAAGCTTATACAACAACTTACCCCAAGCACAAGCACCAGTCCAACCTCAACAATCCCAAGGATTCTACCAACCCCAACCACAGGTTGCTCATCAACCATCTTATAACATAGGCAATACTTCTCCTACTGCAAATAAGGTGCAAAGTAAACCCAACAATGATGCATTTTCACTGTTGTTTTCTTCTGCCAAAACCAAAAACACCAGTAGGGCTCCATCCGGAACTGGAAACACAAACAAGCCAACCCCAGCGGTTCCACAAGCTGCTCAAGCTAACGATGATGACGGATTCGGAGATTTTAGTTCTAATAGTGCACCATCAGCTCCAAAACCTGCAACCAACGGGACCTCTAATGGGAACAGTAACGGTAACGGAGAAATTGATCTTTTGAGTTTTTAGATGTACAGTTGATAAAACATATTGTTTGAAATACTCTTTTACTGTTAGATACGTTTATTCTATTGAGATTATGTAATATGCAAATATCCTTTGATAGTTGATTAGATTTTAAGTACTGGGTTTTCCACTTCCTTTGGGATTAAATCACTTGGAAGTTTCTTCTTTAAATCTGTCAATTTGTCATAGTCACCACCCAAGATTCTGGCAATGACCAAATCATCTCTATCCTTAATCTCTCTTGGACTCTTACCTTCATTACTTAAGAATTCCTTGGCCTTTTCGGTATCACCGTGGAAGTATTCTTCCATAGCTCTTAATCTTAATTCCTTTTCAGCCCATTCAGGACCATCTAATTCTCTCTTCTTCATTTGGGCAGTATATTTGGCATATACCAAATAAACAGTGATTGGTAACACAATGTAAAAGTATGGAATTTCCCAACCTTCTGCCTTCTCGGTTTCACGAACAACCTTCCATTTCAACTCACCAGTAGTTTCATCCTTGTATGGAATCTTGTCAATAATTTTTCCACTGTCTTTTGTGACGAATTGAAAATTATTTAAATCTTGTGAGTTATCTTTGAATAAGCTTAAATCTTCCTTGGAGATTCCTGGCATGATGTAGTTCCAGGCCGAATGGTTTCTTTTATAATACAAATTTTGTAATTCAGCTATGGTCTTGAATTCTTCGTCGCTTGGGACTCTTGGAGTTCCATCTGGATTGGTGTAGATCTTGGTGACGGACGAAAGGCTATCCAACTTCGAACGGATCTGACGTTCCAAACCAACGTCAAACTTTCCGACCTTATGCTTG
Source organism: Yamadazyma phyllophila (assembly GCA_030571955.1). Classification (NCBI taxonomy): domain Eukaryota; kingdom Fungi; phylum Ascomycota; class Pichiomycetes; order Serinales; family Debaryomycetaceae; genus Yamadazyma; species Yamadazyma phyllophila. The sequence continues at coordinate 437,677 of JAJLZE010000008.1, read as the reverse complement.
AACAACCCACTGAGAGGTAATTTAAACGTGAACTTCATCTTGTCAATGTTCTATGTAAGTTGTTTTCACAATCTTTTTATTGGATGAGAATTTTCTTCGCACAATTGGACCGCACACGATCCAATATTTCAAACAATTTATCGACAGAAAGAGTATAGTAATGTACAATATTTTATATAGCATGATATCGTGTTTGGCGTGACTTAGGGGATTGTTGACCTCTGTTGGAAGATCGTGGTAAATTTTGGTGGGTCAATTATTTTTGAAAGACGAGAAACCCATGATTTTATCCATTTCACTCGGCTCAACTTGTGAATTACGACGTTTGAGTGCCCGTTTCTCCCTCTTGGCTCTTCGGTTGTCTTTGACCTTCTGCTCGAATTGTTTTCGTGCCTCGACTTTTTGGGCTAGAGTGGTTTGTGCCTCAGAAGATGAGAGATGTTTCTGTATCAATTTGTTCAACATGGCTTCAACTTCTTCAGTTGTGGCATGTGGGATTCCTCCTTCAAGCATCGCTCTTTCCTCTTCGTCTTCGCCGGAATTGGCTCGGTTGGCAGTAGCTTTTTGAATATGTTGGGGTGAGTTGAAGTGGTCTATTAATGCCATGTTGTCTCTATATGACAAGTCACATATAGGACAGACAAACCCAAACCTTTTATGCTTGCCAGAAGTGTTGTTCGGATTGATGACTGTGTGTTTGTTGATAGCATTTACCAGAGACTCGAAAAGCTTTTCACGGTGTAGAATATGACTGGAGCTTCTGTTGGATGAGATCTCGTTCTGTTTCGATACCACGCGTTCGGTCTTGGCCTTCTTGTTATTCTTGGACGCATACGCTTCCACATCCCATGTCTTACGTCCGTACTGATCCGTCGACACTCGTGGGTCTTTTGATCCACCTTCTATGTCTTTCTCCATGTTTTAAGACTGAGCATCGGTTCCGCGATGATATAGCACTTGGCTGCTTACACGACCACCAGATCAGTGCATGCAATTACGATTGATATTACAATAGTAAACTAGTGATACGATTGACTTGTTCTGGTATCAAATCCAAAGGTCTGGCCACAAATATTTACACTTCAAACCGCATAGAATCACGTCGTTTGAGTCTTTGATATTCGCGAGAAGAACTACTATAAAAACATGAAGAGTAAGGATATAATACTGTTAGTAAACAGAACCAAGCCAAGCAGCACCCTGCCATCTTCCATGGTATCATCCCGAAGTTTCAGTAGCTCGCCGACTCCTGGCATCAACTGGAAGCTAACAGGTACACACCTCATATCTAATATACCAAAAGACTTGAACGTCACACAAGGGCCAGTGAAAGTTGCAGCCTTTGATCTCGACAAGACGCTTATAGAAACCAGATCGGGTGAGAACTTTGCACGAGGCTCAAAGGATTGGAAACTATGGGGCGGTCAAAAAGCAAAAGATTCAAAGGTGGTTGAAAAGCTCTCTGAGCTTGTCCAGAGCGGTTATATCATTGCCATATTCACCAACCAAGGAGGCGTTTTAGGTCAGTTGGACAGCAAATCGTATACCAATTTCATACAACGGTTGAACCTATTCATCGCACATATACAACAACATATAGAGGAGTTCAGGCCATTGGTGTTTGCATCATCAAAGAGACCAGTTGGTAAGAAATATAAAAATGTCAGAGTATCGTCTGAAGAATTGCATCAAAAGATGAGGAAACCTCAAGTAGGCATGTGGCACCATTTCATGGAAATCATAGGTAAAGAAGTGGATATGGAGAACAGCTTTTACGTGGGAGATGCTGCTGGTAGAGAAGGTGATTTCCTGGACAGCGATAAGATGTTTGCTCTGAATGCTAATCTTAAGTTTGAAACCCCAGAGGATTTCTTCCTTTAGTCACCTATGTAGTACATGTGTGATGTTAACTATATACATCGAGTAATATCTATTTACATGATCATCAAGGTCTTGAGAGTAGGGACACTATAAACCCTAAGGACTGACTTCATTGAACGAGTCTACAATCTCAGACTTTCCAACAGTCTCGAAGTACAGAACAACATTGTGAATGTTTCTTTCGTCCTTGGACATGTTATCATCTTCCACCTTAAGATCTTTCTTTAATGCAAATACCTTTTCAATATAAGCAATGTCGTTTTCAAACTTAGAAGCTTCGTTTGTGTCTCTAGGGTAGTTTTTCAAAATGAAGTTGGTGTCGTAAATACCTTGGGAAGTGTTAATATAAAACCCAACTTCAGTTTTCACTAATGCAGTTATTAATCCATGAGGAATTGGTTTGCCTTGTTTCTTCAAGTCTTGTAGAAGGATGGAATACTTTCTGGATTCATCCTTCAATTCTCTTTCATACAATGCTTGTGGATCAATGACTTTTACTTTAGTAGGTCCCAAAGCTTTGGCCAAGTCGTCAATCAGCTGATCGTCATTCACAATTGGTACGGAGTAAAACTTGTACTTCTCGAGGTTTTCACCGGCAATTAAACTGGACCTTCTTCTGATACCAGTAGACTGTTCATATTCTTGTAATTCTCTTTCACTACCGAAACTGTTCTTGACTTTCTTTTTGTCCAAGAATTTGGTACTGACATAAACGGTTAACGAGGCAAGAACACTGACATAAAAGAGGTACTTCACTCTTGGTTCTGACTTTTTTGGCACTGGAGGTGGTGGGGGAGAAGAATAGAATCTTCCGAGACGTGATAATACGAGTCTGTTGCTCTTTAAAGGTGAACTTATTGATCTAAACATCTTGGTGATACAATTAATTTATGTCGCACCGAATAATTTTTCTTTCAGAAACTATTCAAATTTTTCACCATGTCCTTAGTTCATTTAGCGAACTTCAGTGCCCACTTGAAGAACTGCACCAGGTTGAACTTGTCGACAACTTCAGTGCCTTTCACTCGTTTGCACTTGCAACTTTCACATTTATTATACAAAGAAGGTTTCATATCATCAGTCCAAAGAGGATCAGTTGGTGGTCCAGATAAAACCCCAGTACAGGTATCACCAGATAATATTGCCACCAGAAGATTATGGCTTGGATTAAAGTATCACAACAATGCCCTGGTTATCAGAAATTTCTCCCTTGTTTCTAAACCGAATAGAAAAGTCCACTTCACCCCAATTGAAATCAAAGCTTTGGCCTCAGGTATACCAGTCAGATTTGTTGAGCCTTTACAACCTGCCGAATGTATATTTGTGAAGACGGGAGAGAAAGAAATCATGGAGGTTCAAGAAGCTGCCAAAAAGAGTTTGGGTGGAACTGTGCTTTGTAGAATAAGATAATCATCAACTTACGTGTATATAGAGAACCCATTACGTTTATGTAAATAACTAATAAAAGTTTATACGACAACTCACATTATTACCCTTTCAGTATTGTACACACTGTTCCAAGAATTCATATCAACTTGCCAATTCTTCCATACCAAAAGTCTTTCTCTGAAGTCACTGATGGTATTGAACTCTTTGAAATCTTGTTGAGATATAGATGCGTATTCATTCTTGGTGATGATAGGCTTGGCAGGTTCCAACTTCCTGGCAGGAGCTGCTTGGGCAGCAGGAGCTCCAGTTTTCAATTGTGCAATTTGTTCTTGGAGTTCGTTAATCTTATCTTTCATGTCCATTTTTTCAAGCTTCAAGTCGGTGTTTTCGTCTCTGAGCTTCTTGATGGTTTTCTCTTGCAGGGAGATTGTGGCCTTGAGTTCGTTAATTTCAGACGGTGTGACAATTGATTCAGCTGGGGTGTTAACTCCAGACTCTTCTACGACTTCTGGCTTTTCCTCTTTAGCTGCTGTTGTTGGTTCTGTCGTATCCTTTTGTTCTTCTTTTGGTTCTTCTTTTTCTTCTTTTGCTTCCTTCACTTCTTCCTTCTTCTCTTCCTTTACTTCTTCCTTTGCTTCCTTTGTCTCTTCCTCTGTCTTTTCTTCAGATACTGGTACAGATTCTTGGACAGACTCTTGAACAGTCTCGCTTTCGGTCTTGGCCTCGCCTACTGTTTCAGCCTCTGCAGCTTCCTTCTCAGCCACTTCAGGCTCAACGCTTTCTTCCTTCAGTTCTTCGGCGGCTATCACGTCTGACTCCTTACCGTCGGCGTCCTCTGTGTCTTTATCCTCGTCCTTCTTTGTCTTCTTCTTATTCTTTTTCTTCTTTTTCTTCTTCAATTCCTCATACTTCTTACGTGCAGCCTCCAATCTTTCCTCCTTGGTCAACTCGGACTCGCCTTCTTCTACTTTATCAATTGTTGGTTCGGTTGCCTCACTCATGTTGATTCGTTGCGAATATATTTTAGTCGCGGGCTGAAAAAGGCCTACGAGGCTGTTTGAATGCGTAATAAATTCTGCAAATATGATTTGAGAGAAAGTTTGGTCAGTTGAGTTCCTGGTTGGATTTATTGTGGATTTGAGGTGATTAGTCAATTTTGTATATGATTTTAGAGATGTGATTGTGAAAGTCACATAATTTATAGATAGATTAATGCTCAAGCCTCTAGATCTCAGCTGGATTTATATAAATCCTGGTTGAAATTGAATGGAACTTCTAGTATTGAACAGGTCTATTCATAGAATAAACAGTAACAGCAACACCAAACATTTTACTGAGCTCATCATCTCTATTCCTAGCTAGTTTACCATCGGCTGCAAATCTAGTATTTTCATAACCGCATTCTCTGCCAAGTGGGGGAGTCTACCCCTCATACCCTTCTTATCGCAAAGATACTTTGAATAATAAAATACAGTTTTTGCAGCCAAACGATTCAAAGACGTTTTGCTGATACGGTCCTGAGAGTGGCCATGCTGTGGTATCGTATACAAAATGGTGGGATGCTCACGTGACGCCATCTCATCGGGATCTATATACTGATATAACTAATCAACCAATGGTCGGATAGCTTCATTCAAACTTGCAGTACCTTCTATTACACTCAAACTAGCTTCCCTGTACCCACCCACCTCCATTTACGACCGAGTGCATTTTCTCATACGTGGCGTTAGCATCTACTTGTTCCTACATGGAGGTTTAAAATTTTTACCCTTCGCAAATCAAGTATATGGTAGTAAAAGAAGTTAAAGACTTGGTGGATGCAAATTCCGTCAATGTCCCAACAGGGATGGAACAGTTAGGAACCCACTCGACCTCTAGTGACTTTCGAGGCTTGACCTTTAAAAAGAGCAAGAACGATGATGCTAATGAGACTACAAACGAGCTTGCAGTGATGTTTAGTTCAGAAAAAGATCCCTACAATTTCCCTGACGGAGGAAGAGATGGTTACTTGACATTATTTGGATCATTTATGGGGTTGGTGATTGATTTTGGTATCGCCAACTCTTTGGGTGCAATCGAATCATATGTGTCTACCCATCAATTGAAAGACGTGAAAGATACGAGTGTCTCGTGGGTGTTCACTTTACACTTGGGGATCATGTACTTGGGAGGCGTTGTATTTGGAGAACTATTTGATAGATACGGAGCCCGGAAAATGCTTATTGTTGCATCTGTGTTTATGGTAGGAGGATTATTTGCAACTGCTGAAAGTACTAATTTATCTCATTTCATCTTGAGCTTTGGGATCACCACCGCTATAGGAACTTCAATGGGGATGGTCCCATTGATTGGGGTTTTATCACATTGGTTTTTGAAGAAGAGAGCTTTAGCATGTTCAATTGCAACCATAGGTGGATTGGTAGGAAGCTCAGTGTTTGCAGTCATGCTTCAAAAATTATATGCCCAGGTTGGGTTCAAGTGGTCTATGAGAGTGATGGGGTTTTTGTGTATTGGATGCATGGCAATAGCCATAGCATGTATTAGAGAACGCAAGCAAGAAATCAGAGAAGATAATATCGATCCAACGTTACACGAGAAGAAGGAAAGCTTCAATATCGGTACCTTCTTCAAAGGTGCAATGGATTTCAGTATTGTTAAGGATATGCGGTTTGTGTGTTTGACTATGGCAGTATTCTTTGCTGAAATCATTTCCATCTCATCATTAACGTATCTTGCATCGTACGGATTAGACCACGGAGTCAGCGAGTCCAACTCGTACCTTCTCATCACTTTAGTTAATGTTTGTGGGATCCCATCTCGACTTCTTAGTGGAGTTCTTGCAGACATGTACGGGAGATTTAATGTGATGATAGTCATGTCGATTTTGACCACCATAGTTGTGTTCGCCATATGGCTTCCAGCTAAAGGAAATCCAGGAACACTTTACGCTTTTGCAGTTCTTTTTGGCGTCAGCACATCGGCCACCATTTCACTAATTCCTGCTTCAACGTCCCAGATATGTAGTGCCGATAGATTTGGCAAAGTTTACGGGACGTTATACTTTTTTTTGGCGTTTTTAACCATCTTGGGAATGTATTTTACGTCATTGGTTCTTGGAGACAGAACCACTTCAGATTATAGAAACTTTGTTATTTACGAAGGAGGATATTCTGTAGCGGCAGTGGTGTTCTGGTTTTTGGCCCGTTACTATGCAGTGGGCATGAGATGGTGTAAGTTCTAACATAAATGGTTATTTAAAGGTTATAGGATGATAATAGAGTTGATATGATATGCTGTAGACAGTATTGGGCCGAGAAGGGAGACAATTCCGATGCCATTTTGGTCTCGTGATACGCATTGGCCTCACCCCACTACCATCACGAATTGCCCGTAATCAGGAGTTCGGGCTACCTTGATTGAATTTAGTCGGACTTCGTGCCCCTATCCCCGGACTAAGCTGCGAAACTAATCCAGATGGTAGTAAACCCTAATAGTCTCCAGAAAGCACGGCACTACCAATTACCACCAATTACGAGAGACTAAGCCGTTTACGAAACAGATGAACGCCTTGCGTTAAGTCACCCGAGCGGTTTTGTTTAACCCAATTGGAATCGGCATCTGCAAGTTGGTAACCATCAAGGTTAATGAAAATGCGCGCGGCGATATTTGACAGATGAACATTTCTTGACAGGCCAAGAACAAAATGCTAGCCAAGAACTCAAGGGCTAAACTTACAATGACTGCTATTCAGCCGTCCGACAGGACCATGATAAGGGTTGTCAAAAGAAAATCCTTGCAAGCTGCCTTCACCTGTTGGCTGCAATTACATTTCACAACCGGCCATCGTGATGGTCTTGCAGACAACGTCGAATTTTTGTGTCACATCTAAAAAAATACCCTGAAGGTTACCAAAAGCCATCTCCTAGTCTTTCAATTTTACGCTAACAAGTATTTAAATCGGTTCGATTTGCTAATTTATTGTTTCATTATTCATTATTTCAAGTCATGGAGCAGTTATTGTATCAAATCACCAAGAGAGAAGACACTTGTGAAGCTGAAAACGAGTATGACGGCCGTCTTATGGGTGCCAGAATTTCATCCGTATTCGTTATACTTGTAACTTCAGCTATCGGAGCTTACTTACCAATTTTATCATCCAAGTCCTCTTCATTAAAGCTTCCAGGTTGGTTGTTTTTCGGGTTCAAGTACTTCGGTACCGGTGTGATTGTAGCCACTGCCTTCATTCATTTATTAGAACCTGCTAATGATAACTTATCCAACGAATGTTTGGGAGGAACCCTCGGAGAATACCCATGGGCTTACGGGATTGCATTGATGTCACTTTTCGCTCTTTTCTTCTTCGAGTTGTTGGCTTTCAATTACGTCGACAAGAAGATCGGAAACATGGGTGGTGAAGAAGGACACGGCCATTCTCATTTCGGGGACGAAAGCGTATATTTACATAAGAAGCTGAGTGCTGATAGTGACGAAGAAAACCAACAAGACGCTAATCAAAAAGATGCACAAAAGCAACCATTCCCAGACCATTATGTTCATGCCGGTGAACATCAAGACCCAGAAGCATTGCACACTCCTTTGAGCGTAAGTGACAAGGAAAAATACTATGGCCAATTGGTGAGTACATTGGTGTTGGAGTTTGGTATTATTTTCCACTCTGTGTTTGTTGGTTTAACTCTTGCAGTTTCTGGTGACGAATTTAAGACATTATATGTGGTGATTGTTTTCCACCAAATGTTTGAAGGGTTAGGTCTTGGTACCAGAATTGCTACTACCGCATGGCCAAAAGATAAGAGCTACATGCCATACTTGTTGGCATTAGGATATGGATTGACTACCCCTATTGCCATTGCCATTGGATTGGGTGTAAGAACCTCCTATGCCCCAGGACTGAGAACCGCTTTGATCACCAACGGTGTGTTTGATGCTATCTCGGCCGGTATTCTTATATATGCTGGTATTGTCGAGTTGATGGCCCATGAGTTCTTGTACTCCAACCAATTCAAAGGACCTGGAGGTACCAAAAGAATGCTCTGTGCCTACGTGGTGGTGTGTTTTGGTGCTGGACTCATGGCCTTATTAGGACGCTGGGCCTAGAGTGATTAGGTGAATTTAACATAGACATTTATTATAGAGTTAATTGATATTCATAAGCAGTAACACAAGCCTTGTAAATCCACTGTTCCGTACTTGTCTCCATAGCTGTTGTAGCTTCATATGATTGCCATCTGGAGAAATGTATCAGACCGTTAATTGATATCCTGATTATCTTCAGCTTCTGTAATAGCATCAAGATTAAGCATATAGACAAATGATACTTTCTGCTGGGGCCGGCGAATGGTGGTATACTTCATACCAGGAACCCCGTAATTATCTACCTGAGACCATTCGATCCGGTTTAAAATGGCTCTTGCTTGTGGTTCTGTCAAGGCAATATACTTGGTGGTGTTGTCGTTAGTACAAACATGGAATCCTAGTGGGGTTCTATTTGGGGGTTTTCTGGTGGGTTTGGTGATCAGGTGCCCAGAGTAAGTGTTGTGTCGGTGGCCAACGTGGGTCCGGTTTACAACACCTCTTTCTCTATGAACTGGTCGGAAATCTTTGATGGTTGGAGGGCCTGTTTTGTCCTTGTTAGCGTCTTCGTTTGAAGACTTGTGTTTGTTGTTTGAATTATTTACGGGCATTGGAAACGAATCCTTAGAAGATTGTGGGGACATTATCGAGGTTTGAAGCTTATACCATCCGTTTATATACAGTTAGAGGATGATATGCTATACCAGAAACCTTAGCAGCTGAAGGGCTGTTTCAAGTATATAACATACAAGTCTAAGATCTAAAGGTTGACATGAAAATACGCTGTAGAGAATCGCCACTAGTATTCTGCCTATTGGGGTAGTTTGTAGGTTCAGTAAAAAATCCCCATTAACATTCTGCCTATTGGGGTAGTTTACAATTTCAGCGTTTGGGTTATGCTCTATTCAGGTTGTTGAGCGAGAAAGTGCAACACTTACGGCACCTTCGGGGTTGTTTAGGAAACTGCGTGTGTGTATATGGACATTTAAGATATATAAAAACCTAAACGTACTCTTTCACTTCTCAAGACTTGCTGGTGGTACCCAATGGCTGCCGACCCGCCCCAGCTGGTTGCTCACATCACCAAACCAATTTCGCGCATCTTAAAAACTCCTCAACATGGCCGATACTACGAGTGAGACAGCACCAGCTCCCTCCGGAGTTGCGCCTAGTGACTACATTGCAAGCTTGACGGCCGAGCAGATCAACCGTGACCAGAATCTCGGTATCAAGGCCATCCGCCTCTTTCTCCAGAGTAAAACATCCTACGATGTGTTGCCAGTTTCATATCGGTTGGTGGTCTTGGACACTTCACTTCTTGTTAAAAAATCATTGAACATCTTACTACAAAACAACATCGTTTCTGCTCCTTTATGGAACAACAAGACGTCTCGATTTGCTGGATTATTATCGCTGTCTGATTTCATTAACGTTATTCAATACTACTTTCAATTCCCTGATAAAGTTGACCTTGTTGATCAGTTGACATTGAACGGATTACGTGACATCGAACAGGCGTTGGGCGTAGATCAGATCGAGACCATTCTGATCCACCCTTTTAAGCTGTTGTACGAGGCTTGTGTGAAGATGTTAGAAAGTAGAAGTAGACGTATCCCATTGATTGATGAAGATGAAAAAACCCACAGAGAAATCGTTGTATCGGTATTGACCCAATACCGTATTTTGAAGTTTGTTGCTTTGAATTGTAAGGAAACCAAAATGTTGTTGAAGCCCATTAAAGACATTCGTTCATTGAATCTTACCAAAGGTATTTCTACGTGTACTATGACCACGCCAGTCATCGACGTTATCCACATGTTACTGAGGAACAGCGTGTCGTCATTACCTGTTGTTAATGAGCTGGGAAAGTTGATCAACGTTTACGAAGCTTATGATGTGTTGACTCTTGTCAAAGGTGGTATATATACTGATCTTGATTTGACAGTTGGTGATGCTTTATTGAGGCGTGCAGACGATTTCGAAGGGGTCCACACATGTACGATGAACGATCGTCTCAGTACGATCATGGATACGATTAGAAAGTCGAGATTGCATCGTTTGTTTGTGGTTGACGACGAGACCAAGTTGATCTCTGTCATTACTTTGAGCGATGTGTTGAACTATGTTTTATTTGGAGATGATTAGTTAGGAATACACGATAATAGTAGGAGGGCAATTGGCCCAGTTGGCCCGTCAGTTATCCCGTCACGTGACTGTATGGCGACTGTATGGCGGTCGACGAGTGGGTAAATTAACCCGATATGGAACCGCACTGGGGGAGTCCGCGCTGGACGTTATCAGGCGACCTCGCGGCGCTAAGACCTCGCGGGCTAAGGCACCAACCGTACCGGCAACCTCTACCGGCAACCTCTACCTGCTATCGCCACCTTCTACCGCCACCTGCTAAGTACGTCCTGGGGCAACGACGTATACCAAACCCATTATTATCACCAACTCAACCCTAATGACTCATAAACTGACCACCACCCCCACCACCAGGCACGGAAGATGTGGTCCGCGCTATTATTCTTACTAATCACCCCAATATATAAAGGATGCCATCCCCAGAATCACCAACTCATCGCAGCCACACACGACAGTCGCAATTTCACGCTATCATTATCGCGCGGAATAACGGCTAGATAAGACATAAACGGGTTGGTTTGCCTTCATTGAATAATTGTATATTTGCAGCACATCACCGTCTGCTGTTCAACTAGTGCCCTTTTACTGACACATATTGCTCATGTCTCATGCCAATAGCGAGGTCCCTTGGGCTTCAAAACCGGCGCTACCCCAAATCACCCTAAAAGGTACCATAGCGGGTCTTGTCATTGGGAGTGTGGTGCTTGTTTCAAACTTCCAATTCGGCCTACAGACAGGCTGGGTGTCGATGATGTCTTTACCGTCGGCCCTCTTGGGGTTTGCCGTGTTCAAAATGACACCGTTCTCCAACTCATTCTCCGACGTGGAAAACGTCTATGTTCAAAGTATTGCCGTGGCAGTGGGGACGGGGCCTTTGGCTTACGGACTTATAGGTATCATACCGGCGATAGAGAAGTTTCTTACCGGAAACGAGCTGGGACTAGGAAGATCCCTACACTTCTCTACATCTGATTTAATTATATGGTCGCTTGGCCTTGCATTCTTTGGGGTGTTCTTTGCTATACCTCTTAGAAAACAAGTGATAATAAAGGAGAAGTTGCCTTTCCCTTCCGGAACCGCCACGGGCATATTGATCTCGGTATTACATGGCACCAAGCTTTTGAACGAAGATAAAAAACCGGCCGCTCAAGATCCAATCGAGTTGTCCGACGACGAGACAGTTGAAGAAGAACCTCCTTCTTATGAGTCCAACATCTTCTCTTTATTTGTGACCTTCTTGGCATCAGCAACTTATACGGTGGCCGCCTACTTTTTTCCTATTCTTTCATCATTGCCTATATTTGGAAGAAAGGCTTCACAAGACCACCTATGGAACTTACAACCTTCTCCAGCATACATAGGTCAAGGAATCATCATGGGAATGCAATCGGTGGGATACATGCTTTTCGGTGCCATTCTAGGCTGGGGTATTCTTGCACCTTTGGCAAAGTATAAAGGTTGGGCTCCGGGAGAAATAGACAATTGGAAAACAGGAGGCCAAGGATGGATCATGTGGATCAGTTTAAGTATCATGATATCCGACTCGTTGGTTTCTTTCATTGTTATCACCATCAAGTCGCTCCTTCTGTTCTTTGAAAGAAAGCGTACTCATCCATACTACCAATCTCTTTTAGGTGATTCAGATAGTACTGCTGAAAGCGAAGATATCAAGTCATGTACTGTGGACCCCAAGTATATGGTGAGCAACAAAACGAGTTTCTTTGGTATCATAGCTTCGTCTGTAGTATGTGCTATTTCATTGAAGTATGTGTTTGGTCTGTTGGTGCCCATCTACTCAATTGTAGTGGCCGTCATCCTAGCCCTTTTCTTCTCGGTTCTTGCCGTAAGGGCATTGGGAGAAACTGACTTGAATCCCGTCAGTGGGATCGGGAAGTTATCACAATTGATCTTCGCCGTTATAATTCCATCCAACCACCCTGCCAAGATCTTGATCAACTTAATGGCCGGAGGCATCGCCGAAGCCGGTGCCCAACAGGCCGGAGACTTGATGCAAGATTTAAAGGCAGGCCACCTTATTGGAGCATCACCAAGAGCTCAATTCGTTGCCCAGATCATCGGAACCTTCTACTCGATATTCTTCAGTAGTATCATGTACAAGGTATACAACTCGGTTTATGAAATCCCAAGTAAACAATTCAGAATCCCTACTGCCATTATATGGATAGATTGTGCCAGACTAGTCACAGGTGAAGGATTGCCTCCAAAGGTGTGGATCTTTTCGATTGTATTTGGAGTCATATTTGGATTCATTTCATTATTAAAAAACATCGTACCAAAAACAAGTAAGAACTATAAATACTTGTACTATTTACCAAGCGGAGTTGCCGTGGGTATCGGTATTTACAACACTCCCAACTTTACGTTGGCCAGGTTTATTGGTGGGATGATTTCGTACTACTGGATGAGATCTTGCACGCCAGCAAACTCCAACAGTGAACGAGTAAGAATGGTTATTCTCAGTAGCGGGTTGGTTCTTGGAGAAGGACTATTAAGTTCATTTACAATGCTTCTTACGAGTTTGGGGGTGAAACATTTTTAGCATATAGACATGATAATAGATGTATATTACTTTTAGTATCTTACGAACACTCTGGTAAACTTTGTTTTATTGACAAATACTTTACAGAATTACATATGGGACAAATATTTCTATTATGATACAGGTGGTTACCTAATGAAAGTTTCTTTCTTGGTCGGTACTTATCCTTTGATTAATCAAGTAAATAGCCGTATTGATCGAGTTGACAGATCCCGTCAATGTTAGTCTTCTCATATTCACAAGACCTCTGCCTCCACCTAACATCATGGTTTGGCCCCTATCTGGTTCGATTTTAACATACGTGCAACCAGATGTTTCACGGATTTGTTTGATATTATTACCACCTTTTCCTATCACAGACCCGATGGTGTGGTTTGAAACAAACACATCTTGATTATATTTATCTCCGGTTCCTGCTGGAACAAGAGGGTGTGTCAACAACTCACCAACCATGGTGTTACCGTGTTCATCGGTGTATGTTTGCGGAGGTGGTGCATTGATTGGCTGCCTATTGTTGAAGTTTTGTTGAGGGTTATTTGGTGGCTGGTATACTTGTTGGTAATTATTATAAGGTTGTTTGTTGGCACCATAAGGACTTTGGGGGTTCTGCATGGCCATATTGTTCATGTTATTTCCCATTGGCATGTTCCCCATATTGTTGTTCATGTTGTTGATGTTACTTCCCATGTTGTTGCCCATAGGATTCATCATCATATTATTATTAGGAACCATCATACTGCTCAAACTATTCAAGGCATTCAAAGCATTCATGTTGCCCATGTTATTCATATTATTCATGTTGTTCATATTGCCCATGTTGTTCATGTTGCCCATATTGTTCAATGCCATATTGTTGTTGACATTAGGACTCATGCCCAGCAAAGTGCTAGGGTTTAAATTAGGCTGGTAATTGGCAGGGTTGTAGAAAACTATTTTATGCTGTTGCAAGATATCTTTATGCTCAAGTACAACTTGTGCGATATAATACAAAGCAATATGGATAGCATCACTGACCCCATTGATCAATAAGATTCTATCGGTAGAATAAGGCAATGGGGTTTCAGCAGCCTTTAATTTTGCAGCAGAGTTTTCTTCGATTTCTCTGAATTTGCTGCCCAGCTTACCAATTATAAACCCAACCATTGGATGTGGGACGAGAAGACGTAAATCGTATGGTCTACTTTGCATTGACGAAGCTTCATCTTCTGGTTCATCCAAGATGGCTCTAACAATCAAACCAAATGCTTTGGCAACATTTTCAGCACTTCCTCTTACAGTGACAATTCTCTCGGGTACGCCTTTGATGTTATCACTAACAAACACTTTGACATTGGCCTTTTCCCTGATGTGGTTGATTTTTTCACCCTTTCTTCCAACAACCGAAGCGGCCTCTTTCACAGGGCAATACATTCTGAACAGCACCACGGTTGGGTCTTCCTTTTCTCTTTGATGAGTGACAGACGAAACAGGTTTATGGGATACAGAGGGGCTTTTGGAGGGTTCTTTCTCGTCGTTTGATTGGTTGGAATCGGTTGGACTTGGTACTCCATTATCCAGTTCATCCAGTTGAGAGTCATTTCTAGGCACTTCATTATCTGATTCATTATCAGAAATAGGAGCAGGCTTTTGTTCCTCCTTAGGAGATTCCTTCTCAAAGAGCGGTTCAGGGTTTGGAGATGGTTCTTCTGGTTCAGGGATAGATGGGTCATATTCCTCAGCAGAGCTATTAGGGCTTATTGTCGGTGCGGTCTTAGCTTCTTCTTCTTGTTTGAAAGATTCATCTAATTGCTCACCATCCAATGCCACACGTTTCTTAGAGATATCGTCGCTCACAGAGTCAGAATCTTCGTTTTTACGCTTCAATATGTTACTATTTGGTGGCGTTTCCGACATGATGGGTGTTGAAATTGTTCGAAAATGTTTTCAGTGCGCGCTAACAGGAGTGGTCATTATGGAGGAGATGGACTGGTGTAGGGGGAAGGGGGTTAATTAGGAGTAGGAGGGAAGTGTAGGCACAGTTCTAGAACGGTATGAACGTGGTATGAAATCAATGGCATGTAAATATGTGCTAAATGGCGTGTAGTGTTGACAAGAAGTGGTACTAAATGGCGTATATTTAAAGTCTTTACTGTACATTAATCATTATGCTCAACCGGCTTTCTGCTGCTCCTGCCAGCGACGGGCCCTATCTGCAGCACGAGCAGTCTCGTAAGCCTCGTCCTGTTTGTTCTGTAGACGGCCCAAGAAATCTTGTTTCTCAAGGTACCCATCTTTATTATGGAGCTTCAACTCATCATTGATTTGATTCTTATCCACAAAGCAAGCCCAGTCTAACCGGGACTTTTCAAGCGTAGAAAGCTTTTGTGCTTTGTTTCCTTGTGTAGACATGAACCGGTCGATTAACGACGGTCTTTTAAGTTTAATCCGGAGCTCTAAAGGCTCAGGGTACCCTTCGACCTGACGTATTATAGGCACAAAAGATCTATTCTGCGTTGGTTCATCGTTGGCCATTTGAAGGCCTGCAGCCGAGTTCAAAAATGCCTTGGCCTCGGCAGAATTGATATCCACTTGTTTGGACTCCGTCACAACTTTGCCTGCAAACACGTACGATGTTTTAATCCATACTTTATCTGTATCGTCGGCATCCCCAGCTTTTAAAGGGTCGACTTCGGGCTTCGAGTCGGCCTTTGGTTCAGTAGACTCCACATCAAGCACAGCATCCCATTCAATAGGTTCGCCTTTACTACTGCGCAGACGGAGGTCAGCAAATATCGAGTCGACATCGAGGTCTTTACTCACTTCACTGACATTGAACTTCTTTTGTTGTATTTCTTGGGTCTTCTGGTGTCTGGTTCGAACCTGCGACGTTGTTCCACCCACGGCGCTGTAGTCGACCTTTTCTTCGTCATCGCTTTCACTTTCTGGCTCAGGCTTAGCAGATGGATCGTAATCATTATCTTCAGAGTCCTCCGAGTCAAGGTCATTTGTATTGGTAGTTGCAGTAACATCTTCGTTTTGTCCAGCGGCCAGCACACTGCCAGGAGTGCTGCCACTTGGTTTCACGCCCTTCTTGCCGCCATCTCCCTCAGCCTTCACGGATTCAATAGGCATGTCCATTCAATGTAAGGCTCTAGAAATGCAAATAAAACGGCGCGCAGTCAAACTTTACCAACTCACCTCACATACTTTTCCTGTCAGTTAAACTATGTCGACTTTTCTTGCTGACTCTGAAGCACCCATTGTATCGCTTACCGCCAAGAAGCACTTCGAAGCACTTTCTAAGAATGACCAATTGTATGCTCACCATCTTTCCAAGGCTTCTTTTTGGGGGAGTCGTGCTGTTCTCCGGTCTGTTTCCCCAGAAAGCGAGGGCATTTACGATTTAATCCTTCTGATTCACGCCACTTTGGACTCTCCAAAATCCAATGAAGAGTACGTGGCCGTATTGGGCAGCCAGGACGTCGTCACTCTGTACTTGGAGTACGCCTCTCAATTTTTATCCAATTTGGGTAACTACAAGTCATTTGGTGATAAGAAGTTCATTCCTAATATCACCAAGGATGAATTCGATAGTTTGATTGCCGCCGTTAAAAACGACGACGTCTCCGAGTTGTACCAGTCGGTTCGTGATGCCATTTTCAGCACCGATGCTGGTTTGTTGGGCTGGCCAGAGCAAGGACAAGTCTCCAGCTACTATGTTGGTAAGAACATTGTCACCAAGTCTGAAGCTGAGGCCGTCAACGCAGCATTGGCCGAAGCCGGTGTGATGCCTGAAAACACCAGAGTTGAAAAAGCAGATGACGGAAGTTTTATTGTTCATGTTGCCAGTGCTGAGACCAACAACTTGACGGGATATTATCCTAAGAGTGCTTTAAAGACCAATGATGGTAAAAGTATTGTTTTCAAGTTTGGTGACCATTCACGTGAATTTGCCAAAATCGCCGAACACTTGTCTGAAGCCAAGAAGTATGCTGCTAACGAAACTCAAAAGAAGATGTTGGATTACTACGTTGAAGCATTCCAGACCGGTTCTATGAATGCCCATAAAAAGTCACAGATTGAATGGGTCAAAGACCTTAAGCCTCAGGTCGAATTGAACATTGGTTTTATTGAAACTTACAGAGACCCTTCAGGAGTTCGTGGTGAATGGGAAGGTTTGGTCGCCATGGTCAATCAAGAAAGAACCAAAACCTTTTCTGCTCTCGTGGAGAATGCTTCGCCTCTTATCTCTCATTTACCATGGGACTCATTCTACGAAAAAGATACATTTAATCCACCAGATTTCACTTCCTTAGAGGTCTTGACTTTTGCCAACTCGGGTATCCCAGCCGGTATCAACATCCCTAACTATGATGACGTGAGATTGAACTATGGGTTTAAGAATGTGTCTTTGGGTAATGTTGTTTCAGCCAACCCTAAGAACCCTAGAAAGGCTGAGGTTGTCAGTTTCTTGGACGAAAAAGATCAAGAACTCTTCAAGAAATGGAGAGACCCAGCTTTTGAAGTCCAGGTTGGATTGCACGAATTGTTAGGCCATGGAAGTGGGAAATTGTTGCAAGAAACATCACCAGGTGTTTTCAACTTCGATAAGTCTGACCCAAGAGCTAAGAGCTATTACTCTCCTACTGACTCTTGGGGATCTTTGTTCGGTCTTACTGCCGGTTCGTACGAAGAGTGTCGTGCTGAATTAGTGGCCATATTTTTGAGTTTGAGTGTTCCAGATAAGGTTCTTCCTATCTTTGGATTCACCAGCGAAGAAGATAAACTGGCAGTTAACGTTGCCGGTACCATCTATATGGGACGTGCTGGGTTATTGGCCTTAGAGTTCTGGGACCCCAACACCAAGATCTGGGGCCAGCCTCATATGAGAGCTAGATTCGGGATCTTAAAGTGCTTGTTGAACGCTGGAGTTGTGTCGTTTGAGTACAGCGATAAGGAGAAGTACCTGGACTTGATTGTCAAGGTTGACGAATCCAAACTTGCCACCACTGCCGTTGAAGCATTGGGAGAGTTCTTACTTAAATTACACGTTTATAAGAGTACCGGTAACGTCAAGGAAGGTGTTGCTTTCTACAATGAAATGACCGAAGTTACTGAAGACTACTCCAAGTTCAGAGACGCCGTGTTGGACAAGAAGTTACCTCGTAAACAGTTTATTCAAGCCAACACCTTTGTAAATGGAGATGGTGTTGAGGTGAAGGAATACGAAGAGACAGAGACGGGTTTGATTCTGAGTTATGCCGAACGTGAAACATAAGTTTGGTGATAGTAGTTAGCTTAAGTAGCAGCAAAGGCATGAAGTATTCTATGATTATGTTCAGTTAACATGAAGTATTCTATGATTATGTTCAGTAAAGGCATGAAGTATTCTATGATTATGTTCAGTAAAGGCATGAAGTATTCTATGATTATGTTCAGTAAAGGCATGAAGTATTCTATGATTATGTTCAGTAAAGGCATGAAGTATTCTATGATTATGTTCAGTAAAGGCATGAAGTATTCTATGATTATGTTCAGTAAAGGCATGAAGTATTCTATGACTATGTTGACTCATTCGCAGCCAGACCTCTAGTCTTTCTTGAAGTCTAGTATTTCTGGAACTCTAGTCTTTCTCTCGCTCCAACTGTCTTATCCCTCTAGCCACGCCATTCTACTTCCCACACATAACCCCGTATCCAATCTAACACATCACCCGCCTCCAAACCATAACCGTTTATCCGTCCATCCATCTCGATTCCTAATCAGTGCGCATTTTCATTCACAGAATCATGTTCTTCCTCGCTGGTGCAAAGGCTGGTGTGTTAAACACAGCCGCCGGGGTGCTCAAGGTGGGCATGGCTCCAAGGCTACCACTAGCCTCGTCACGAACCATCGCCTCGTTGACGGGAAGATCCGTTTGGACCCACATCATGCTGCCACATGCCTGTGAAATCAGACTGTTCTCAACGGCTCCGAAACGGTTAAACTCAACACAACCGCCAGTCAATCCTGCTAAAACAAAAGAACTTGCCAACACCATTAAACACCACTTGGAAGTTGCAAAACGGAAACGACTCGAACAAACAGAAGAAAAAGCCGACGAAGAAGACGCCACAAGAAACACTTTCAAACAGAACGTTAAAACCATCGCTAGGATTTTAAAATTGGGGACTCCAGATACCAAGCTCTTCCTTATAGCGCTAGGGTTTATCTTGTTTGCCGTGCTATATCCCACGGCGGCCGTTAAGTTGGTGGGTGCAGCTATAGATGCGTTCAACAATAAAGCGTTCGATGAGGATGGGAACGTATTGATCTGGGGCTATAAAGCAACCAGTGTGTTTGCAGTGATGGCACCGTTCATGGTGGTAAGCGCCATATGTTTCTGGGCCAGAATCTGGCTTTTGAAGATCCTTGGTGAAAGACTTGTGGCAAGATTAAGATTGAGAGTGATGAAACACCTTTTGCGCCATGACTCCACGTTCTTCGATGGTGAAAAACATAAGGTAGGTGACTTGATGTCTCGTCTTGCAAGTGATGCATATGTTGTATCCCGGTCGCTCACGGGGAATCTTCCAGATGGACTTAAGAATGTACTTTTTGCTATCATCAGTTCATACATGATGTTCAATATCAATCCCATGTTATTTGGAGTAATGATGTTGATCTCACCACCAATCACATTTGGATCTGTTTGGTACGGAGAAAAGATTAGAAAACTCTCAACAAAGTTACAGAATGCTACGGCTGGGTTAACTAAAATAAGTGAAGAGACTCTTAATTCGGTCAAACTTGTACAAGCATTTACTGCTGAAAGTAAAGAGTTGAGCAGATACTCTGACCAGCTCAGAAACGTTGTTGGGGTGGCTAAGAAAGAAGCTCTCGCCAACTCAAACTACTCGGTATCGATCTATGGATTATACCATTCGGGTTACTTATCGTGCGTAGCTTTGGGAGTTTATTTCATTTCTAAAGGGTATATGTCGACCGGTGACGTGGTGGCCTTCACTATGTACCTGGAGCTTTTCAACTCGGCGTTATACAGTTTGACTACCACCTATCTTGAGCTCATGAAAGGAGCTGGAGCTGGAGTTAAGCTCTTTGAATTGATAGACCATGGCGATCAAGTCAATGCCGTCAAAGGGAAAAAGGTCGAGCCTGATCTCGGGAAAGACGTGGAGTTCAGAGACGTGGTATTCAGTTATCCGTCCAGACCCAACGATACTATCTTTAACGGGTGTTCATTCAAGATCCGTGCTGGTTCCAGTACATGTTTCGTTGCTCCATCAGGGTGTGGGAAATCTACAGTGGCCACCTTATTATTAAGATCGTATAATCTTAACGAGGGACAAATACTCATTGGAGGTAAAGATATAAGTCAGTACCAGGTTAGAGATTTAAGACGTCAAGTGATTGGAATAGTCCAACAAGAACCTGTACTTGTGAGTGGATCTATTTTAGAGAATATCTTATACGGATTGACTGCGCAGCAGATAGAAGAGTTGACGTTTGAAGATATTTTAAGCGTATCAAAACAAGCCAACTGTCACGAGTTTATAACGGCTTTCCCTGACGGATACGATACGATGATTGGATCCCGTGGAGCCTCGCTTTCTGGAGGACAGAAACAAAGAGTAGCCATTGCAAGAGCATTGATTAAAAAGCCTTCGATCTTAATATTGGATGAGGCCACATCTGCGTTGGATTCAAGACTGGAAAGCCTCATCAATGAAACATTAAAGGAGCTCACGGCTCTGGGTAAAATGACCATCATTTCCATTGCCCACAGATTATCCACCATTTCCAAGTCGGAGAATGTGGTTGTTTTGGGTAAGCACGGGAAAGTTGTTGAAAGCGGGTCGTTTATTGAACTTTTCAGTAATCCTGAGTCGGAATTATCTATACTTCTTGATGAGTCCAGTGACCAATTGGAGCCTAAGGTTGAAGAGGAAGCATCTGATGAAGATTTATCTGAAGTAGAGGTGATTCGTAACATGGTTTATGACTTACCATTTGAGAGAAGAGCCCAACTTATAAACCAATTGGCCATTGAAGTGCAAGCAGTTGATGAGACCGAAAACCTCGAATCGGTTAAAGAAAAGGCATCTTCTGAGTTACCTCAAAACATTTGATATCACTGTATATAATTATTAATAGACATAACTAGTTTGAAGTTCGGTCGTGGTAGTGCTTGAAGTTCAGTTCTGATAGTCCAGTTCTGATAGTCCTTTTAGTCAACTCTACGGTGGCCAATTACAATGTATATTCGTGTTATATATCATGTCTGATGTGTGGCGAAAAACAGCCAATCTATCTAGGTCATTTAGTTTAAAGGTTTAGCTTCACTTTGGACACCGTTTTCAATCTTGATGACCTTGGCTTCGGTGACACCTCTTCTTTCGGCAGCAGCTCTGGCGTCAGCCTTCAAGGCGTTTCTGGTAGCTTTAGCAGCAATGGCAATGGCTCTGTTCAAGGAAATACCGGCTTGTTTGTAGGCAGACATTATGAATATATTAAATCGATAATGAATTTTCACTTCGGATTCGCATATTCGCGAAATGATTGGTGAGGGAACCGGGCTGTCGTTTACGCGCGGACCACAGTAAAACGTGTCATAGAACCTACCAGATTGTTACTATTAAACTACTTTACATTATATATACATTCATTCCGTTTGGCCACGGCCTTGAGCCACCGCCGTTAGACATACCCATCACACCATTAACTCGCCCGTCCGTGCCGCGTCTTTTATATCTGTCATTTCTCGGTCTGCATCGTTCTCTTCATTCAACTCTCTGATTGCCTCTTCTTCTTCCTCTGTTAGCCCCGTCAAGTCGGGTGGAATGTCTCGCATTTGCACCGATGGGGCGTGATTCAATGACCGGAGCTGTTCGAGGATATCTTGTTTGACGTTCTCGATATATTTCTTACTGTTTTTGTTATCGATTCTCCCGTCAAGTTGTGGATGGAGTGAGTAGTCTGGTGCAAACCAGTCGTACGTAGGAAGGTAATTGGGGATGTTATCGTCAAGGGTGAGGTCGTTCAATACGGACGTTTCATAGCACCATAATCTACTGACATTTCTAGGGGTATATCCACCACCTCCAAGAACTAGTAAAGGTAGCCCAAACGATTTGATGAACTTCACACACTCTCCGTGGGCCCTGATGTTTAGATTGAAACAACCAAGTCTATCGAATCCAAGCGAATCGGCCCCACATTGTTGGACAATGGCAGTAGGCTGGAACTTAGTGATCAATGGTTCCATGATCAGCTTGAATAGCCTTATATAAGTCTCGTCATCTATTCCGTCTTTCAACGGCACATTGACGGCGAAGTTCAGGCCGTTCCCAAGCCCTTTTTCCTCGACTCCTCCGGTTCCAGGAAAGAACTCCCCGTTATATTTATGGAAACTCACAGTCATGACTCTGTCTGAGGTGTAGAATGCTTCTTGAACACCGTCTCCGTGGTGCAAATCGATGTCTATATACATAACACGTGGATGGACTCGTAACAAGTTCATGATACTCAAAACAATGTCATTCACATAACAGAACCCGCTGGGTTCGAATTTCTTTGCATGGTGCAACCCGCCCAGCCAGTTGATAGCGATATCTGACTGGCCGCTGATGAGCTTTCTGGTGGCGTCAAGCGAAGCGCCAGTATAAACAGCCGAGTAATCGTACATGCCATCAAACACAGGACAATCGTCACCTATATTGAATTGAGCGAGGATTTTCTCCGGTAACTTGGCGGTGGCTTGTGGAGTCACCGACTGGAGGAAGTCGATGTAGTCTTCGGAATGGAACTCTAGAAGTTCTTCTTTGGTTGCACTTCTCGGGGTGTACAAATCCATCTGTTCATATAGTTTATAGGAGATGACCAAATGGTCTGTTAGAAGAAGTCTGAACGGCTTCATGGGATGGAGGGGCCCGTAATGGTAGCGGGTGACCTCGGGGTTGTAGTGGTACGACACATTGGGCTGCTTGAGCGCCGTGCCGAAGTATAACGGCGTGTGCTCGGTGGTTCGCCTATCCAACGATAGGGTATTCATTAGTTGATAAAAAGTTTTTGTGCGATTTTGAATTCGTTTGAGGTCGCGAATTTTACTACTGATTTATTGCCACTATCAACATGTCAAGTAAGTAAAGAGACACCATTCGGCGCCAATGGAGAGATTGGCAGGCCTGGTTGCGGACACACGTAGCACGAGATACTAACAAATAGACGCGGCGGGGTTCGATAGACACATCACCATCTTCTCACCAGAAGGTAGGTTGTACCAAGTAGAGTATGCTTTCAAGGCTATCAATTCAGCTAACCTTACATCAATTGCGGTTGCCGGAGAAAAGTCGGCGGTGGTGATTTCCCAGAAGAAGATTCCAGATAAGTTATTGGACGCCAAAACCATATCGTACATTTTTCAAATCACTCCATCCATTGGGTTGGTGGCAAGCGGTCTGATTGCTGATGCCAGATCCCAGGCCTTGAGAGCCAGAAGTGAAGCGGCCGAGTTCAAGTATCAATACGGCTACGAAATGCCTGTCGAGAGTTTGGCCAAGCGGATGGCCAACTTGGCTCAATTGTATACTCAAAGAGCATATATGCGTCCATTAGGAGTGGCTTTGACGTTTATTCAGGTGGATGTTGAAGAGGGCAAAGGACCTCAGATCTTCAAGTGTGACCCGGCTGGGTACTTTACTGGGGTCAGTGCTGTTGCCACCGGTCCAAAACAACAGGAAGCCACCACCTACTTGGAAAAGAAGTTCAAGAAAACTGACCATGTTAAAGGAGACTGGAAAGATAATGTAGAGTTTGCCATCAATGCCTTGAGTTCTGTGTTGGGAACCGAGTTTAGAAAGAACGACGTGGAAATTGGATTGGCTACCGAGACCGGATTCAGAGTGTTGAGTCCTGAAGAGATTGATGAAAGATTGGTGGCTATTGCCGAACAGGATTAGCCTCGACATACGAGAACTGGAGTAGTATAGGCGTAGGATGATATATGAGAACTTGTAGGGTTTAATATAAATCTTTAAATGTGCAAAACATCAAGCGACTTTTATTAGAAAACGTATGGAATGAATAAGTATGGACAAGCTTCCAAGTATCTATCCCAGTCTTTTCCGTACTTCTTAGCACACTTTCTGCTGTCTCTGGCAGCTCTGTGGACCAAAACAATAAAGAAAAAGATAGGGTGGAACCATGGCAATGGCGATGAGAATCCACACACCAAAGCCCACGTCAAACACATAAGGTAGTCGGCAGTGTAATGGGCTTTACGTGCGTACACGTACCAGCCATCAGTCAACAAAACACCCCCGTTTTCACACTTGATGTATTTAGGATTGACCAAGTCGGAGTATGGCAAGTAAGGGAAAGACTTTCTGATCTTTTTGTCACCACCCAAGAACTTTCTGAAGCTGTTCTTTTGACGGTTTCCGGTGTCGAAGAAGTAATAGGAGGCAAACAACACCACAAACAAAATAGTCATAACCCACCATGGCCATTGGTATTCGCTTGGATCGTGATAAGCAATAAATAAAATACAGTGGTAGTAGGTGAATGGGACACCGGCCATGTTCCAGAACAACAACATGAATCCGAACTTTTCGTAGGCCATATCCCAGGTTGGAACAATCAACTCTTCACCTTTAGAACAAGCATTGGCATATAACCAGTGAGCCACCAAAAGGAACAGAGCTTGAGGAGAGGCGTATCCGTAGTCTCTAATTTGCTTCAACACAAGTGACAAAGATAAGAAGAAAAGAATGTACCAAGGGATTCTGACTTCAAAGAACATCTTCAAGTCCAAGAACTTACCGATTCTTGGGTTCAAAGTGGTACCCATGAAAACATCGTAGATGAAGTTTCCGGTAAGCTTATGGTAGTCTTTTGAAACGTATAACACGTAGAAGTATAAGATGAAAGACAACAAGACTCCGGCAAAAATGGAGATGGTGGTGAATTCACCAATTTTTTCGATGTTGTAACTCAAATCATAGATTCCTGTGAAGTGGAAAACCAATAAGATAACCAACGAAACGTATAATGAGGACAAAGCGTTACAGAAGTAAGGCAATTGTTCGCCGTTTTTGTGGGCCAATGGTTGACCTTTAGTCCAGAATCCTGGCAACGTCAAGTAGAAAACCCCTTGGACCACCACGAATCCAAGGAAGATTGCGGTGGTTTTGAAAGAAGGAAGTCCGAAATCAACAAAGTATCTCCACAAAACGTACAAGAAGTCTTGCCAGGACTCGTCCTGTTTAGGCCAGGCCAAGGCTCCGCCATAGAACTCGGCGGAAATCCACATGTACCACATTAAGAGCGGGAATCCAAAGATCATTCCGGCAGCACCCAAAGGTCCACCGAATTCCCATTCGATTTCGTTTGCAGGAACGTAGCCTGGTTTTGTTTCAACGACATCGGTAGGAGGGTCAATTTCTGCGACATCCTCCACCACGGCGGCAGCGTTGTCAGATGGGTCCACCAAAGGAGTGTGTTCTGATACCATTAGTGTTTTGTTTAAAAACAAATTAGTCGATCTTTATACCGCGCGGTGAACGACAAGTTTTGAACTCTTGGACGATGCAATAATGTCGTATACAGCTTTAGGCGACGTCGTATAGCAACGCCAGGCGTGTACCAGCACAGGCGTATTGTAGTGTTGTAGTATTGTTGTCTTATTATTGTTGTATTAGTTGTTGGACAAGAATTATATGAAGTATAATTCGTTACTCTATGGTATAATTCGTAGCACTAGTGGTGCTAAAGATCCCGTGCCAGACGTCCCCGTGCCGTGCAAAACTGGAACCGCAATCGATCAATGCAATCGATCATGTAAATGCAACTGTATCTGACTGCAAATCAAACTCTCCCACCTCGCCATCTCTCACCCGTTCTCTCTGCACCTCCACGTTCTTCAACGCCGTACAGGCAGAGCCGTTTCCTAGCCTGACAAGTCCCTCGAAGAATAACTGCAACTTCTCGAGATCCTCTTCATCTTCCACTAGTCCTGTCACAAGTCTGAACGGTCCTTGGATCATAAAGCACCGGGTGTTGAAGTGGTCGGTGGAGATAAAGAAGTGATCACTTTCACAGAGGATCTTGTCTTTATTGGCGTTATAGTAGCTGCTTGTTTTTGGAAGAATGAAGAATAACATGTTAAGTACTCGCCGTACAAGCTCTGCCACCAATGGGTTGTCTCGTGGTAGATGGAGGAGTCCTGGGGCAAGAACAACCCGGATGTAGACGGCGTCGGTGTGTGCCTGGTGAGAGATGTCGTACCACGAGTAGACTGTTTCTTTTCCGTCTTGTTCAATCCGTCCATATGCTGAGTCAGGAAGATGGACTCTACCAGCTGAAGAGTGGCACGGATGAGCAGGACTATCTTCGGGTATAATGAATGTTTCTAGGTCGACGTTTGGCACTATGGCTGTAGTCTTACTGGTGTTTATAAGTGACATGAGCTTAAGAATCTGCATCGACAGAACGCCCTTGGGGTCTATTCTAATGTGGTCTAATGACAGGATAAACTCCTTGACCAAATCCACAAACTCAATGGTGAAGCCAAGGAAAAGATTGAAGTCGTGAGGTTTGCCATTGGTGTATGTGGTGATAAGGAGGTCGGCGTTAACAAGGGCATCATAGTAGTGTGGGTTGACCTGTCTATTGAAGTAACCGGTATCATCAAAGATGTTTCTATTATCGTCTTGTCCTGAAGGTACCGGGTGGGTGGACTGTCGATTTAGCGTCCCTCCAACAAGGGTTGATATGCTTGCAAGAGACTCTATGGCAAAGAACCAAGACCGGGCCAATGCCAACCCCGGCGATACCACGAGTCTTTTCTGGGACTTTGCAGCAGAGTTGTAGTTTAGAAATAAGTCCTTGGCTCCTCTAAGATGAGTCTTCCAGCTCTTAAGGATGTTATCGTTTTGCTTGTAAGTCTTTGACGAGAAGATGGACGTGAGAAGAATCACCGTTAGAAGAAGCCGTTCGATATCGTTAAGGAACTGGTTGAGTCGATTGTTGGTGTTGGAAGAAAAGGCTTCACTGAGCGACTTAAGACACACGCTGACGTATTTCTGGACGCTTGTTTCGTGGACTTCTTTGCCGGTGATGTTGTATTCCACGTACGCCAACATGGCAAGCAACCCTGTAAGTAGATACGGACAGTGGTGGGAGTATTTGAGAAGCACCATCACCACCTGGTTGTGTTCTGTAGAAGAAGCAAACGGGAAGACGCTGAGACTCGAGACTTCTTTGTTCAAGTAGCGTAGGTACATGGCATGGGGGCCGGTCAAGTTGTGGTGGTCTATCGTTTGTTCTACCAACTGAGACACCCCCGTTGTTCTGTGGTCGACTGTCGCCTGAGGAGACCCGATATCGAACTCCTCGGTGTAGATGCCGTTGTGTTCGTTCTGAAGAAACTCTCGTGGGAAGTCGCCTACCTGAAACATGTGCTTTTCAAGGGTATCTGATGCTCTTTCGGCCTCGCTGGCCGGTGACTGGAACTCGAGGCCGGGCTGGTTGTGGAACGAGTCGAAGTTGAGTAGATCAAACGACTGGAGATCGTTCATATCGTTGACCAAGAGCGTGGCCTCGTCGAATACGTGTTTCATCTCAATGAAGCCGGAGTCTGTCATTGGTTCTGGGGGCGATAGAATATCCGATATGGAGTTCTTGAACACCCGAGACTCGCCAGGTAGGCTGGGCAGTACCTCCGGGGCTGGGGCGTCGATGGCCTCGAGAATATGTTTCAATGGCCCGCCGTCTCTCGCCAAAGACGGGTCCAATTGGTGTGAAAATTCACTCTTTTTGTAGAGCTCGTCCAGCGTCTGGTGTTTCTCCAGCGGATCCATCGAGAACTTGTTCAAGTAGCCCTCGTTGGGGATATAATGTCTCACGGCAAAAGAGTCGTTGTCTGGGGTAAAAGATGTGTTAAATTTGGCGGTGGAACTCGGCGGCGTGGCCCCAGACAGCGCCGCCTTGCGCCTGGGCTTTGCGGCATCTCGTGTTCGGTATCCACAGGGTTTGTTAAGTCTCGTACAGTTGTGGCACTGCGGTTTCCCTTCATCACACTTCATCTTTCGGCGCTTACATTCCTCACATCCTGCCCTGCTGTATTTCCTCTTTTTGATTGTTTTGAGAGGGACGGCGTCCTTTGTCGGCGGCGTGCCAATTGCTGGGTCCAGTATGGAGGCGGTTGCCGGGCCGCCACGCTTAGAGTTCGCCCTGAGAGTAGGCATCATATAGCACTGATTTGATAAGAGATAGCGCGAAATTGATAAATTATGGTATCTTTGTTATATACACTCTAAAGTACAATGGGGATGATATAAATAGACATAGGTGATGCCGGGGCATCGATGAACATCAGGCATAGTGGGAGGCAGGATCTGGAGGGTTCTGGAGATGCTGGGACTCGACCAATCAGAGAATGATGCTTTGGACCTTCGACATGATTCTTCTGCCGTGGGGGGTATTTTTCACATTAGGAAGTAATGGCTGTAATGCCAGGGATAATCTGACCAAGTCCGCCTTGCTGGCGACGTCCAAGCTTGTTTGCAACACGTAATTGCCGAAAGGATCGTTGAGCAATTCGGGGAAATGCATCGAATGCATCAACAACGTTTCAACCAACCCATTGGTCAACTTGCTGATTCTTAATGATTTCTCAATGACATTGGACCCGAACTTGTGTAATGACATAACGATGAAGTTGGACTTGATATGGTTCAAGATGATCTCTACCGAAGCATCGTCGCCTCTTGACAAAACGTACTGAACGACGTAATTACCAAATGGATCCAACGATAAGTTGGTGGCATTATCGGCGATTTTGCCCGACAATTGTTTACGTTGAGCAGCGTTACCGTAGTCCAAACATCTTTGTAAAACACAACATCCGTGTCTGTGGGTGGCGATTTCGTTACAGTGGATAGAAGCAGTATCGAAGATGAACTGGTTCTCTTTTGGTGTCAACTTCTGCAAGCATTTCTGTACCACATGGTTTCCGTTCAAGTCTCTTGACAATGAAACAATATGTGGGGATAAGTTATCGATGATTAATTTCGATTCTTCTTCGGTAGAAATGCATTCAACCAATTTTTGTAAGGCTCTTGTTCCATGAGGATCTAAAGCAATACGGATAAATTCGGGGGCGGCATTCTTAACAAGAATAATTCTTTGATCAGGAGAAACGTTTTCAAATAACTTCTGGATCAAATAGTTACCAAATGGGTCAACCATCAACTCAATGATCTTCAAGTAGATTTCGTTGAAA
The DNA here is from genome assembly GCA_030571955.1 of Yamadazyma phyllophila. Taxonomy (NCBI): domain Eukaryota; kingdom Fungi; phylum Ascomycota; class Pichiomycetes; order Serinales; family Debaryomycetaceae; genus Yamadazyma; species Yamadazyma phyllophila. Next base: position 408,350 of record JAJLZE010000008.1, on the reverse strand, counting down.
ATCATAGTAGCAGCGATATCACTGGTCAAAACATTGTTCAAGTTTTGCTTGTTTTCGATGTCTTTACCCAAATCTAATTGTCTCTGTAAGAATCTACATCCGTGTTGATCCTTACACAATGAGTAGATTTCTCCAGTGAAGTCCTCCAATTTAGCATTCATATACTTCGAAGCATCATCACCCTTTCTACGGTTTGGGTTGTTGTGTAACTTTCGATGGACGTTCATTACATCATTGTAGCTGCCATGGTTATTGCCGTGGTTGTTACCACCATGGTTTCCTGCAACGTTGGAGTTCATGGCAGAGTAATTCAGCTGTTGATTCATCACGTTATTAGAACGACGATTAAATCTATTGGAGTTGAATTGATTCTGTTGAACTGGGTTTAAGAAATTGTTTCTCATGTTCATCTGAGAGTTCAATAATTGTTGTTGGACCTGTTGTTGAACTTGCTGTTGAACCTGTTCTTGGACCTGTTGTTGAACGTGTTGTTGGACCTGTTGCTGAACTTGTTGTTGGACGTGTTGTTGAACTTGTGGACTGGCCCAAAAAGTGTTCCCGGTAGCTCCATACTCATTATTTGGCTGGTACGCCTCATACTTGTAAGAATTGAGTTCTTGCTGACCAGTCGAGGTAGGAGTAACTGAAAAAGTATCGTACAATTGATGTGGAGTGACAGAGGTGTCAGTTTTCAACGATCCTTCTAAATCACTTTCACTTTGGTCCTTTGAAATTTTCTCTCCGACGCCAAAACTACCAAAGTTTTGAGGGTTAACAGATGGAGGAGTTGAAAATGGTAAGTTCAAGTCCTTTGGTGGCTCATCTGGTAACTCAAAGTTCTTTGGTATTTTATCATGCAAATCGGTCTCGTATTCCCCGTTAACGTTGACGTTATAGATGAAAGGCGGAGCCGTCTGAGGGATAAACCCGTTGGAGTAATTCCAGGTGTTTGGAGTTACTTGCATGAAGTTATTGAACTCGAAGTTGGATGGGTTTGGTGTCAAGGTGCCGACGTTTTGTCCGGCTGGGCCGGCGGCGGCAGACGACGAACCAGACCCAGCGCTGGAAGCAGGGCCTGCGGTAGCGGCGTCGCTTTTAGCACGAGGTTTTTCAGAATCCTGGTCTTTTGAGGCCAAATTGAAGTGATCAAAGTTGGTGATTTCTTCGTCCAAATTCAAATTGTTCAAGGCACCAACAATGTCCAAGTTATTTTCGATTGGTTGGATCTCGCTGCCGTTCTGGAAGAAGTTGGACCCGCCGATACCTGTATTACTTCCTGAGGAGGCAAGCGGGGCTGGATCAACATTGGCGGTGGAAGAGGTCTTTTGGGCGCCACTGGAATTAGCGCCAACGCCGTTCAGGCCAACGCCCCCAGACAACAAGGGGGTCGAATTAACGGAGATTGAGCGGGAGTTCAAAGACTCGTGGCCCGAGCCCGAGTTTGGAGAGCTGGGAGACCTCAGGTGTTTTTCGTTGTTCAAGACGATATTTGATGCAGGCATGACGATGCTATAAATACACAAGGGATGGGATGGAGATATGCTTTTTTAAGGGGATGGTTGTAATGTAATGAACTTATCTTTAATCAGCGGCGCTGTTGTGATAGTATACAGTAATGTACAGATGGAAGTCGATAGACCAAGTCAAAGGACTCAAGGGATGCAAAATTCGAGGGATAAGATGGAGACCTCAAAGGTGGAGTGGGATGTGGGCACAGGCGTGGTGATGCTGATGGATGCGCCAAACGTGGTGAAGTTGAAAAGAAGCAGGAATACTGTTTAAACTCAACAGAAATATACCCGGTAAATTATGAGAAAGATTTAAATGAATTGATTCGAGAGAAATCCAAGGAAAATTTTTTCGGATTCGTCTGAGCACCAAAAGAGTTTATCCACCAATTATTGAGATGGTGAGCTTATTGAGGGGCGGATGAAGGAGGGAGAGGTATGGCAGGGGGTTGAAGGGGTGGTGCTGGCGGTGGTTAGATATGTAGGGTGTTTGGAGGAGAGTTGGGGGGCGATTGAGTTGTGGGTGTAGATGGTTCTGCGCGGGCGGGGCGAGCGCGGGGCCAAGTCTTGGGCGAGGATGGGCGAGGACAGGGCGAGGACTGTGGACGTAGAGGTTAGTTGGTACGGGACTGTTTCGCGGTGCTATTCGCGCTCCCTGCTCCGCTCCCTACCGCGTCTCATCACCGTAGCAACTACACCTTCCGTCCATCCACTCGACAAACCATCGTATCTGCACCAGTCCAAGTCACAAACTAATCTTTTCTTGAAAAAGCTTGTCCTCACTAAATTCTACAATTTCGAAATACTATTATCTATTACTAACGTAAATATGGGGGGAATCAAATAAATAAAAAAATGACTCGATACTGCTCAAAGCTCTATAATCATAACTACACCTTGACCAGTGATACGAAAAGCCGGTAAAACTACAGATAAACAAAAGGAAATACCCAAAAATAACATAACAATTTCCAATCATTTAAACGTGGTGATACAATTAAGTAGACTTTTCGTGTTGAGTGGAGACTCTTTGCATAGAAACCAAAAAGTCTTCAAAGGCTCTTGGGTCAGCAGTCTTCTTGTTCTTTCTACCGTTACAGAAGTCGTCGAAAGCGGCAGATTGACTCATCAAGTAGTAAGCACCACCCATGACACAGAAGACACCGAAGGAGAAGATCCAGGTTCTGACAACGGTAACGATGTCAGTCCATCTTGGGGACCACCAACCGAACAAAGTAAACATGGTGGCGATGATATCAACAATCAAAACGGCACCAGCCAATTGCCAGGATGGGATGGAGGACCAGAATGGACCTTGAGCTCTGGTGATGAAAATCAACCAGTTTTCAGTCAAGGAAATTTGCAAGAACAAAATACCGTCAATGGCACCCCAGTTTTGGATGATACCCTTGATTTCACCATCCTTGTGCATGAACATGGTGGTCAAAGTGATCCAGGTACCGACAGCCAAAATTATACCCAAGATAATAGACATACCCCATAATCTTGGAGTGTTCCACTTAACTGGCTTTGGATCGTATGGAGCGTTATCATAAGCAATGGCCAAGGTAGCGACATCAGCGAAAATAGCAATGAAAACAATCAAGTTAATGTCCATGGAGTCGTTCAAGATGGCAATCCATAAACCTAAGAAAATTTCCAAGTGCAAGGACAAAGCAATACGGTAAACAACATAAGAGTACATTCTGTGGAAAATTTGTCTGGAAGTCTTCAAAGCATCAATGATAGCAGATAAACCTGGGGCTAAGAAAACAATATCAGCAGCAGAACGGGCAGCATCAGTGGCACCTTCGACGGCAATACCGGTATCAGCCTTCTTCAAAGATGGGGCATCATTAACACCGTCACCAGTCATGGCAACCAAGTAACCTCTAGATTGTAAGATTTCAACAGCGTTATACTTGTGTTGAGGGAAAACTTCAGCGAAACCATCGGCGTTTTCAACGAAATCAGCAATTTCAGAACCAGCCAAGTCACCACCACCGGAAAGACCTAATCTGTCGGCATCGTAGATGTTGGTACCCAAACCTAATTGTCTACAAGTTTCCTTAGCAATACCAACGGCATCACCAGTTAACATCTTAACTCTCAAACCTAAAGATCTAGCTTCGTTAACAGTAGCAGCAGTGTCATCTCTTGGAGGATCCATACATGGCATAATACCCAAGATTTCCCAGTGACCTTCACCTCTCTTTCTAGCAACACCCAAAGATCTGAAACCTCTGGAAGCAAATTCAGCGACAGTGTTTTGGTAGTTTTCGTGGACATCTTCTGGAATTGGGTGGTCATCTTCAACGGTCTTCAAGACGAATAATGGAGCACCCTTAACACAGATAATTCTTTCACCTTCTGGAGATTCAACAATAGCAGTAACCTTCTTGGAGACAGGGTCGAAAGGTTGGAATTCCAAGACCTTGTACTTGGTCAAAGCAGCCTTAGCTCTTGGGTAGTCAATCAAAGATTTCAAGAAAGATTTGTCAATAGCATCCAAACCCTTCTTCTTTCTGGAAGCAGCCAAACAAGCAGTCAACATCAAGTCATCAGCTTCAACACCTTCAACAGTGTATGGTTCGTGCAAGGACAACTTGTTCTTGGTCAAAGTACCGGTCTTATCAGAACACAAGATTTCGACACCGGCCAAAGATTCAATGGCAGACAACTTTTGGACAATAGCTTGTTTCTTAGCAAGGTAAGCAGCACCGACAGCCATGGTGGTGGTGACGACAGCTGGTAAACCGACTGGGACACCAACAATGGTGATGGCCAAGGTGTGTCTAAGGATTGGAACGATTCTAACAGATCTGTAGAAACAAGCAACCCAGACAACAAGTAAAGTGACAATAACAAGAACCAAAAGAATAGTACCAATACCGTTCAAAACTTCAGTGAAGTGACCGGAACCAGCACTGGCCTTATTGACCAAAGAAGCGGCTCTACCAACGAAGGTGGAGTCACCGGTAGCAGAAACAATCATGAAAGCTTCACCGGTCTTGACGGTGGAAGAGGAGTAACAAGCGTCACCGTGTCTCTTGTCAACAGCCAAGGATTCACCAGTAATAGCAGATTGATCGACTTGTAAAAGACAATCTTCAGAAACAATTCTACCATCAGATGGAATGACGGTACCATCTTCTAATTGCAAGATATCACCTGGAACAATTTCGTTAGCTTGAACTTCAACAAGAGAACCATCTCTGATAACGAAAGCAGTGTTAGCCAAAGACTTCTTCAATTCTTCGACAATAGAACCGGCTTGGTATTCTTGGATGAAACCAACGGCGGCGTTCAACAACAATAAACCACAGATAACACCGAAATCGACCCAATCTTCTAAACCGGCGGCCAAAATAGCGGCGGCTTCCATAACGAATTGAATTGGACCGACAAAGAACATAATGAACTTAACAAACAAGTTTTCAGATTCGTCAGCCAATTGATTGAGACCATACTTTCTTCTTCTCTTGTTGACTTCATCGGTGGTCAAACCAACGGATGGGTCGGTTTGCAAGAGTTCTTCTGGGACGGCCTTGAAAGAACCTTGATCAGCTTCATCTTCTTCTTCTTCGTCAAGGTTATTGTTCTTAACAGACTGTAAGTCTAAGATCAATTGATCAATATCTTCATCTTCGTCATCAGACAAAGCCTTATCAACTTTTTCTTTAGTTGGTTCAGTAGCGCTCATGTTCGAAACAGCTAACTATTGCAAAAAGTTGAAGAAAAAAAAACCTGGGATTGAGTTTGTTTAAATAATTTTTGAAAGGGTGAGGGAAAATCTAAACCAGTGAAAATGTTTTAAAAGCGGCTGAAATGGGCAAGTATTTTTACATGTAAGCATAGCGGAAAAAGAAAACATAGGCCAAAAAATGTAATAATAATTAAATTGCCTCAAATTGTGTAAAGATAAACTTTGAATTTTTGTCGGTTGTAAAAAACCAACGTTTTTGCGGGTTGCGCGCATGCGACATTCGCTGCTTTGGGCCATATGCTATCTGCTTTAGGCCAGCCAAGCGATGTCGCACCAGGGCGCCGGCCCTCAGTGCCTAGGTTGGGGGTGTACCGGGGTTCAAAGCAACTTATTGTTAGATTAATGCTATGGGTCGATTAAGGGTACTTTATTTAATTCGTCGGGTTGGTGGGTGTAGAGTATAGGGCTAATTACATGTGGCTGGTGTTGTTGTCATCAACTCACCTAGAGCTTTGTCTCCAGCATCTTCATCCCTAACTATGGCCTTCAACCTCCGTCAACTCTGGTCGGCTCTGGCTCGTGGCCCCTACGATTTTCCAGCTGGCTCGCGCACACCCCCTCTGCCTATTCTTAACCTGTAATTGTCTTATCCAATACCATGTTATTACAATGCATATTTGGTAAATAGCTATACGGAATATAAATAGATACAACAAGCATTAGAAATCCCCGCAATCGTCGGGTTTGCCAGCATGTTTGCCCTAAAGCTTAGCTATTGACATCTTCTTTACCCAGGCTTTTTTTCTTCGTATCGTGTGAGAGATGAGATGGATTGCGAGCATCGGTTACGGTCGCGGAACCATCGGCCATTACGCCACGAGACACCGAGATTCGTCGTACCGTCTTGTAATGCTACATTGCTTGTTCCGACATTCGAGAGCATTTACCAATTGCCACCTGATGGGCCGATGGTAAAAGCTACTAATTGTAAAAAGCTACTAATCTATATAAACCTGATAAGTGCGCATTCAATTAACCTTGCGCTGGCGGTAAAATGCTGTGGTTGACCAGAGATGTGCCGCCGGCTGATGGCATTCACAAGCCGAAGTTTATATGGCTAACAAGGAATCCTATGAAAAGTCTAACCAGTAATTTCACCTCTAGCATGTATCTACACATTGGGCCACTCTTATAGATAAAAGGTTGGGGCTGGTGCCTTCTATGTTGGTAAGATTAAGCTGGTTAATCGCACCATCTAGCTTTTTATTATGTTGGCAAGATTTTTCTTTTGTTATTCTTTAACGAGGGTAACCTGCAAACCGTGTCGCTCCTGTATGCTTGTCAGCTTTACGTCCAACTTGGCTAAAATGCACCTGCTGCCTCCGAGCATTTACCATTCTGGATTGTTCGGTACTTGTAACCGACATATTTATGCCATTACGTCAATTTGTTCTGCCGGTTAATAGGGCTAGTAGAATAATCCCGGCGACTTATCCGACCATGCCGTTCGTGCCAAAAAGCATCGGCGTACGTGGTCAGGCAGGTGTAGTTTCGGCTATAGCATTGCAAATCCCGATAAAAGCTTTAATTCGGCATGTAAATGCTGGTATTCCAATACATGAAATGCTGGGAACTTATAATCTAATCTAATAAGCTAACAGATTATTGGCGGGAATTGAGAAAAAAAAATTCTTCGACGATTGTCGTGGCGGGCACAAGGCCCCAAGCATAACCAGCAAAACTCTATGCCAGAGTTTACTCATTAGCTTTTCCCACCCAGTGGCCGCACCAATTCACTGGAGTTATTAATGTGTCAACCTAAAAAGAAACTCCAACGTCTCGGAAGCAGGGCTTATTTGTCGGATTAGGTTTGACTTATGAAGGCGGCTACAGCGGATAGCTTCTTATCGTGCGGATGGTTTCCTATCTGCTATAACCGTTTGCCCGAAGCTTCGAAATATGCTAACCTGCCGCCCGGCTCAAACACATCCTTAATTACCTCATAATTCACTCGCCTTAAAGCTTCCACTCTCGGCGTCCCCTCCATCGCTGGCGGTTTCTCCGGGCTCCAGGAATCGCCCCAAGATTTCGCCCGCACCGTCCCCCACGGAGAATTAGTTAAATCTCGCGCGACAGTGTTCGTTTCATCAGGCTTGAGGCTCCAACACGTCATAGATGGCAATTAAATGGCATTTTTTCCTATTTGATCAGACGTGTCAATGCCGATTAATGCCGGATAAAACTAAGCTAAACTATAAAGCCTATGCTGTTGTTGCCTATGCTTTGTTGCCTATGCTTTGTTGCCTATGCTTTGTTGCCTATGCTTTGTTGCCTATGCTTTGTTGCCTATGCTTTGTTGCCTATGCTTTGTTGCCTATGCTTTGTTACCATATGCTACACACGAATCTCATCCGCTGAAAAGTTGGTCCCATGAATTTTTCACCTCTAGCTTCTGTCTCGGGGACGCTTATTGAATCGCCTTTCAAACTCAACAACATCTTCGATCCCCTCCATACCTAACCAGCAATTCCCGTTTGAGCCGTCTTTTTCCTGGCACCCCTCTGGCCAATGAAACGGCCCTGCGCGGATTCCATTGGCGTAATCTCTAGGCGAGATATTTTTTCTCAAACCGTTGGGCGGTTTAGCTCGGGGTTTCTGTACATCTTCAATTGTAACCGGCACTTGTCGTCGCCTTGGACACCAAGACTTTGTCTGTTCCAGGCCGACGCTCCAGGCCGACGTATATGCGCGATGGTTCATTTGCAACCCGGCCAGCCCAGCATGTTTGGCGTTTTCGATGCCATTCCGTTTCTGGTTTAAACCCGAAAACACCGATGTCTTTACGGCGAAAACACCGATGCTTTACGGCTGTTTGTTTCGGAGTTGTGGGCCTTCACCCCGTTGCCCCGAGTCAAGTAAAGCATTCCGCTCTACTAGCATTCCAGCTCTACTAGCATTCCTCTACTCTGTTCGTAATATATTCCTATGTATCTACTAGCTTTACTGGCTTACTGGCTTACTGGCTTACTGGCTTGAAGTAGCTGGTGGCTCGGGCCTGGTCTTCTTGGTTCTTCTCATCTTCCACTTGAGCGGACGGAATAACTTGAACACCAAAAACAACACACTTCCAATGAATTTATAGAGCGAAAGACCAGCAACAATCCAAAGAATGATCGATAAGAACGTCTCGGCGTTTCTGCTGATGTAGGTGAACTTCCCGGAATGCAAGATCTGGCCCACTCCTCCGATTTCAAGAACAACGGCCACCAAAATCAAGTTGGTGAAAAGCCAGATCAACACAGTGATGGTACGGATCAACGCGTAGTAGTTGTCGTCTTTATCCTTTTTCTTGTTCACCTGTTCCACCTTATCTGGAACCACTCTCAACTCTTCCAAGGTATTCATGTATTTGTCGTTGATCTCTGCTTGGTCTGCTCCGTTGACCACCATCACCACATCACCGTTGTTTTCACTGCTGCTCTTGGCTTGTCCGAGATCCTTGGCCTGTTCGGCGTTTCTGTTACCCCAGGAAACATCGTTGATGTTACAGAAAGAATAGATGTTCAACACATTGACGTAGGTTGGAGATAAAAGAAGGTACTGAATAAATGAAGTCACCATGATACTTGGCTCTCCGTACATCATGGCAGCAGCAAAGTATAAGATATACGTACTGGCCATGGAGATCACCAAATCTCTAAACTTATAGTTGGTAAGAAGCATCGATGCCGTGAAGTGTTCGTTTTTTAGCACCGACGTCACGGTGTTGATGGCCAAATAAATGGCTGCAAAAAGCATATACACCATCAACACAGCAAACACAATGGCGATACCCAAATAGAACTTCTTGGTTCCTCTTGGAGTATTACCAAACGCAAGCACAAACGTACAAATGATCGTCAACACATAGAGCCACAAGGCCACGATAGAAAGGTACTTACCCACCGTGAAGTTGATGGTTTTTGACCCCAAATTGGACGTCAAAATATCAAACACCAAGAAGAAACTGGCCAAGGAAAACCACGAAACAAGAATCACCACAAGCTGATAGTAGTATTCAAATTGTAACACAAACTTTCTCAACAACGAATGGTTACTCTTCCAGATCTTGGTCCAGTGGAAAATAGCATAACAGGCTGCAAACAACGAACCGTTCAACCATCTTCTTCTTTGCAACACAAAGTCTTCAATGGTTTCAGGCACATCAGTTTCTGCCTTGGCTTCGTTCACGTATCTCAAAATATAGTTGTAACCTTTCTTGGCCACCAACTCAAAACAAAGAATTCTATCTTCGGCCAAGTACATGTTACTGGTGAATATACCCACTTCCCTGTAACTCTTTTCTTTCAACTCTTTTTCATCGTCGTCATCGTCCTGGTCGATCTTGTTGGAATGGTGAAGGAATTCTCCCTTGAAATACTTTTCTAATGGTCCCTTACCGTTGACATTCAATAACGCCTCATATCTGTAGGCAGAGAACGCACCCGGTAACACAGTAATAAATCCAAACACACTTTCCATGGGTTTATCCAAGATATTGGAAATCTTATACTCGAAGTTCTGGGCCGAAACCAATGGGTTTAATAAAAGCGATCTATTGTGACCAAGCCCGGTCTTCATTTCACCACAGGCACCAGCGACGTTTGGATCGTTGAATGATCTCCAAAGGTGGTAGAATGCATCTTTACTTGGAACAGTACCACAGTCCAATAACATCACCACTCTAGGATTCAAAATAGGTGCAAACGATTGGAAACACCATCTGTGACTGTTGATTTTTCTGGTGTTTTTCTCCTTCAAACAGAACACAAATTGAACTGGATTGTCATTGACAGTCAAATGGATTTTGTCTTCGTTGATAGTATCGATTCCAACGGTGGATGTGTACTCAAAGATATGGGCCTTAACATCTTTGTCATTCACCTTCGACTTGGCGTATGTGTCTTGGTAAAGTCCCAAGGCCTTCAACAACATTTCTGTTCTGCTGTTCAAAGCAACACGTCCATCGGTGACGATTGTCACGACGATTTTCTTCCAGGAGTTTTCACCCCACGAAGGATGGTTTCTGTTGGTCAAGTTCTTGACGTTTTCAAACACCCCCTTCAACGTCTTGGCCAACAAAATCTCATCTTCGTTATACATGGTGATCACACACAAGATCTCTGTGTCTCTGGGTGGGTTATACATCGCCTGTCTCAAGTTATACTTATAAGCCTGGAAATTGGATGGCCCACAAGTACATGCACTGTATCTCAAAAACGACATTTCCTTACCACTATCGGCGATTTTCTTCCCGTAGTTGTCCAACAACGATTTAGGCACCGGACAGTCGATCACGTAGTTCCCTTCCACAAGCCTGGCTCTTTTGATGGTCTTGGTATAATTCAACTTGGGCTTGAACTCGCTCTCTTCCTCCTCGTCTTCCAGGTACACTTCCTTGTACTTGATACTCTTGTTTCTGTTCAACACGTCGGCCGATGCCTCTGAAAACAACGACTCCTGATCGTCGTCGCCAAACGGATCTATGTCGTTGTCCTCCACATCTTCAAGCGTATTGGTTCTATAATTTTCACCACTGAACGTGAGCTGTCTTTGCGGCATCATGCTCATGTCACCGTCCATATACTCGTACTCATAGAATTCATCGTTATAATCATCATTATATGTGCTGTAGGCATTTATGGGGAACTCGGGGTCGTTTTCTTGGAAAGCCACCAGTTTTTGGCGGTTGATCTTGTAGTCTTCGCCGATCATGGTGCTCAGGGTGAAGTTCGAACTGGGGGTCTTGTGGTGGTATGTTTGGTATAATTCCTGAGGCACCTGGGGCGGCATGAAGGGCAGCGACTGGTAGGGCGACTCGTAGTCGTCTATTGGGTCAGCAACGTACAGGGTATTGGCGCTACCAGGCATGGACCCAGAAGGCATGACGGGCATCGAGTGATGGGGCATAGCAGGCATGGAGTTCTGAGGAATCGATTGCATGTATGGCATGGGCATCATGCTCATTCTGTTCATGTGCATGTTCATGGGCATGTTCATCATGTTGAAGGCCGGGGCGTTGGCGGGAGCATTGCTGGCGGTCTGCGAGGCGCTACGGCTGTGGAACGGGTTTTGCACAGAGCTCCGTCTTGTGTCTGTGTTGAACAACTCGTCGTCACTGCTCATGTTGAAGTAAAGAAAAACCTTGAGAAGGAAAAAGACCTATATTTAGTTTCAATTGTATTTAGGTTTTTCTGTTTTGGGGAATTCGCAGCACACGCCGATCCGATGCGTCTAGACCTGGAGGCGCCGCCCGCGCGGGTCCATCTGTCGTCCCGCCCACCGCGACTACCACGGGGATTCGCACTGCCTTCTCCAGGGCATATGGCCATTGCTGTGTTTCATGTTTACGTTTTGCTTTAATGGGTGACAGATATTATCAGTCCCTTTCTGTATATTAGGTGCCTATGTTTGTTTGTCGGTACTGTTGGTCCTGTTTCCTGACCTGTTGGCCCTGTTTTGTTCGCCTTAGCCTCGTATATTGTCGCACTATCGCCATTGTTCAACCATCACCTGCAAGCCACATAACCTTATTTATCGCAAAGCACACACGACTGGCTGTTCAAGTTGCTCAAACACCCGTGGTGGTACCCGTGCCCACACTTGAAGAACACAAGCCGGTACTCGCCTGTTTCGTCGGTCCGGGCCACCATGTTCAACTTGTGCAACTGTTTCTGCTCCCACATGATGTAGTTGTTGGGGTCGATATGGGACCCGTAAAGGGCCTTGGCACAGTTCGTACACCTCTTACAGGTGATGGGCCATCCCCTGGTGTTGTTGAGCTTGATCACCCCGAGCTTATCGTAGATGTTATTGTTGATGACTTTCGAGCTGATGTTCAACATCTCGGTTTCGTAGCTGTAGCTGATGAGAATGTCGATAAGAATGCTCCGGATATTCAAGAGCATGGTCTGGTCGTTATTGTCGAGGAACGTGTTGAATATCTTGAGGAACGACGACTCGTTGGGCTCGCTCGACCGGTTACTGATTTGCCGGAAACTCTTGTAGATGTACTCGTTGAGGGCTGGCGACTGTTGGGAGAGCAGTATGAGTTTATCTATGAGTTTGAGCCAGTACTGTTCGCTTATGGTGAACGAATTGGGTTTTGGGTTCGAAGGGGCTGATTCCTGGCTCATAGAGGCTGATTCATGGCTCAGAGGGGCTGATTCCTGGCTCAGAGGGGCTGAATCCTGGCTCAGACAGACTTCTTTAGAGTATCTCTGTAACACAGGAGTCTCGATGATCTCCACATACAAGTTAAACGACTCGTCTATTGTTGTCTCACCCATATGCTCCAAAAGTATATCCAAACTCTCCTGGTACTTCCCCTGCTTGGTCAACAAAATGGTAAGCGAGTTGATCTGGTTATACTGCTCGAGTATTGAGCTCAACTTTCCATACACCTCTTCGTCGACGTACCGGATCTTTTGCCGTAAAAACGAGTAGACTTCTTCCTTGAACTCACAAAGACTCTCCACATACCTGACGATCATGCCGGAGTCTGTTTGGTTGTTTTTGAACAATTCTTTCAAGTATTCATGAACGATACGTTTATCCTCTACCCGGAGGATCAGCTTGTGTAATTCCGGCTGGTACTCATTGATCAAATGAATGAAGTTGCAAACGTCTATCCGTATGAACGTCGTGAAGTTATCCCGGATCAAATTCACGAGATTGATCTTATCGACGCCTAGTTTGGTGTTGTTGAAGCATTCTGTCATTATATTGAAGAGCTCGTTCGAGGTTTCCTTCTCTTGGTCCTGTTTCTCCTTGTCCTTCTCCTTGTTCTGCTCCAACCACACTTGAAGAACCTTGTAATACTTGCCTTCTCCTTTGAAGATACTCATCAACACACCGTAGAACTTCTTATGGGTAAGTTTTTCAATCACTGCTTTCTCGTCGAGAGGCTCAAATGAAGAAAGCAAACTTTGAATAGCAAGCTCACAGTCGACTCTTCTTTCGGGACTATTGAGCATCAACAAGTTCTCTAAGATCTGATCAAGTATCGAATCACTTAATCGAATAAACTGAGAATACTTGGAATAGTTTCTGCCCACAAATATAGAAAGATTACACTTATCTGTATCGGAGAAATCATTCAGGGCATAGATATCCAATAATGCATCGATGATAAACTGTCTTGTGACACTTCCATCCACTTCTTCATTAAGAATAGAATCCTCAAAGAACTCATTCAAAGTGGAAAGCGTTTCAAACGAGTTATACTTGAGAAGTAAGGTCAAGATGGGGAATATTGAATCCTCTTCAACCTCTATTTCATCAAACTTGTTCCCATGGTTGAAGAGAATATCCAGTGTGCATTTCTTAGCAAGCTTTTCCTGGTCAAATTCAATGAACTTGTCTATAGGGTACTGTCTTCCTGTTAGGATATACGATAAGTAACTGAACACTTTCGACCCATCACGTTGCTGCTGTATATCTTCAATGAAGTGGAAGAACGGTGTCCGGTAATCATGAAGAAGATAATTATAGATAAAGATAGAACACACAGAAAGGCCGTGCTCCTGGCAAACCCTGAGGGTCATATCGATATCCAACATGGTGATGTCAATTGTGCATAGTATCTCCGTCAATAGTTCTCCCTTTCCTGTTTCGCTATAATAAGCCACTAGTTCTTTGAGTACTAATGGTGATAACCGGGTGATCTTGGCGGAAACAACAAATTCTTCTAAATCATTGAAGAACTGGGCCTTTTCTGAGTGTTCGAAAACATCTTCTATCAACTCAGAGAAGTCTGAGTGTGTTTCTCTAATAAGCACGTCTATCACCTCAAAGAAAACCTTCGGTTTCTTCAAATAAGGAACTGACTGCTTCAACACCTTCTCGAGATACGGCCGTACTAGTTCTTTCCTTGTCTTCTCAGACTCTGGTAATGCAAATAATACTATTCTTCCTATATTGGTGGATGAATAGAAGAAGTAGCACATCTGAAGTGCCCTCTCGTAATCGCCATTGGCCAAAAGACCTACAAGCTTGACGTTCCAACTTATAGGATGGCCTATTTTCAATACGTTTTTGCTGTTTTCTTCACACAATAAAACGGCTCTCGTCTTGACTAACTTGATGCAGTTATTGTACGTCTTATTGACAAGTTTCTTGTTCAACAGGAACTCCAACGGGCGGACCTTGAGATCGCTATCCTGGTGTCCAATAATCTCTAGCCTCTTCTTCAGCTTCGTGCTGTAGTATAAGATTACCGTGCCAGTACTGGTGAAACAGCACACCGAGTTGGAAGAAATCCACTTGGTGGAAAGAATACGATCGTTCAAATAGTACCTGGCAGTCCGGGAAAGCGGGAGTGTCGGTATGGACTTATCTTTATCCTTCAATTCGTTCAATACGTCAGTCAAGTTTGGTGGTAAACTGTTATTATCCAACTCTACTATCGTCAAGCAGTTGTTCCACGAATACGCAAGCTTGGCGTTGTGTACGGTCTGTTCAAACTCAATGCAGGGAAACCAGTCCAAGCTTGCTATGGTGTTTTTATCAAGCCGTATACCTTTTGGTGTAGGGAGTTTTAGATGCGTCTTCAAGTACACGTTATTGTGGTTATCCAATGAGAACACCGACACAACAAGCAAGAACTGGCCTGTCAGCACTGCCAAAAGACCTATCTGATCTGTCAATTGGGCCACATTTCCTTGAGGGAGAAACCCGATATCGTAGACATGAAACTTCAAGTCGACGGTTGAATTGGTATCGTTTCTACCTAAGATCTTCTGGTTCGTATAGTTCTTAGCAAGAAGTCGCTTGAACCCGTGGTGATATAAAACAAGGCCCGAGGCATCTGATGACACGATTTGGTGGTTGTGAAACAACTTAACACTGGTGATAGTAATCGGTAGATGGCCGTCTTTATTTTGAGTGAACCGTTCTTCAAGCAGAATAGGATATATTTTATGGTACGGGAGGATCTCGTCTGTGTTCTCGATAAGCTCCCACACTATGATGGCCCCGTTGATGTAACCTGCCACCACGGTCGAAACGTCCAGCGAGATACACAAGCTGGTGACGGAGTTATCTTCGATGTAGGACGATTCTTGTTCAGGCCCGGTGGTACGTTCGACCGAGGGATTCAAGACCTGCTCGACTTCCTGGCGGTAATTGAAGAGGATGACGTGGCCATTGGTGGTCCCGATCATTATAAACACGCTGGACATCTCCATGTAGCATGGCAGGCCATACTTGACTAGGAAGTCTGACGAGTTGATGGCGGCGGAGATGTGGGGCAACTCAGACCATTGGAACACCGACGTATCATCGGCGTCCAATTCGAGCGTCGATAGCGTCGACGGCTTAGGGGCTAGCGCTCTGAGCGACTGGCTGATCTGAGTATGAGTTCTATCATCAAAGTTAGCCTTCATTGATGAGAGCGCGAATTGATAGACAGTTGATGAGTAGTGATGGAGTAGGAGTAGGAGCAGGTGATGATGTTAGTGTAGGCGGTGTCGGTGGTGATGTGATATTTGAACACAATTGAGTTGGTGAAGAATCTCTAAGAATAGGTCAGGTAGTATTTTTGTACAGAGCACAGATTTATATAGAATCTTAACTACGATCTGTAGATCTCACAGATTAATTCATATAGATAAGTATCAATTATACCTACATAAATCAAATAAAATCAAATAAATAAGGAAAACACAATTAATGGTCTACAGCTCAACACCAATGAAAATAAACCCAACACTAATATAAAAAAACTCAAATAAACCAGTATTCAAGTAATAGTGTGGTGCATGAACTTGCCATGGCCATAACTTTTTACACACATAACTGCTAAAACCACTCAACTACTCTGCTTGTAACGTAGAATCCGTGGGATCAGTAGTCCCACTCAGACCAATCACCGTGGAACCAATGCTATTTACTTCAACTCTCATCTTTTAATTCCTCTCTTATCTCCTACCCAGACCTCTGTCAGTGATTCTCTCACCGCTTAATCTCTCACGATACCACAACTCCTATGCAACCTTCTCCTTGACAAAAAACCTCTCGTGTGTCAATAACTGATACGACCCCACCAACCCCAAAGCCAATACCTGGATCACCGTCCACTTGATCACCTTCGAGTTTGTCCGTTCCAGCAAATCCCTGAACCCTTCCTCCTTGTCTCGTACAAACTGCTGTGACTGCTTGAAGTCTATCAACTTATCATTCAACCTCTTGACGTCTTCCGTCAACTTCTCCATCTCTCCTTTATGACTGGGGTTCAATAAATACCCATCCTCCACCTCCAAATCAATCAGAATTCTTGCCCGCTGGAACTTGCTTTCCTCTATAACACGGGGATCATTACTGCCGCCACCTGGCCGCTTTCTGTAGAAGCTTTTCGGAGTAATACAGATCTTATGTTCACCTGATTCAAGGGTATCAAAAGTGAATTGACCAGCGGGTTTCCCCTTAAGGTGAACTAGGCGCTTATTCTTATTGAACACCTCGTAAACTTCTATCAAAACACCGGTATTTTGTTGATCTATAGGAGTGTAGAACTGGTTGGCAGCCGTGCTGACTTCCATGCGAAACTTGCCAAACAAAAACACGTCTTCTGCCAATTCCTTGTAGAAACAGGTCTTCTCTCCGTTCCCCACGTAGAAATGGATCCAGTGGCCGTGCGCCACCGCCACCGCCAATAATATCATCAACCACTTCCGTAGCATTTGCAGTTAAACTTGCAGTTAAAAATAAACTGGCCGCGAATCTCACACAAACTGGAAACATAAACTGATGAATTTATCATTGCAAGACCCGTTTGCTGTGGCAAAAGAGTATCCAGAAACACTCACACATACGCTACAGAATGGCCATTGTCTGACGTTTCAGTTCAGCCACAAAGGCGACTACCTAGCGAGCGGTCTCACCGACGGGCTGCTCGTGTTATATGATCTATCCAGTAGCGGTAGTATCATAGCCCATCTACACAAGCACGGCCACATCCGTCCCGTCACTTCCATCAGCTGGTCTCGCTGCGGGCGGTACCTTCTTTCGACCGCCCAGGACTGGGAGTGTAAGATCTGGGACTTGAGCAAGATAAATAACGATAACGATGAGGACCAAGTGATACGATCGATCACGGCAGATGGTCCTATTTGGCTGGCGAGTTTAAGTCCGTTGAACCCGTTGCATTTCGTGGCGTCTCTTTTCGACGACCAGCCCATCTTTGTTGATGCCACCAGCCCGACTCCTGTCATCACCAAGTTGGAGTCAATCCCCATCCAAGATGGTAAAGAAGATAATGGCAAGCATCTGACGTTGGTGATGATGTTCACCCCGAACGGAAGCCATATAATACTGGGGACGAACCGAGGCTGGATCAACGTGTTTGACGTGTCGACCTTAAAGATGGTTCGGTCCATTCGACTCACCACACTGAATATCAAGAACTTGGTGATAACCCCAGACGGCAGGAAATTAGCAGTCAATTCCAGTGACAGAGTCATCAGACAGATCCGAATGCCTGATTTTAGCGAGCCCAACGAAGACTGGGAGTTTGAAATCGAACATAAATATCAAGATGTGGTCAACAAGTTGCAATGGAATTCGGTATGTTTTAACCATAATGGAGAGTTTCTTGTAGCGTCTACTTTTGGTACACAAAGCTCACAAGACTTGTATATATGGGAGACCATCACCGGGCTGTTGATCAAGATTCTTGAAGGGAGTAGCGAAGAACTATTGGAAGTGAGATGGAACCATTCCCGGTGTATGGTTGGGTCCAATGGGTTGGATTTCGGAACGATATATCTCTGGCTGATTGAATTCCCCCAGAAATGGAGTGCATTGGCCCCTGACTTTGTGGAGATAGAAGAGAATATCGAATACGACGAGAAGGAAGACGAGTTTGATATCATCGACAACGACGTGCTTAATAAGAGAAGATTGGAGGAGGAAGACAGCCATGTGGATATCATGACTCCGGAGCGGTTTGATGCTCGTGGGTTTGATTTGGCTACCGAATCGTTTGTGATTCCCATCAACTACGAGAAGAACGTTGGGGCGTAATGAAGTTGATTAGAGATTAGTACAGACCAGGTACAGTTAATCAGACCCATCTAGACTACAGTTGAAGTACATTTTAACTACGCTTTCAGCTGTAGTTCAACTACAGCTTAACCACAAACTAATACAGTTATACAGCTTGGCTCCTTTCATCAACACATTAATCTCTCGTCCTGATTGGTATAGATATATAGACAATAGACATCACGATGAGATGCTGCCGCGGCCCATCGCCATGGCACGGCGCGGATCGGCCCAGTTGGACCGGTGCCGGGACCCCGCTACCGCTGCGCGTTTCCACACACTCCTCCCAAATTCGCACTCATAAACAAATGCGTCGATGAAAAGTAAATAAAAACATACGTGAAGCGCTTCACAAAAAAGTGAACCACAACAGTTTAGCGGCTCCAACCCATCGCATTGCATTTCCAAGCCCCACACAAACGCTTTCATCCACCTCTGCTGCCACCTTCCCTCTGTCGCTGTCGAAACCTGCCTGTCCTCATCCTAGCATCCTACCATGTCCCACGCCTCGACCCCTGGTACTAAAAGATCGTTTGACTCAGACCTGGACACCCCAGCATTCGACGACCCGGCGGATCTCGTCAACGCCGTGATCTCGTGCTTGCAGACCCCAGAAGACAAAACAAACGTCGCCATCAATTACTCAAATGAAAAGAATATAGCGACAGAAGTCCAGGCGTACGCCAAAATCCTGGGTTCTCTGTGGACGTATTACGTCAAGTCTCTTGCCATTTCCATTGGTAGAAACACAGACAACCAGCCAAACCAAAACAACATAGATATCGACCTTGGCCCTGCAAAAGTGGTGTCCCGTCAACATGCTAATATTACCTATAATTTGGATACCCGGTGCTGGGAATTGAAAATTTTGGGTAGAAACGGGGCGAAAGTCGATGGCCACAAAGTGAACGTCGAATCGTCTCCAACTCCTTTACATTCCGGTGCTATTCTTGATATCGGAGGCACTCAGATGATGTTTATTTTACCTGACTCTGTGCCTGAACTCGACCAGAAAATGGCTGAAACTTGTCTTTCTCGCTATAAGCTGGTATCCAAACAGAGGAAAGTCCTGGCAAGCCAACCAGCCCCTCAAACTAACACATACACGTACTTCCCACAACAACATGCCGTGGCACCTCAAAACCATAAGACGTTCCAATTATTTGAAAAGAATCACTTGAATAATTCTCCATCCCAAGTATCTGCTAGTTCTTTACAGAGTAACCTTGACCAAGATTTGCTGAGAGAAGAATCAAAAGACATCAAGCCTCCATATTCGTATGCCACTATGATCACCCAAGCCATCTTATCCAATGAAGATGGTGTCTTGTCATTATCTGAAATCTACGATTGGATCTCCAGTCATTATGCTTATTATAAGTACTCCAAAACAGGCTGGCAGAATTCTATAAGGCATAATTTATCATTGAACAAAGCATTTGAAAAAGTACCCAGAAGGCCAAACGAACCCGGTAAAGGAATGAAATGGCAGATTAGTGACTCATATAAGGACGAGTTCTTGAACAAAATCAATAGCGGATCTATTTCAAAAAGCAGAAGAGGATCGAGTGTTTCAAGACAATTACAACTACACTTGGCCACCCATCAAGCATTACCTGAATCCAGTAGGTATTACATGAAAGAAGAAAAACAACTGAACATGAACCAGGACAATCATCTGAGAAACAGCTCACTTGGTATGAACAATTTACAGTATTACCCCCAACAGCAGATGCCTGCAAATATTCCATCTCAACAAATGCCTCTCCAGGCTCAACAAATGCAAGTGGTTCCAAATCAACACCCCCAAGGAACAGGCTCGGCTCCTCAAAACATGAATATGAACGGAAATGGTTACACACAAAGATTGAACTACCAACCATTAATGTATAATATTCCGAACGATTCGCCAGTACGTGTCAGCGATCTGAATACCCCCAAGCTTCCTAAAACTAATAATAACTTGTACAATTTACCTCCACCTCCAGCATCAGCCAATCCAAACTTAGGATCTTCAGCCCCAGCCAATCATTCCAGATCTAACTCTTATAATCAACCGATCAACGATTCGTATCCTACTAGTGAATCTGTGTCCATCAACCAAACAACTAATGCCACGTCCGATTTGGCTCTTGGTTTCACGAGTCCTAAGAAAGTCACCCAGCTTGAAGCATTCACTCCGGAGAGAGGATCAAAATCTTTCAACCATAAAAACCTAAGCTTACCAAATGGCTTGAACACAAACCAGTCTTCGCCAGCTTTTTGGAACTTTGTTCAATTCAGTACGCCCAATGGGCAAACACCTTTAAGAAAGAACAGCGATGGACTGAACGAGGTGAGTCCTACCGTCAACCGTAAGTTAAATGACAAGGACCTATCACCAATCAAGAAGAAAGAAACAGAGTCTGCTTGATCTGACTCTTGGTTGAACACGTTATGTATATTGTTGTATTATTAATATAGGTATGTTATTTATATGCTTGTCGATAATTAAAATGCAGACTTATCTCTATAATCATTGATCTTATTTTCGATCTCTCTGACCGACTTGTTTAACTTGTTGGAAATCTTGATCTTCTTGGGGGTCTCGAGTTGGAAGAAAAGCTCAACCAAATCGCCATCAATGATATCGTGGGTGAGGTTATAGTAGCTTCTGAACTTGACCTGGTCTTTTCCAAGAAGTAAATCTTGATTTAATTCGGCCTGTAGTTTCATGAGGAACTTATAATCGATATCACTGATAGGCAAAAGAACACCAATGGTTCCTTGAAGACCTCCGTATATCACCACTTCAGGACCTCCTATCACCAAGGACCCTTTGACGAAAGACATAGGAATATCGTTCAAATAGAACTGGGCTAAAGTCTGGGTACGAGAACCCGACCCATTGATATATTGGTCCTCAACAAAGAAATCGTTATCGTGGTTGATTCTGTTGATAAATATATTACCAAACTTGTCACCTCCCACCACCGTATCGTAGTCTAGCGATGCCAACGCCGTGATCTGTCTCTTCATCGTGTCGTCTGCTATTGGAACAAAAGAGTTGTCGATGAACTTACAGAAAACAGTCGAGTTTCTCGAGTCTCCCACCACCACACGATTCTTTCCCTGGTGAAGTAACTTGGTGATTCTGTTGACTTGTTTGATAGGAGAAGAAGACTTTCTGAGGAACTGCTTTTGTCCCAAATCGTATGTTCTTAAAAGGTTCTCCATACCCACCAAGAGTCTATCATTAAACTGAACCATCGCATGTGGAGGCTTATCGAGTTCCGTCTTGTGCACCAATTCCATGTTCTTGAAAGTGTAGAGATAGCTGGGATTCGTCACTCCCACAACCACATACTCGTTGTACTTACATATGGAGATGGGTGTTTCGGTGAACGCAAACTTGTCGTTATTCTTGACCAACTCATTTCCCAAACTATAGACCCCATCATCAACCAATAACCGTTTGGCTGGAATGCCGGTATCTGTGACGATGAAATCGTTTTTCAACTCGTCGATAGTGAAGATTATCAAGTCGTTTCCACGGAACCCAACTATCCCTTCACCACCGATATCCTCTGAGTAAAACGATGCTCCATCAGCGATATCGATATCGTTCAAAGGTGCTATATTGAAGTTGTTATTGTGGTTGAATCCAACCCAAGGCTTCGAGGAAATGGCCAAGATACAGCCACTGATAGATGATAACTTGACTGGCTTAGTACCCAAATACTTGATTCGAGTATTGGACAACTTTCCTCGAAAGTCTATATCTGTTCTCACATACAATCCGTTTTCCATTCCTATATGGACTTCGTGGCCAAAGAACTGGATCGACGAACTGTTACTACTAAGCATCTGTAAAGACATGATTTCAAGACAATTGTGCTGCTTTAAAGACACAACCTGGATGGTTTCATCGGCACATCCCACCACCGCAAAGTCTCTAGATAACGATACGGCAGTTATGCTAGTGGAAAGTTCCAATTTATCCTGATATTCTATCAACTGGTCGTCTAGATCAACTTCAAAGTACACGATTTCGTTATTTGTCAACCCTATAACCACCTGGTTATTATTCCCACATGCTCTTATGATGTTAATTCCAGCTGGAGGGAACCAGTCGGTAACCTTACCGTCTCTTATATGCTTTATTCCATTTGAATATACTTGGATAAGGGCCGACTTCCCGACCTGTTGCACGAGAATTGTTGGTTCTTTAGAGAAGTTGGAGTCCTTGACTTCATCAACCACTTCTCCTATCGATAATACTGTGGTTTCTGCAGAAGATATCACCAAATAGGCGTCGTTTGTATCGTCTTTTGTCAACTTGGTGGTGAATATCTTATGTGGGGCCGTGGGCAATGGCGACTCTACCACGGTGGTGACGGGGACTCCATGGGTTAAGCTTTTGGAGCTGGTGTGGTTGGCAGTAATCAATTGAGAGTCAACAAGCTGAAGATCAAGTATAGGATATAGAGACTCCACCACCAGGATTTGTTCAAGATTATCCAAGTCTTCCGTGCCGGTATCGCTTGTTTCCAAACCGGTGATCTGGTAATACATTCTGTTGCCGTTGGTCACATTGGCAAACATGTATCCGTTTTTAAAGATATTGATCGACAGACAAACATCGATAGCAGCGAAATACTTAACAGCTCCGTCTTCAAACTTGAACAAGTCCCCGAACTCGTTCTGGAGAAGAACAAAGAAATCGTTCTTGAGCTTGTGGATCACGTAGTTGACAATATTGGACTTCTTGGGTAAAGGAATCTCTTTATTCTTATGCACAATGAACCCGTCACAACACACTATCACCCCGTCAAAAGGGATCAATAGACTTGCCGACAGAGGAACCGACTCTGTTCGTTTGACTACGTAATTCAACCCCTGGTCGAGCTCGTAGTAGTTCAACACCAACTGGTTGTTACTCATTTCAATGGCTGCAAAAAGCGGATTATCGTACCCATTATCTACGGCACACGTAGCGATGGTGAAAGTGTTGTGGTTCTTGGATTCCAAGGGAGAACTCAACTTGACTTCTCCGTTTTCTACTCGGACTCGATACACGAATTTGGTTCGTTCTAAAGCACCCACCATTATGGCTCTATTCTTAGGGTCAACCTCGAGGTACTCGCCCGGAGTCAAACTTCTAAGACCGTTCTTGGAGTGTGGTTCCTGCACCAATGGAACAAACCGGTTGTCCTTCAATTCACATATAGTCAAGTTTCCCGAGTCTGAAGTGATGATTAAAAGGTCTTTATCTAGACCTATTGGTCTGATTTTATTAATTTGTTGGATAATCCCGAAACCTTGTTGGGTGTTAAGCTTCTCTAGACCTTCTTCTGCTTGTGCCCAGATCTCTATAGTATTGGAAGTCGCCACTATGAGGTGTTGTTGTTTGGTGAACTGTCCGATTAAGGTGCCTATAGGCAGAGACGTGGGTCTCACTGTGAGGTTATAAAGATGCATGATAGAGACAACGGCGTCAGACGAATTGACAACAGAAATCAGTAACTAATGGATCAACACAAGAAGCTGATCAACACAACAAACACAAACAAACACAGTCGCTAGATGAACAGTATCAACAGTCTATCACTATCAGAGATGAGAGCGCGAATTTTTCAGATAACTATCACCAGTTCACCGGTAGTAGCGAACAATGGGAGCAAGGTACGTAGGAAACAGCACGATCCGCTCGAGGTAGCAACCACTAACCGTTCCAGTTGTCAAGACCAGAAAAAGGCATTGGCCGTGTGTCTACAAAGATCACCATGCGTGCTCATAGACAGAAATACCCCTAAAGATTGTGTGACTAAACCCGAGCTCAAAAAGGACCTTCCGGAACTCTGCATCGCAAACTTCCTTTCGTACATGGAATGTAAGAACGGATACTTTGATATGACGAAGCGGATGCGTGGTAACGCCCCGTTATCTACCGGGAAGTACGACCAGATATACGACAATTTATCATCAGGCAATTTCGACCCTCAGGACGAGATGAGAAAGCTCGAGGTTTTGAATAAGAACTTATCACGTGGAAAGTAACTTGTAAATATGCACTGTAAATATATACCGTAAAGAAGTGATACTTGGGACCAACGTAGGCCGTATCCGACCCACCGAACGGTGGCAGGTGAATTTATGTCTACCGCGGATACGTTACGGTGCAGCCACCGCGACGGCACCGCGCACCAATGGCACCAGAATACTACGAGCCACCACCGCTTCCCCATAACTATGGCTTTGCGAAATCAACTGAAAATTGCAAATTTGAAAATTGCATTTTCACTAACATGACACTTGAAACCAGCTTAGAAAGCACCTTGGAAAGCAACAGAGTCGAAGAACTCGAGCAACTTCTCGACTTCATCAAGCCTCGGGTCCTTGACTTTGTCGCCCGTGCAGACCCAAACCTGAGCCGCTACGAACACAACTCTCTCGGCCACTATAACTCACCTGCGTACTTGAAACAACAGTTTGAAAAATTCAACACCAACTTCGACGGACTCAAAGGAAAAGACACAGAGTTGGCTGAGTTGGTCGATAAAGTATTGAAGTACTCCGTCAACACGTGGAATCCGGGGTTTTTGGATAAACTTTATGCCTCCAACAATCCTATTGGGGTAATCTCAGATATCATCTTGTCGGTGTTGAACACCAACTCGCATGTGTTCACGGTATCTCCCGTGTTATCTGTATTGGAGAACTATATCGGGAAACAATACGCCGAGCTCTTCTACCACAATGATACCTGCGGAGGTTTGACTTTCTCGGGAGGTCTGTGGTCCAACATAACGTCGCTTCAGATCGCCAGATCATTGAAGTTTCCGGAAACAAAACTACAGGGAAATGGCGGAAGAAAGTTTGCCATCTACACCAGCAAACACTGTCATTACTCTGTTGAAAAAGCTGCTATTTTATTGGGGCTTGGGCTGTCGAGTGTCTTCAAAATCGAAGTCAATCAAGACGGAACATTGAAGCACGAGGATCTCGACCTGACGATCCAGGACTCGGTCAAAAATGGGTACACTCCGTTGTATGTGAATGCCACTGCCGGAACCACAGTTTTCGGGTCCTACGATCTGTTCAAACATATCAGTGCTGTGGCCAAAAAGCACAATATCTGGTTCCATATCGACGGGTCCTGGGGAGGCAATGTGATCTTCTCTTCGAAGCACAAACACAAGCTTGACGGGGCCGAATTGAGCGACTCCATCACCGTCAACCCTCACAAGATGCTTGGAGTTCCCACCACCTGCCTGTTCTTGTTGTTGCCCCACGTAGGCCAGTTTCAACAGGCGATGTCGTTGGACGCACCATACCTTTTCCACGGCAGAGAGAACGACGAGGAGAACTTTGATCTTGCCGACGGGACCATGGGCTGTGGTCGTCGTGCCGACTCGTTCAAGTTCTACATGGCATGGAAGTATTACGGCACGGCTGGGTTCGAAGAAAGAGTCGACCATGCTTATGATATTGTCGAATACTTTGTTCTGAAGGTACACGAGAAGTCAGACACCTTTTCGTTGGTCAGCAAGCCGGACTGCTTACAGGTGTGTTTCTACTACCATCCTCCAGGGTACACGGCCAAGGACTTCACTCCTGTGACGAGATACATTTCCAGAGAGTTACACAAGAAAGGAAAGTATTTGGTTGATTTCTCGCCTAATCCACAGGGAGGAGACGACGACCACGGCGAGTTCTTCAGAGTGGTATTCAATCTGCCTATTTTGACGGCTGCTGTGATTGACGATTTGGTGAAGGAGATCGAAGCTGCTGGGAGGGAGTTTAAGTAGTTAGTGGCAGTGTCGAAGAAACACTTATACAGTAGTCAAATAGAACCATTTCAGTAGTCAAGATAGAAACATTTCAGTAGTCAAATAGAACCGTTTCAGTAGTCATGAAGTTCCAGTCATTAATAGACCATCTCAAGTATAGCCATTGATTAACCAATTCGTTTATTGAAAAGAAAGTAACCACAATACATAGAGTATCAGACTCCCCCAGACTTCCCAGACTTCCCAGACTCTCCCGGTAGCCAATAAGTTCCGGTTCACTTGACAGAACAGGGTCCAGTTATATTCTAAAACTCCATGCAAGGCTACGAGCAGTGGTCATGGCCGTGGCCAGGACTCCAACTCCTCTACCCCCAGTAGATCTCACCTCCATTAGAACTAGCTCTTGTGACAACCATAACATGAACAGAGCCCAAGCTGACAGGAGTTGACTCCACTATCTGTCAAGTGCAACCCGTCTATACCTGCCAAGTCAACGGGCAATTACTCATAATCCAATGCTCCTCCCGTGGAATCATCCACCCGATCTCAGGGCATATATGCTTGATTTTTCCGACATTTCAGTCGGTGTGGGGTCCGAGATTGGACCATATTGGCTCAGCCTCAATACCTCTCACGTTAACCACTTCTATCCAGTCTCTCCAATAAGCATCTGCAACCCCCAATAAGCCTCTGCAGTTCCCAATGAGCCCCTCCAATACTCCATTGAGCCGCTCCAATGATGCCTCACCATGACTACTACGCTCAACATGTTGAAATCACGGCTTTATGCGACAGCTTTCAAGCAGATATTTTCCCGTCGATCGCTGCGGCTTGTCGATCAAGTTTATTCTGGGCTTGTAGTGAAAGGTGAAGTATTGACTGATGGTGATTGTACGGCGTATGCGTCCGCTTGGTGCTCTTTCAAATGCCATGCAGTGCACAGCTCTTAATAGACGAACGAGGAGCATGGCTGCAAACGGGGAGAGTCAGTTCAGAGTCCACAGAAAAGCAGATTTAAGCACAGGAAAGTACAGGAGGGACTGAACAAACACGGTCAAGCACAGGAAGGACTTCACCACGGTCGGGGAAGTACAGATTGGCAACCCAATTATTGGGCAGTCTTGTTGGGGCAGATCAGATTGGGGAAGAAGGTAGAAACAGATCTGATTGGAAGAGTCTGATTGAACAGTCTGA
Source organism: Yamadazyma phyllophila (assembly GCA_030571955.1). NCBI lineage: Eukaryota > Fungi > Ascomycota > Pichiomycetes > Serinales > Debaryomycetaceae > Yamadazyma > Yamadazyma phyllophila. The sequence continues at coordinate 381,087 of JAJLZE010000008.1, read as the reverse complement.
TCGGACAGCTCAGTGACCGAACAACCGAGTCAATACTCGGAGATAAACGCAGATCAGACAACCTCAGAGCCCCCGCTTTATCAGCTTCACCTCCGATCTCCGATAGATCCCCCCAAAGTCGTGTAAGTTGTTTGTCGCCGGCCAAAACCATCCGCAGTTGCAACCAAAGTGGGGCACCCCGCCATCGGCTTGACACGGTGATGCCTGCTTCAAGGTACCAAGAAACATGACAAGGTGCCCCTCTTGATCAGCACCGCAGCAACACATAGGCGTATCTTTCACCCGGCCCCAAGGTGCCCCCTCGTCTGCTCCATCATATAAAACAGCCAAAGAAAGCAACGGTTTCTCCACCAATGATTGGGTTTACTCTACTTGACTTGTTCAAAAAACACGATCAGGATCAACAGATCCATGAGATCCCCAACCTCGAGGAGCTCGCCAGAGCCCAGCAGAAAATCGAACACTCCATGAACCGGTGGGACGCGGCAAAGGCTTATAAGAAGACGGTGTTCTATGCCTGTGTCATCACATGGACAATGATCTTATGGGGGTACGAGAGTCAGGCCGGGGGAATGGTGATTTCCATTCCCCAGTTCAGAAAGGATTTCGGATACAAGTACGGCGACGATTATGTGCTTGAAGCCAAATGGCAGTCTGCCATCAACGGTGGTCCCACGGCTGCCATTGCGGTAGGAGCGATTGCCGGGGCTTATTTGAACGATTGGTGGGGTAGAAGAAGAACCATTCTTGGGGCTTCTCTTTTGAGTATTCCGTTCATCACGCTTGAGTTCGTGGCAGTCACTATCGAGGTGTTTTTTGCCGGGAAGTTTGGCAATGGGTTCTGTTTGGGGGTATTGTCCACTGCTTGTACCGCCTATATGTCTGAGATCTCGCCTTTGGCATTGAGAGGTATCAACTCGGTGGCCATCAACTTGGCCTGTTGTATCGGACCATTCACCTGTGTGTTGATCAACAATACTACCAGTACTTATACCACGCGTATGGCGTATCGGGGGATCTTTATTCCTCAATGGATCTTTGCAGCCATTTCCATTGCTGGCCAATGCTTTCTTCCCGAGTCTCCGTACTGGCTTATCAGTAAATCAAGAGACAAGGATGCGTTCAAAGAGTTGAACAGAATGTACAATATCGATGTCGACCTGCAATATGCGTTGATGAAAGTGACGGTGGATGAGGCCACTGCCATTTCGGCAAAGGGAGGATCGTACATGGACTGCTTCAAGAGAAAGGACTTGAGAAGAACTTTATTGGTGATTTGTACCTATATCATGCAGGCCATGAGTGGAGTTTCATATGTTACCAACTACTCGACGTACTACTACCAGTTGTCTGGGTTCGACACAAAGAAGTCATTTCAAATAGCTTGTGGTGCTCAGGCACTAAGTGTCACTGGAGCCATCACCGGTCTCTTGGTGGTGGATAGAACTGGTAGAAGAAAATTGGCAGTTGCAAGTATGACGGCCCTTACGATTCTTAACGCGTTGATTGCAGGCACGGGGATCGATAAGGGCAACCACGGGGCTTTACAAGCATCCAGTGCATTCATGGCTATGTATAACTACATCTACAATGTTGGAATTGGCAATCTTCCATTTGTGGTAGGTAATGAAGTATCGTCTGTCTTTTTAAGAAGTAAAACGATTTCCTTAGCCAATTTCCTCAACAATGCCCTCCAGTGTATGTGGACGTCTGTGCTTCCATACATGTTCAACCCCGACCAGGCCAATATGGGCTCCAGCATCAACTTCATATTCACCGGATGCTCATTCCTCTCAGTTATCGGGTTCTTCTTCTACCTCCCAGAAACTGCGCACCGGTCGTTTGAAGAAATCGACGAGATGTTTGCAGCCAAAGTTCCCCCAAGAAAATGGGCTAAGCACAAGACCGAGAAGGAAGAGAAAAGTGACCAGGTGTTTGCCGATCTCAAGGCGGACGTGGAATACGTTGAAACCAAAGATAAGGTCTAAGTGTCAATGGAACGTCGTAAGGGTTTTCCCCAAAATCTGGGGAAAAGTTTAATCACTCGACTGTAACATGGCTCCCCATCAAACATGTTACATTACGAGAATAAAAAATCTCATTGATACGAATTGGGAAATAACCAATGCGGAATTTCCCTGCGGAGGTGGTAAGGCATTTGGCAAAGAGGGGCATTGAGTGCGACGTTTAGGATCTCACATTCACAATGAAAATGATCTTGAAAGGCTGAAGTTAAAGCTTAATGGGTGAGGTCAACTAGTGTAAGTATTATTTAATGCAAGTATTCAACCAACCGTAACCTTAAACTGATATCATCTTGTTTGCTTGCTTATCTCAAACTCTTATCTCGAAATTTTTAATGCAATGCAACGAGACGCTGTCCCCGTCCCTCTGGTGGTAAATGTAACATGAATTCAAACCAAGTCGCATTTTTTATAATGGTAGCCCAGATCAAAAAAATGGAGTAATTCTGATAAGGTTGGCCGTTATAAATATACCGTCATCTGCTGTGTTGGTTTAACTGTTTAACAATGGCCGACGAAAAATCTCCAACTAATTACGAACTTGACGAGTCTGTATCTTCAGATAAGATCCAGGACTCTCACCTCCAATATACTGGGCCTTTAAGATGGTACGATAAGAGATTTGTCTCTTTCTTACCTGCCTATTCTGAGTCGATGTCTCAGGTGGTGATGCTTGCTTTCACCTGTTTTATGTTGCCCGGTATGTATAATGCCTTGACAGGTATTGGTGGTTCGGGTATCACCTTGGAAACTGCCAACAACGCTTCGGTGGCTTTATACTCTACCTTCTGTGGATATGGGTTCTTTGCTGGTTGGGTATGTAATATCATCGGGACAAAGCTCAGTTTGATGTTTGGTGGTATCGGGTATGTTCTTTACAGTGGTTCTTTATTATACTTCACCAAACACATCGACACTTCGGGTGCCAAAGCTTTTGTCATCACCGCAGGTGCTATTCTTGGTGCATGTGCCGGTCAACTTTGGGCTGCTCAAACCTCCATCATCATCAGTTATCCAGCTGAAAAGAATAAGGGTAAAGCCATCATGACTTTCTGGGTGATTTTCAACTTGGGTGCTGTTATTGGGTCTGCCATCTCTCTTGGAAACAACTTGAAAAACGACAACAGTGTTGCAACTGATTCAACATACGCAGTTTTCATTGCCTTGATGGGTTCAGGTATTTTGATTGCTTCTTGTATTTTGCCAGCCCACAAAGTCTGGGGAGGTGGTGTAGGAAGTGAAAGAGTTGTCCACCGTCAATTTCCTCACTGGAAGACCGAGTTAATGTCGATGCTTAAGATGTTATACCAAGAACCAAAGATCTACTTGATTTTCCCTATGTTCTTTGCCTCCAACTGGTTCTACACCTACCAATTTAACGATGTCAATGCTGCTAAGTTCAACATCAGAACAAGATCTTTGAACTCGTTGTTGTACTGGTTGAGTCAAATGGTTGGAGCCTTTGTGTTTGGCTTGATCTTGGATTGGCAAATCTTCCAACGTAAGACCAGAGTCAAAATCGGCTGGGGAATCTTGGTGGTTTTGACGTTTGTTATCTGGGGAGGTGGTTACGACTTCCAGAAAGGTTACACTAGAGAGCTGGTGGCCGACATGAAAGACTTGATTGACTTCAAACAAGGTAGATACATAGGTCCTATGTTCTTATACTTTTTCTACGGGGTTTACGATGCCATTTTCCAAACCTACATCTATTACGTTTTGGGTGCCATGTCCAACAATCCAAAGAAGAATGCCATCTACGGTGCTTTCTTCAAGTCCATTCAATCTGCTGGTGCAGCCATTATGTGGAGAATCGACTACTACGAAGTGCCTTACATGAACATGTTTGCATCTTGCTGGGCCTTGTGTGCTGGTGCCTTATTGATTGTATTCCCATTGGTATTCTTCATGATTTCGAATCACACCGAAGACGAAGACGACGACTTGAACGGTGAATTGGTCAACAGAAACGTGGAAATCACCGAAACAGTGAGCCATGAACAGAAACAAGCTGTGTAAGCTGCCTAATGTTACGAATTGAATTCGGACTGCCTTGTATATTATTAACGGTTACTTTAATTCATATTCTATTTATCAGTTCTCGTGTACTTGACATTTTCGCACTCGGTAAAATGATGCTCCAGGTATCATATATAAGAACCTGAGTTTCCACCATTTCAATCGCCAACATGTCAGAAAAGCACCCAGGAAAAAGAATTTGCCAAATCGTTAAGTTGAAGCCAGAATGCTTGGAAGAGTACAAGGAATGCCATAAACACGTTTGGGAACCTGTTGCAGCCAACTTGAAGAAGTATCACATCGAAGACTACTCGATTCATTATGCACCAGAATTCGATCTTTTGATCGCTACTTTCAAGTACACTGGAGACAATTGGGAAGCAGATGGTGAGGCCAGTAGATTGGACGAAGGCAACTTCAAGTGGTGGGCCATGACCGACAAGATGCAAGAGACTTTGGTCGAAGGGTCCACTGGTTCAAGAGATGAAAAGGGCTGGTGGGTCAATTTGGAAGAGGTTTTTAGATACGATCATTAATATATGATTCACAGGATCGGGGATGTAGGAGAAGCTGTTGAAGTGGGAGATATAGAGAATATAGGGTTCTGAATCAGGATGTAAGGGCATCATAATTATGGTTATTAGACTCGATCTCTTTGTTGCAATAGGCTGGCTTTGTTTGTTCAGCCTCGAAGTCAAAAGTTAATTCGAGTTGGAAGGAATTGTGAGATTTACAATAAAGCTAATAGTAAGATTTGCAAGAAAGCTTATAGTTTAAATGACTTTGTACAAGTTTATTTGTTTAAGCTATGCTGGCAATCATGATACACATCACACACATGCTACGATTTATTTCATTATTTACACCGAATTAAAGTGTCTTGAAAGCTGCCCATTGATGTTTAGAAACGAACACATTTTCGCAGCCATTTTATTCAACTTAAAACTCAACTTTAATTACAAGGCTTTGTTGGCTCGAGCAACTTCGAAAGCTAAACTGAAGGCTAATAAGCATTAAAGTTTGGTTGATTTTATCGATATCACAGGCTCGTTGAATTAAGTCTTTGAAAGGGCAAAATCATAACACTTCAGCTGAACAAAAGAGACACCACTTTCACAAAATATCTCAAACAATTTCCCACAGTATTTGTGTTGACTGGCATCCATATACCTTGTCAACGGTAGCAAAACATACGAATGAAAAGAGTAAATTAAAAATTATCACTGATAATCATATTTTTGCTATTTTGCATAATTAACGCGCCCTGCTGGCCAAACGGTTAAGGCATCCGCCTCCTAAGCGGGAGACTCCGGGTTCGAGTCCCGGGTAGGGTTTTTCTTTTTGCCAGTGTATTAAACCATCTTGGTCTCCTTTATTTTATTAATTCCGTTACTTCATTAATTCATTAATTCATTATCCGTGTATTTTATGCTATAGAGAGTGGATTAAAATCCAAAGTCGAACGAGCTCATATCTGGCTCCTCAAAAACTTGTTGTGGGGGTGGAGTTTGATCAATTTTGAAGTCCTTAAACTGTTTAACATTGATCTTATTGGAGTGTGATTTACGCTTAATCTTCTTATAGTCGAACTTCCAGGACTTAAGTAGAATCAACGCCAAGTAATCACATCCCATCTTGTCGTAGATGGAGCACACTTTGAACAAAAATTCGGTTTCTTCTTGTATATCAATGGAAGAGTACCCTTGTTGGTAGTCCACTGTCTTGGACTTGATGCTGTTGTAAAGAAGGATCAAGGCGGGATCATCATTAAGGAACGTATTGGCAGTTAATTTCAACTCGTAATTCGTAGGATAGTTCAACGTGGAAGAAGATACAAAATTCACTGGTTGTCTTATCAATGCTTGGATAGATAAATCCTTTTGATTGAGTTCCCAAAATATCCAACTGTTGACCCATTTATCACCGTCTTCAATTACATCTTTGATGAGATGATTTTCAATCAATGATTGGTTATTGATCTCCCTATTCCTTACAAAGTTGTAAAGCTTTGACACGATGAGTGATAATTGGAAGTCTTTCAACTTATTATTGAGAATGTTACAACAATCGGAAACCTTATCAGCCAATAAGAAAAAGTATGCTGCATCCAAATATCTATGCTTCCCCAACAATGCAAACGCATTCTTCATCGATGCAACTTGCCATCTCTTAGTTGAGAAGTCGTTGGCAAGGAAATGAAGAAGTTTATCCTTTTCTTTATGACTAACTGTTCTCCATAAGCCGATTAATATTTGCTTTTTGTTCAATGTCATATAAAGAAGTGATACAATTCCTGTAGGATCCCTTTCTGTATTGAACTCATTCTTTGCGATGGTTTCGATAATTTCTAGGAGCTTGTAGTTGTCGACCCAGTAAACCAAACCCAAGCTTTTGACTAGATCCAAATTGAACTTTGAGCCGTATGTGTCTTCAATCACTGAAAGAAGGATATCTTTGTTACTACTGTGTAACGCAAAGTTGATGTCTCTCATGTTCAACTTGGTTTGCTTGCTTGATAGTTGAAACAACTTGAACCCAATCAAAAATCTCACACCGTTTTCGTCAATCATATTCACATACTTGTTCAACACTTTGGTGATACCGAGAAGAGATATCAAGGTAATTTGCTGATGTCTTGTTAACAAAGGAAGTGAAACCTTGGTCAATTGTTCTGACAACAAGTCAATTAAACTCTCACTGAAAGTAGCAAAGATATCTTCATCTTTGTTGTTTTCAAAGATAATACTTTTCCTACGTCCAAGAACAGGAGCTTCTGGAGGCAAAAATTTATCGAAAAGATCAAATCCAAGATTCCAAGTAACTCTCGAATTGCTTCTGATTTTCTGGAAAAGCTTCACAACAATAGTCTTCGCCAATTCAAACTGGTTCATGTACAACAATTGAATCAAAAACTGGGGATGGTAATACGGCAAAGGACCATTAAGAATCCTTACTATATCACTTATGTCAAATATCTTTTCGTTATCAGTGTCTTCAGAATGTTCTTTAGAGTACCCTTTGACCAATTGTTTTGTCATATCATTGATCATATGGTCGTCTGAGTTTCCAATTTCAAACCACCTGTCATCAATAAAGAACTGGTTACCACATCCAATCACCAAATACCCATTATTGATCCACAAAGAGTCTCCTATCTCATGCGAGGTATAGTCACTCACGTCGATTTTCTTCAATGTTGCATACGTGGGGATCTTATTGGTATAGTCGTATCTCAATTGAGTGTAGAGCAAGACTGATCTCAGGAACCCAACAGATAAAAGCACATTGTGCGTGGTTCTATCTGGTGAGCTTATCAAACACCAATCTATATCTTTGACTTCTCCTTGTGCTGGGTCGAAGTTTTCTTCATATTCCAAGACCTTTGCTTTTAGGTCCCATATATAAAGCTTGTTGTGTGATTCATTGATAAGTGCCAATTTATGTATAATGGACGAGCCCATGATCATGGAGCAGTTTTTAAGACCAGTGCTGACTGAAAAGGTTTCGATCCACTCGACTTTATTAGATAGCTTGACAGCATAGTTCTTCAAGTCTCCCTCTTCATCGACTATAGATATAAGACTCAGTGAATGGTTGTTTATCAAATTCTCAATCTTACTTATCTTGAAACCCTTTTCAATAGCAGGGAGGTTATCGATTTCACACGAAGTGAGAATTATATCATTGAACTTAATTTTCAATCTCCAGCACCTTATTTCGTCTAATTCATAGATGGAAATTACCAAGTACTCATTCTTTCCAACTTCAACCAATTGAAGAACTTTTGGTGGTTTCAGTAAATCTCTTTCCACCTTCAAAACCTCTGCACATTTGTCATCACCTTTATTCTCATCACAATCCCATAAGACTAGATACCCTAATTTATCAAAAGTTATAACTAGGTGTCTATGCTTTTCTCCCGATATCTCTATATCATTTAATACCACCGCATCATGGATGTAATTATTTGGATCTTCATCAACGAGAGTCAAATCTATTTGAAACTTCTTGGTGATGATGGTACGCTTGAATGACTGTTGAAGAACCAAAGGTTCCCATAAGTAATTGTACTTTGCAAAGTTCAGTACTGACAACACTACCGAATGATTGTTCGACTTATATGATTTGATGAGCCGTCTTATGGATTTGTCATGTCCCTGGTATTTATTGATCAAAGATGTACCAATGTATGATGAGTTGGTTACCAAGAGCAGTTTGAAATCCAAGTAATTGAATTTGACAGTATTTTTCAACCGATTATGGAACAAGATACTCAAGCCCGTTTCATTAGCATCAACAAATGAAATCTTGGGTATAATCACAGGTTTCAAGGCCATTTTAAACTCCTCTGAATTGATATCTGTAACTCCAGAAGGTAATTTAATTCTCAGGAAACAGAATGGATTGAATTCCATAGCCATTCTATCTATTCTCTCGAAATGTATGGAGTTAGGAGGGATAGTGGAAATGTTTAATATCAGATAAATGGCAACCTGTCCCCGATCACTGATTACAAATAACAAGTCCACATTATCATACCGTTGGTTTTTGAAATACCTTGCCAATTCTGAATCATGTTTATCCAATTGGGTGAATAACGTCTTCCTAAGGTAATAATTGTCGATCAATAAAACACCTACTATGGATTGGTTCTCAAAACAATCAGATAAATCGAGTTTTCCCCAGCACCTGATTTGGTTATGCCCGCTTGACTCGTACGTAGACCACACTCTAAACACTTGATCATGGGAATATGAAAATAATGTATCTGCGTCATCATTGCCATTATCAATGTAATTGCGGATGTTCTTGATATTAGCCATGGAGCCGTCGATGACCTTATTGGTGGTGTCATATATTCTGAAACGCCATTTAAAGTCCAACACAAAGTCCCCCTTTGGATGAGGCAAGTAAGCCAATTCAAATAGCGTGTTATCATCACCATAGCTGATTCTATTCCACACTTTTAGAAGCCTGTCGTATTCACCATTTTGAACCACGATTTTATTACTATTGAATGTGATTTTGATAGAGCTGACTGCCACTGCCTGAGACTGGTGCCATCGGCGGTGGTGCTTCAAGATGCTGTATTCCTCGTAGATCTTATACAATTCAAAGGAGTCGTTTGTACCAACGGCCAATTCATTTTCAATTGGCGCCCAGTGCAAACAAGTGGGCGAGGATATATCTATAACTAGGGCTTGAGTCCATTGCGGTTTCTTCATGTATTCGTTGGCTGGTTTGAAAAGAATGACCGAGTTTGCCACTGCTATGGCGATGAAGCCGTTGGTGGAATTGAAGTCTACCGATGTAGGGTCTGATTCAAGGTAGATGGTCTGGAGGTTTGATTGGTTGAACTCGAGGGAATTGGCCGATTGAGTGGTCAGGGAAATCACCAAGTTGTTCCCCGAGCCATAGACTATGATGTAGTGGGATTTCCATCTGCCGTGCAGAACAGAAGAGCCTGCTTTATTGACTTCACCTGGGATGAAGTTGATAGTCATACAGAAGTCGCACCAGCTGAGTTAATTCGATATAACCTTGGAGGAGTTTCGAAACTTTTACGAGACACCACTTATAATGAGAATAGCTCGAGATAGTATCTTCGATAAACGTTTAAGAGTGGAAGATGAATCTAAAGAACTTCTGAAGAGAATCACTTCCGAAACAATTATGGATCAACTCGATACATGGGATACGAGGGAGAAGGTTTACGAGGGACTACTAGGTTTAATTCAAGAACAAAGAAAGGACGATCAACTGCAAATGATGCGTCAATTCCATGAATTGAAGAAAGGACAAGAAGCTTTGGTGGAATCGGTTGAACTGGTAAAGAAGATAATGGAACAGATGGTAAATTCACATAGTGCCGTTTTGACAGCCATGAAAGCTGATTATGAGGACAGAGCGGCTCAATTCCCAGACTCTGAAGACCGTGGAAACAGGAAGCGTAGAAGACGGGAGGAAGCGACCGAATTGCAAGATCAACAAGAAAAAGACCAGGATCACGAGAAAGATGAGGATCACGAGGAAGAACAGGATTCGTCTCCCACAGAAGGTGACAACAATTATTCCCTACGTGATGAAAGAACTACTTCAATGAATACAGACGTAGATACCCAATTGCAAAGATTGCTTACCTTAATTCCTGGAGGAAAAAAACTGCAGAAAACCACCCTCCTACCGATGTCACGCTCAACTATCACGGTTAAACAACTTGTAGAAGAATGGTATGTTGACGCCCCAGATTCGCCTTCTATTGCCACCAGAGATAGTGTTTTTGGGAATAAATGGAGACTAGGCACGGAAAGGTTTTTCTACAGTAGACGGAAACCTTTGATTACACTTATAGAAGTTCTCAGGGAATCAGATGGTCCTGAAAAGTATCGAAATAAGAGCAGGGAGGAGATCGCAGAGCTCATTGACTATTATCGTTTCCAAAAGAATATATCGTTGGTTAAATTGTGCACTATTTGTAAGGATAAGAAATTCCTTGAGGAAATAAGCAAAGGGGATATTTAGGTAGGTAATTTTGTATTAATCAGGCATTGACACAAATTATTCCGGGGATATATTGTTCATTTATCTGACTAGTTAAAGTCTTGTCTCTTTCCTTAGTTTACTCTTGAGTGAGTCTACACATGTAACAAGTGCATTAATACTAGTAAGGCAGTGAGAGTATGGTCTTAACTAAATGAAACTATCGAAGCATCGCCCTACAAATGTTGCTCGAATTGAAGTGTAGTTCTACTAGAAGAAGAAGGTTCATAAAATTTGGTATCAGTAACTGTTTGATCTTAAATCTTCAAAAGCCAGTGTAAATCCCATGAAAACTACACTAAAAGTTATCAAATTCAGTACTGGGTATCAGAGGAAGTGGAATCCCTAGTAGAGATTCTGTAGAAAGAATAATTGGGAATGAATAGTCTTTTTGTATTGAAAATTAATTATAGATAGATAATGAACAACGATAACAGGCAGCCATGGAAGCAGCTACTAGGAATAAAATACCAGTTTTGATGGTATAGAAACATAAACAGATCATATGGTAATATCAGATATAACGTACTAATCTGGCACTCAGAACCACAGGCCAGTAGACCACAGGATTAGACCCCAGGCTATACCTCATGTATTCAAGTACTTGTCGACCTTGGTAAGAATCATCCCGTCCTCTCCAAGCTCGACCCGCTTGGACTCATACAAGATATTCCACCGGCCCACAAACTTCTTACCATTGACATTTGGAACGGTCTTATTGTAGGTTTCTCTCTCTTGTGGAGTCAGAGTAACATACTTCTCGTACTCCTTGACTCCATCAAACAGAATGTTGTCTGCCACAATGATGGAACCCTTTCCGATATAATTCAATGTCTCGATGATTCTAAAGTCCGGGGTATAATAGTCTTTCGAGTGGTCAATGAAAAGGAAGTCGATGATCCGAGAACTATCTCTTTTAACTCCGTCTTTCTCGAGTCTATCTGTGAACCCTGGAAGGGTTTCATTAGCTGGTCCAACTATAATGGTGCAGGTATCAGATAACCCTGCCAAATCGATGAAGTCCCTGGCGATGGCAGCAAACTCTTCCGACACTTCGAACGAGTAATACTTCCCGTTGTTCTTCTTCAACTGCCCCCCGAACAATATGGCCGAGAATCCGACGTATCCCCCGAGCTCAACCATAAGAGTAGGGTTAATAGTTGCCATTTCCTCGAGGATGATCTTACCTCTTTTATCGCCAATCAGCATGAAGAGTCCCGGCTCGGCCTCAATCAACTCAAGGATCTTTTGTGGGTTTCCTCTTAGTTCACTGAGCTCCTTCTCTGGGAGAGAGAAGATCTTTTGGTGGAATTGTTGTTCTTTAGACATGGTGATGGTTTTGCGAGTCGGTCTGGTGGTATTATATGCGCACCAAATCTGGGGTAATCGGATCGATCCGACTCGGAGCTTTGACAGGATGATGGAATAGAGTTAATGATCCGGCGAGTGGATCGAAGACGTATAAGGTATGGCTGAGTCGGGAGGATCCGATAGGGTCGGGTATTTAAGGTTAAAGTTGACAGAGTATAAGTATGGAGTAGAGGATGGAGAGAACTTGTAAGTAAAGCAGAGGATGGAGAGGGATTTGGTGAGTAAAGCAGAGGGATGGAGAGAGACTTGGTGAAAGAAGCAGACGGACGGGAGAGAAGACTTGGTAGAGAGGTTGTGATGACTGGGTTCGAGAAGAGCCGAGATGGGATGGAGAAGGGCTGGAGATAAGAGGTGGATGGCGTGGGTGCAAATTCGCGAGGCTGCAAAAGGCAGACCAACTGAGAGGATGGTTAGAATGATAAGAAGGTAGACGATAAGGAAGTTCTTCTCTGGGATGATAAGAGAAGATGTTAGAAAGATACGAAGGTGTTAGAAGGGTAGGGATTTCTTTAAAACGATAAGAGAAGATGTTACAACATAGAAAGTTTTTGAAATGGTAAGAAGAGATGTTAGAACAATAAGAAGTTCTTCCTTAGAACGATGAAAGTTGTTCTTTAGAACTATAAGAGAAGATGTTACAACGATAGAAAGTTCTTTTGAACGATAAGAGAAGACGTTTAAACAATAGAAACGATAGAAAGTTCTATTAAACGATAAGAAGAGATATTAGAACGATAAGAAGTTCTTCTTTGGAACGATGAAACTTCTCTAACATAAGAAGAGTTACGATGAAACTCCTCAAACCTGTTCTCTAAGAACCTGAGATCATTTCATCGAATCCCAGACTCACTACATCACAAGCCTTGAGCACAACTGAGCATAGCCGTGGCCTCCACCAAAGAAGCATTGATGGTCGGAAATTCACCGTGCCCAGGTTATTGGTATAGCAAGCCCCGTAGCACTGCCCTATATCCATTGCCCTTGGCCTCATAGCCCTGCTCAACATAAGCACCACGCCTATCAACCATGATGCTTAAGTCCATGTTGCTGTGAATCGGATAGCTCAGCCACTTGAAACCTGCAATGTCGCTGACTCAATCAAGTTGAGGCCGCAGCATCAAAGCAAGATCTAAGCCGGGTCCAAATGACTGCCGTGCCGAGCAACAACTTTAAACCGAACTCCCTTGACACATTGGCGGTGGACGTACCACGCCGCTGTGGCCTGTGGTTCCTGGGGCTGGCGGTATGAGTGTCTGTCGCTAACCTAAAATGGTAATACCAGACGCCAAACTATGGCGCGCCAAGTCTTGGCGCCAGTGCCATGGGCCGGGCTGGCACCTTCACCGCGTGGTGCTCTATCCAGTAATATCACCGGCTTGGCGCGAGAGCCATTTGTCTTAGCTCCCCCACTGGTGCCCCACCGACTCAGCACTGAATTATCCCGTGCGATCGGCGTGGCCAACTGATCCAGTGATCGAGCTATATACCTCTTCCAGTCCTAAGCTTCGTACCCTCTCACCCCAGCCCAGAGCCGTACCATCTGGGGCCCACCCCCCACCGCTCTTGTGTTCTCTCAATCACCTATCGGCGCCTTCCTTATCATTACCTAAAAAGGTAAATTATATGCACTTGAATGAAAAAGAAAAGCCTCAGAGGCTGTGCAAACATACCTGATCTTGTCAGACACCGTCATCGCTCACGCCCACCGCCAAAGTCCCCCCGAGCGTACCGCAGCAGGTCGGAAAACTCGCCCCAGCCCCGCCCTAATCCACCCTCCGGTACCCTGCTTAAGCGCGCCGCTTATTTGCAATCCTCTTATGGGCTGCGGCCTCACCTTATAATGAACAAGTGCTGCCACTTTAAATTTGAGGAATTTTATCTTTGATTATTTCTACCGTCCGTGTTAACAAGCTACTGTCATTCCAGGTAGTGTACTGAAAGCTAACGGGTTGCCAATGACTAGCTCTACTCCAGTTCCCGGCAGTCCCCAGGGAAACTCATCGCCTGAGTCTCCCATTAACTCAGCCTCAAACAATGAGATCGAGAATGAAAAGTATTCAAATGATAAGTCTCACCATCAACAATCCCACAACGACACACACTTGGCGGTCCCTGGCTTGAACGCCGCCTCTAACGCCTTATCCCCTAAAGATTACGGATCAGATATAAACTCAGTGTCAAGTGATACACCATTGAATCAAACATATGGCCTTGAAATATCTCAATTGCTGGAACTTCATGACCCTAAAAGTCTCCGTAAGTTGATCGAACTAGGCGGTTTAACCAGCTTGACCGAAGCCCTTAATACCCACACCACCAAGGGAATAACAACCGATGAGAAAGACTTGAGCGAAAGAGTCAAACATTATGGCGCAAACAAGTTACCAGTAAAGACCCAAAAGTCATTCTTTGTGCTTTGTTATGAAGCCATGAAGGACAAGGTGTTGATTCTTTTGACGGTTGCGGCCACCATTTCGCTTGCTCTTGGTCTCTACGAAACCTTTGGAACAGATACAATGTACGATGTGGATGGAGCTCCACTTCCCAAGTTAGACTGGGTAGAAGGAGTGGCGATCATTGTGGCCGTCCTTATTGTGGTGTTGGTTGGTGCAGCCAACGATTATCAAAAGGAACGTCAATTCACCAAATTGAACGCTAAAAAAGAAGATAGAGAATTGATTGTGATTCGTAATGGCCAACAGATACTTATTTCAATCTATGATTTGGTGGTTGGTGATTTGATTAATTTACAGACCGGTGACGTGATCCCTGCAGACTCCGTATTGGTTTCGGGAGAAGTCGAATGTGACGAATCGGCCTTAACTGGTGAAAGTAATACCGTTCATAAACGCCCTGCAGAAGAGTCTGTTCGGTTTTATCACGATAATGTCAAAGATGCATCTCAAGATCTTGGTGCTTCTACCATCAAACTCAAAGACCCATTTTTGATTTCTGGTGCTAAAGTGTTGAGTGGTTTGGGCCATGCCGTGGTGACTGCCGTGGGGGTTAACTCTATCCACGGAAGAACCATGCTTAGTCTCAACCATGAAAACGAAGTGACTCCTTTACAAGAAAGATTAGACAACTTGGCTGGTGGTATTTCCAAGTACGGTTTCCTTGCTGCCTTGGTGTTGTTCGTGGTGTTATTCATCCGGTACTGTGTCAACATTGCACCCAGTGGTAAGTATCACGATTTAGAAGGTGCTGAAAAGGGCAAGAAGTTCTTGGATATTTTGATTACTGCCATCACCATTATCGTGGTGGCCGTTCCGGAAGGTTTACCTTTGGCTGTGACATTGGCCTTGGCTTTTGCAACCACGAGAATGGCCCAAAATGGTAATTTGGTCAGAGTGTTACGTTCTTGTGAGACCATGGGTGGTGCAACTGCTATATGTTCTGATAAAACAGGTACTTTGACTGAGAACAGAATGAGAATAGTCAAAGGTTACTTTGGTAATGGAGCCGAATTCAATGATATGGTCTCCAACAAGTATGACCCAACCTCAAAAGATGTGGTCCCAAACCTTTTCTCAGACTTAAAAGAGTATCTTATTTCCAACATAACGTTAAATTCTACTGCTTTTCAGAACGCTGATTACAATGAAGAATTAGCTGCCTTACTTAAGACGAGACCAAAGAAGAAGAATATCTTTCAGAAAATGTTCTCTGGCCAATCCAAAGAAGACAAATTGAGAAGTACTACCAAATATGAATCTGTCAGTGAACCATTTTTGGGCAACAAAACCGAGTCTGCCTTATTAATTATGGCCCAAAACCATCTCGATGTGTTTTCAGAAGATAACTTAGAAGCCATTAGAGAAAACAACGCAAACAAAGTTATTCAAACTATTCCATTTGAAAGTTCAAGAAAATGGTCAGGTATCGTTATTGAAGTTGAAGACGGGTTCAGGTTTTTATTCAAAGGTGCTGCCGAAATTGTGTTCAAGAACTGTGGTTATATGTATGATGAGTCAAATAATGTTGTAAAGATCACGAGAGAAAACAGAGACACTTTCTTAACCAAGATCGATGAATTTGCTAATGATGCTTTAAGAGCCATCGCAGTAGGACATCAAGACTTTACTGGTATAAGCTCATGGCCACCTAAAGAACTTGCTAGTGAAAAGAATCCTTATGAAGTTGATCCTGATAAATTGGTCAATGTTGTATCTGCCAGCTACGATGACGAGAAAAGACACATGGTGATTGACGCTCTTGTCGGTATCCAGGATCCATTGAAAGAAGGTGTTCCTGAAGCTGTGTTGAAATGTAAGGATGCTGGTGTATCGGTTAGAATGGTTACTGGTGATAATTTAAGAACTGCCAAAGCTATTTCCCAAGGATGTTACATTTTAACTCCAGAGGATTTGGGACATGAATATGCTTCTATGGAAGGACCTGATTTCAGAAAGTTGTCTGAAGCACAACGTATTGAAATCGTCCCACAATTAAGAGTCTTGGCCAGATCATCACCTGAAGATAAAAGAATCTTGGTAGATACTTTAAGAAAAACAGGTGAAGTGGTTGCTGTCACCGGTGATGGTACAAACGATGCAAGTGCTTTGAAATTAGCTGACGTTGGATTTTCGATGGGAATTAGCGGTACAGAAGTTGCCAGAGAAGCCTCTGATATTATTTTAATGACTGATGATTTCACCGATATTGTCCAAGCCATTAAATGGGGTAGAACTGTTGCTGTTTCGATCAAGAAGTTCATTCAGTTTCAATTGACCGTGAACGTTACTGCTGTTGTTTTAACATTTGTTTCTGCTGTTGCCTCGTCTGAAAATCATTCCGTTTTAACGGCCGTTCAATTGTTGTGGGTTAACTTGATCATGGATACTTTGGCTGCGTTAGCATTGGCTACTGATAAACCAGATGAAAGTTTCTTAAAGAATAAACCAGCCGGTAGAACTGAGCCATTGATCTCTGTCTCCATGTGGAAGATGATTTTGGGTCAATCTTTCACTCAATTGGTGGTCACCTTCACCTTACACTTTGGAGGCCCCAGACTTTTCTACGGAACCAGTGATATTGACACCCATAGACAAAAACAATTGGATTCCACTACATTCAATACTTTTGTGTGGTTACAAGTATGGAAGTTAGTGGTGACCAGAAAATTGGACGAAGCCTCCGATATCACCACCATCAGAGGAAGAATCACCGCTTATAACTTGAATTTCTTCCTGCACTTATTCAGAAACTGGTACTTTATTACAATCACTCTCTTGATCTGTGGAGTTCAAGTGTTGATTATGTTCGTGGGTGGTGCCGCCTTTTCCATCTCCAGGCTTACAGGTGGGATGTGGGCCACCTCCATTTTATGTGGGTTTATTTCTATACCTGCCGGGCTTATTATCAGAATAATACCTAATACTTGGGTTGTAAAGATCTTCCCAACCAGGGCGTTCAATGGACTTATTTATTACATTGGCTTCAACTTCCTAAAGAAAAACAAAAAACAAGACTTGGAAGCCAACGTATAATTCTTAATGCTGTATTTATAGACGATTAGTTTGCATTTAATAAATGATGATATAATAAACTCCATCTAAAGTCAATCGGTATAGTTTTTTCGCAATCTGAAAATTGAATCGAAAATATCGATAATCGATAATGTCTGAGTTTGTGGATGTAACACAAGAGTTTTTCGACTCGTTGCGTCACATCAACGACAATAAGGTAGTCAAGAGCCATCTATTTGATTTGCTCGAAGGAACAAGAGCCGTGGAAGTTAATAACCCCAGATTGGATACCGGTTTACTCTTGGACGGACTTTCACCTCAGGAACTACAGTTCGATTGTTTCAAATGTTTATCTGAAAAAGAGCTTATAGCGGTGATGAACAAGCTTTTCAGGCTCTGTATAAGCTGGCTCGACAGCTCCTCGTTGCCTGTCACCGTCTTGAGTTGTCGGTACGTCCAACAGATCGTGCACACATACACGATGAGTGTGGATAGAGGTATCGACAAGTTCACTCTTGGCGACTCGTTACCCAACATAGTCTTGAAGTCGTTTGTGGTGGGGTTGTGTAAGTTCATTGGGGTAGTGATCTCGGCAGGAAATACCGTTTTGTATGAAGAAGAAGACATCACCACCAGGAACATGGAGTTGGATTTCTTGAATGAAATCTTGCTAGACGATGTTCTTCAAGAACTCGAGCTGTCGATAAGGACAGTGAGTAACAGTGAGTTGGAACAAAAACAGTTGATATGTACTCAGTTGAAGTTGTTATATGACATCAACAGTTTACCTATTCTTTTCAACTTGCCTATAAATTTATTCAATAGTCCCAATGTCCAGCAGTATCATTACTATAAAAACATACTATCGGATGGAGAGACGTGTGTCAAAACCATCCAGAGTAAGAAGCATATATACGAGGAGTTTGAGCTCCCAGAAGGGTGTATTTCAAAGTATGTCCAGGCCACCTTGGGCAACAGACATATCCCTGGAGACATTTACGACTGTGGATTCGACGAGACATTCTCCCAATTCAAGCAAGTATTTGAACAGTTCCAAGAGATCTTTCATAAAACCAACCAGCTCAAGGATATCTATGAACTTGAACTGTTTTTGAAGTACGATATTCAAAGCCGTGTAAGTGAGTTCCATGTTATCACCAGAGGCTTTTTCCAGCTATATTGTGTTAGGGATGACCAGAGCTTATTCGGGGCTCCCTATTACCTCGGGGACTTCGCCCTAGACTCCATGAATCATCTCAACGTATATGGCAGCAGTGTGGTGAGCCCCAAGACATGGAACTTGAATGGTGTCGATACTGCGGCAGTCATGGAACTAATGACCAAGTTGCTTAAAGACATAGAGGGTGGTTTGTACCAGAATTTGACCATTTACGCCAACAACAGGTGTAGACAAAGACAATTGATAAATCGGAATCTTTTGGTATGGGATAGTCTTCAAGTTCAGTCAGAGAACTTTGAGATGGAACTTCATACCAAGTATAAAGTACAAGAGAAACTCAATGATAAAGACGAATTGGCACTTCCTGTGAGCTCATACATCTACTATACGAAGCTTGAAATGATGATAGAGTTTCTCTTGATTGGCATAGATCTAGAGTTGTACATGGAGTTTGAGATTTACTCTGTCTACTTCTACCTCAACTATCTTCTCAAGATCCTCATCAACCATTGTGTGGACAGGATCATCAACTACAACAAGTATAAGATCGATAAGTTGACCAGTAAGAGAAAGAAGCTGAAGAACAAGCAGGAAATCGATATGAAACGTGATACTCTCACCAAGATAAACGAGCATGTTAGCCGTAAAACACAGTATTGGAGAGCATTCCAGCAGCTCAACAATACGGTGTGCTTATTACTAAACTACTACCAGGCCCAGGGGCTTGTGGATTTCAAACAATTGTCAAAAGGGTTCCTTGCCAATTCAGAACAACTTTTCAGGCTCAGATTCAAACCATTCGAGTCCATCGGGGTTCCATCCCAACCAACCTACGCCCAATACGCCAAGTCGTTTGCCAGTGATGTTCGTGTGGAAGAGATCTTGGATAGCCTTACCCAAACCCAAGAACTGTTCAAGCAAATGAACCCGAACAACGAGAATGAAAAGAAATGGATCAATTCCTTGGTCAAGACTTGTTTATCGTACAGTTTAGACTTGAAAGCGGGCCACACCAAGTTTGAGATTTCTCCCGGTTATCACGCATATTTCCCCAAGTTTACTAGTAAATAATGTACATAGAAGAATAGAGGATTATTCTGTATCTTGCAGTTTTTACAAATCGAGAGTATGAATTTGATTAAACTCTACTTGGAATATGTGTTTCTGTCATAAAAGAGTACTTTCAATTCCACAAATCAAAACCTTCTACTTGTCATGAACCTGAACACAAGTCATTCCTTCAAATCATTCGTTCAGATCATTCTTCAAATCATTCTAATCATTCATCGTTTATTCATATACTCACTCTAACTGGTTGATAAGCTGCTTCGACGTGTCGACCGCGTCCTTTATATGCTTGTGGTTGTCGCTGATAGTCTTGATGTCCTGGTATATCTTCGCCGTAGACTCGTTCACCATCTGGAGAAGCCCTCTCGTCTTGGTAAGCACCTCAATCTGCTTATCGTAGTCTTCCATAAAGCGCGTAAAAAAATTCAATCTTCAAATATATTACATATTATACACATAGAACTCACAGCTCAGTTTCTTCAAACAACTTGAAGGTGTTGATGGCATCGTCTCTCATATTCTTGGCTAGGTCAACCAAGTCTTTATCCGAGTGGTTGAACATAATGCAATTGGCAAACATTAACATTACATCTCTTTCGAGTTCTTTCAACAGCTGGTAGCTCTTTTCTCCTTTGCCCTTGACGGTTTTCAAAATGCTCTTCAAATCCTTAGGCTCATAAACAACCTCGTAGTAATCAGGCACGTCTTTCTTGGACACTGGCTGTAAAAACAACGACGAAAACCGATGTGACAGAATGCTATTAATGAGGTTTGTTGCAACCGTCTGAAACCTTTTATTGGTGCTTGAAACGGCTGGCGACATCGACTTTTTTCGGGTGCTTCTTCTAGGAGTGGCAGAGCTTTTATCATCATCGTCGTCTTCGCTTTCTTCCCGCTTTCTTTTCCTAGATTTGGGGGTTTCTGCCTTTGGCTTTTCCTCTTCACTTTCTTCGGCGTCGTCTTCTTTTGCTGATTCTTTTTCTGATTCGGCTTCCTCATCTTCGTCCTTTTCGTCTTCCACTTTGACGTTTTTCTCGTCTTTGTCTGCGTCTTGTGCTTCTTCTTCTTCATCTTCATCCTTGTCGTCTTTTTCTTCAGCTTCGTTTTCTTCTTCCTTCTCGCTTTCTGCGTCCTTGACACTTCTGGTGATACGTTTAGAAGATCTACGCTTGGTTTCTTTCTCATACTTTGGTTCTTCTTCTTCGACTGCCTGTTCTTTATCTTCCTCCTCCTCTTCTTTGTCTTCCTCTTCTTGTTCTTCCTCTTCTACTTTTTCTTCTTCTTCTTCTTCTGCTTCCTTTTCATCCTTTTCTTCTTCTTTGTCATCCACCTCAACTTCTTTATCTTCTTCTTTAGCTTCTTCCTTCTCTTCTTCCTTCTCTTCTTCCTTCTCTTCTTCCTCTTCTTCCTCTTCTTCCTCTTCTTCCTCTTCCTTCTCCTCCTTTTCTTCCTCCTCCTTCTCTTCACTCTCCTTCTCTTCACTCTCCTTCTCTTCACTCTCGTCAACCTTCTTCGCTTCCGCCTCCTTATCAACGTCCATATCATCACTAGAAGCAGCTTCCACCTCACTCTTTCCATCTTTCTCTTCCTTATCTTCCTTCTTTCCATCGCCCTGTTTGTGAGGATCCCTTTGCGCCTCAAGCCTGTCCTTCACCATATCCTGGCCATTCACAATGAGCTTCCCCAAATCATTCACGTTCTTCACCAAGAACTCAGAATACTGTTTACTTGCACCAGTAACAATCTCCTTCATCAACTCGGGATACGTGTCGGTATCGGCAAAGATCCTTATCAAGCTTCCCTGGACCTTCATGAATTTCTTGAAGTCGGTTCTTTCTATTAGATGTAGAAGGGCTTCTTTGGTGGTGATTGATTCTTGAGGAACGGGTCTGCCAAACAACTCTCGATAGGTGGACGTCGAGGCTCTGAGCTGGGAAAGAAAGGTGGTGGTGTCGATTCTGACGTTCAACGAGTCATATCTCTTGAGGATGCTGTTGACGGTGGACGCCACAAGCAATTGCAGGAGTCCTCTTTCCATGCACTGTTCGTTCATAGCGAGGAAATCTGAGATTTAAATTGAGAGCGAGAACTTGAGACAGTAAGAGAGAAGGGGAATGAAGTGTTGATGGGCAGAAAAGAAGTGTGGGTGGCGGAGAAGTGTTGATGGGAATGAGAGTGTTGGTAGTAGACGGTGTTGATGTTGGAGCATCGACAGTACGACCAGGAAAAAAGTACGGATTCGAGGTATTTATTACCAGTATATACAAATTGACTAAATACAGTGACTTTAACGCTTTTGCATGTTTTGCATCAACAAGGCGTTTTGCTCTTGGAATCTTTGGCCGACTCTTTCACTGTGCTTTAAGAACTTTTCAGAACATTTCATGATACAGGTGGACTCTTTGTTGGTCAAGGAGCCGGAGGTGAAGTCGTTGACACAGTCATCGAAACATCTGGAGACCAAGTTGGAGTACAAGTTCATGAAGTCCTTCATTTGCTTTTGTTCCACGATCTGTTGGAATTCTTGTTGTTCTTTGACGTTTAATTGATCCATTATAGTTGCTGATGAAAAGTTTGACTGAAAATTTTATTCATCGCGAATTTGGATTGGGGTAGTGGAGTAGTTGATTAGAGAGGGCGAGTGGAAGTAGAGTAGGTGGGAGATAGAGGGGGACAGAGAGTAGGAAGAGTGGCTGGAGAAGGGACAGAGACAATGTAGCTCTTGAAAGAGCTTGTAGAGTAAAATAACGTCCCCTAGACAACTTCCTTTACAGCACTACGCAACTTCTATACGGTATCTATTACTATATACATCAACACTCACAGGTGTCGGGGGCCCTCGGAAACACAACGATGTCCCGAAGATTCTCAAGCCCCGTCAAGTACAGAATCAACCGCTCGAATCCCATACCAAACCCGCCGTGTGGAACAGACCCATTGGCCCGCGTGCTCAAGTACCACTCCATATCTTCAATATTCATATCTCTACTGTTCAACTCGTCAACAAGCCTCTGGTAATCGTGTTCTCTAAGCGAGCCTCCGATCAATTCGCCCATCACAGGGAACACCAAATCAAAACAGGCCACCGTAGGTTTCTCTGGATCAAACTGTTGGCTGTGGGGCATGTAGAACGGTTTCTGCTGTTTCGGGTAGTCGGTGATGAAAACAGGACTGTTGAAATAATCTCCTGAAATCCACTTCTCGTGGTCCGTCAGTATCGAGTCTCCCCAGGCCAATCTTCCTTTCAGCGAGCCCTTTAGTTTGACCTTATTGATGATATCGATGGCCTCAGTGTATGTGATAGAAGGCCAATTCTCTTCGGTCAAAACAGTGCTCCATCTGTTCTTAATAACCTCCTGCTCTTGCTTATTGTATCTTGAGTTCAACACATCGCTGCTGTTGTGTTGAAGCTGGCTGGTAACGTACTTTATCATGGCTTCAGTGAACCTGGTGAGCTGGTCGACAGAATCGACATACGCTATTTCTGCCTCAAGCATCCAGAACTCGCTCAAGTGCCGGTTGGTGTTGGAGTTCTCGGCACGGAAACATGGAGTAAGAGTCCACACTCTATTCAAAGAACACGCCAAAACCTCGAGATGTAATTGAGAAGAAACCGTCAAATAGACTGGCTTACCAAAGAACTCTACCTCGGTGACCTTGCCATCAACTACGTCTTGTTTTGGGTGCAAGGGCCTGACAACGAACTGCTCTCCGGCCCCTTCACAGTCTGCACTGGTGAGCATAGGAGGAGTGACTTTGACGAATCCCAGCTGGGTGAAAAACGTCATGAGCTGCTGCTCTAAAAACGACCGGGTCCGTAGCACCGACGCCAACGTAGACGTTCTGTGTCTCATGGGAAGATGGCTCCTCAAGTAGGGGAGACTTGTCTCTTTCTTCTGTATCGGATACGTGTCAGATACGGGGCCAATTAGGCTGAGAGTATGAGACTTTTCATCTGGATCAAACTGAACTTCAACAGCCTGAGACCCTTTGGATCCCACGAGGTCTCCTGTGATCTCGAGGCTTTGGCCGACCTTGAGGCCACGGTCAGAAATGTACTCTGTGTTCCTGAGAACTACCGGCAAGTTCTCGTGGGTTGAGCCGTCTGATAAGTCGATAAACCCAATTTTCTTGAACTTTCTCAATGCCTTTATATGTCCTTTGACCGACACTTTCGAGTCGATTGGTGGTTTTTCTAGTAGCTCCTTGATGGTGGGCGATAAAGACGCCGTGCCAATACACCTTATACTCCGCCATAGTCTGCGGTTGGGTCCACCCACTCGTGGTATCACACCCCCGTTACGCCATAGCTTAAACATGGTGAATTTTTAGCGCGAGTTTGGCTCAAATGCACTCTCACCACTCCCACAGCGGCCAGTACGTCAGCCATGCCGTGGACGACCTAGACTCCATTGTGGCCCGGGCCCACCGCCTAGGGTTCAAGCAGTTCTGCCTTACCGAGCATATGCCTCGTCTTAACAACAACTACCTTTACCCTGAAGAAATAGATAAAGGGTATACTCACACTAACTTGAAGGGTGTTTTTGAAGACTATATCGTTCACGCCCGAACGCTTCAGAAACAGTACGCCGGGAAGCTCAAGCTTCTCGTAGGCTTTGAGGTAGAAGGTGTGGATACGGAACATATCGAATACGCCGTTCAATTGAAGAAACAGTTCGATATGATTGTGGGATCCGTGCACCATGTATTTGGAATACCTATAGATTTCGACCTGGCACTGTGGAATAAGGCCAGAGACTTGACAGATACAAAGACATCAAGAGAGTTGTATCTCAAGTACTTTGAGCTACAAAATGAAGTGATCAGTAAACTTAAACCTGACGTTATTGGTCATATAGATTTGATCCGGCTATTCAGTCCTAACGAAACTGATCCCACCACGGGCAAAAACGTATCTGAATTGAGTATCAAGGATGACTGGCCTGAAGTCTGGCATCAGATAGCTGAAAACATAAAGTTGGCTGCAAATTATGGTGGGCTTTTCGAGTTGAACTCGGCAGCTATACGTAAAGGATGGGATACTCCGTACCCTAAAAGAGATATAGCCGAGGCCATCATTGAGTACGGAGGGAAGTTCTGTCTCTCTGATGATTCCCATGGATTGGCCCAGATTGGCTTGAATTACCATAAGGTTTTGAAGTATGTAGACAGTTTGGGGGTTGAAGAGATACACTATTTGGATGTTGTTGAAGGACAAACGACAGTTTGTGCTGTATCAGTAGAGGAGTTGAGGAGAGACGAGTTCTGGGGTAATTACAATTAGTCTAGTAACTAATAACTCACGGAGTAGATAATATTTATTACATGCCTAGTAACTAATACTAGTAAGATCTACCAAACATACAGTAAGTGACGGCCTTATTGTCACATCTAACACACTTTTGACCGTCCTTCAATTCAGGCTGGTCGTTAGGAATACACAAGGATTTGGCACCCATCGATGGAGCCTTCTCGTCCACTTCTTCATCTTCTCCATTGTCTTTTTCACCGGAAGAGTCCTTGATATCATCTTCACACTCGGCACCTCCACACCATGGAGCAACAATGACATTCTTAGCGTTCAAAGCTGGAACAAAGTCTTTCCATTCGGTGACAATAACCCTGTGCTCGTTGAATTCCTTACGGGCCTTGGCCAATAAGTTAGCCTGGATGGTTTCTAACAATTCAGGGATCTTGGTTTCCAACTCAGCCAACTTGATCGAAACCTTTTCACCGTTGTCTCTTCTAACAGCAGTGATTTGTTCGTTCTTCAAGTCATTTGGACCAAACTCAACTCTCAATGGAACACCCTTCAATTCCCATTCAGAGAACTTCCAGCCTGGAGAATAGTTATCTCTGTAATCCCCAATGGCTCTGATATCAGCCTTCTTCAATCTCTTTTCGATATCAAAAGCTCCGTCGTTGATGGCCTTTCTTTCTTCGTCGGTGGTCTTGGCAGTAAGACCAACAGGGATAACAATAACCTGGTTAATAGCAACACGAGGAGGCAAAACCAACCCTTTGTTGTCGGAGTGAGTCATCACCATAACACCAATGACACGGGTGGATAAACCCCAGGAGTTTTGGAAAGCAAAGATTCTTTCTTTATCAGCACCTTCTGGGTTTTCAACAGAGATGTCAAACATCTTGGAAAAGTTGGTACCCAAGTGGTGGGAAGTGGCTCCCTGGATACCTCTACCGGTAGCAGCGATGTACCCTTCAACGGTAGTGGTATATTCACCACCAGCAAACTTTTCATTTTCAGTCTTAACACCTTTAACGACAGGAACTGCCAACAATTCCTCGTAAACACCGGCGTATAAGTCCAAGATTTGGTCGACTTCTTCGGTGGCTTCCTTCTTGGTCAAATGGGCAGTGTGGCCTTCTTGCCATAAGAACTCACGGGTTCTTAAGAAAGGTTGTGGGTGCTTGAATTCCCATCTAACAACCGAGTTCCATTGGTTCAATTTCAATGGCAAGTCTCTGTGACTTCTGACCCACTTCGAGTAGTATGGGTACATGACGGTCTCGGAGGTTGGTCTAATGGCAATATGTTCGTTTAATTCAGATTGTCCAGCACGAGTAACCCAGGCGACTTCGGGAGCAAAACCTTCGATGTGGTCTTTTTCCTTTTCCAATACTCTGGAGGAAACAAACATAGGGAAGTACGAGTTCTTGACTCCCATCTTCTTGATGTGGCCGTTGAACCAGTCCTGGATGGTTTCCCAAACGGTGTAGGAGTTTGGTCTTAAAATGTAACATCCAGACACGTCGTAGTAGTCCAACATTTCACCTTTGGTGACAACCTGGGAGTACCAGTTTGAGAAGTCTTTGGTCTTATCGGCAGTGATACCCACCAACTTGGCCCCGTCGATTTTGGTGGCTTCTTTATCTTTTTTAGCTGCTTTAGGAGCGGCTGGAGCTGGAGCTGGAGCAGAAGCAGCGGCTTCAAAGTCAACAGGAATCAATTCAACACCAATGCTTTGTAAGAAAGCCACGATGGTTTTGGCTGGTAAAGCAGCCTTGGAAGACTCGGTGGATAATTCCAACACGGTGTCGTCAGCCTTGGTGATAGCTTCGTCTATGACGAACTTGACTTTACCGGCGGAGTCCTTGTTCAAGTTGGCGATGGAAAACTCCTTGGCGGACGTGGCGAAGAATTCCTGGACCAAGTCGTCCTTGGCCAATCTTGGTTCTTTAACACCAGCGGCTTTGGCGATGACATTTGATGGGGTTTGGGTTGATTGCAAGGCAAACACAATAACCGGAACAGGGGTGGCGGTCTTGGCGGTCTTTGGCTTGAACACCAAGGTCTTGGATGGAACGGCCGACTCAGCAGATACAGTTGCTAAGGATAATGCAGCTAAGGATTGTTCTAATGCCATTGAAGGTGGATGAAGTTGGATCTGAAAAATGCGAAAATTTGAGACACCGACAGATAGCGGGAGCGGGAGAGAGATAGCGGTGTAGACGGGGGATTAAGAGGAAAAAAGAGAATTTGAGTGGATAGAATTAATAAGCCAGTCAGTTTGTATGGATCCTTATTTTCCCCGTGTTTCTAGCACGCTTTTAACAGGCAAACCAATGGGCCGTACTCAAACATGCACACGGCGTAACTCTCATCCCACCGAAATATCGCGATTATTAGTCAAAATGTTAGTCAAAAAAGTCGCTGAAATATTTTACCATGTCTGTCTACGTTAACGAGCAAACCGGTAAAGACTCTTCGGAAGTCGCTGGTACCGAACAACAACCATTCCAAACCCCAGCATATGCTCTCTTCACCTCTCCAGAAGCAAAGGTCTTTGTGTACAAACAAGTCGAGGATTCTGAAGAATTCAAGTATATCGAAATCTCTGCATCTGCATTGAAGAAAGCTAAAAAAGGAGCTGAAGGATTAAAAAAGAAGCTTGAAAAACAACAAAAATTGCAACAAGACCAAGAAGCCAGAGCTGCCGAAGCCGCTAAGAAATTGGCCGAAACCGAATTGATCTCTATCGAAGAAGATCCATCATTACCAAAGGCCGAAAAGATTAAGGTCAAACACGTCCAAGATGCCATTGAAAAAAGAGTCACTGTTCAAGGATGGGTGCATCGTTTCAGAGCCCAAAAGGGATTTGCTTTCCTTACTTTAAGAGACGGAACTGGATTCATTCAATGTGTTTTAACTGGTGATTTAGCCAAAGCCAAACAAACCAAAGACTTGACTTTGGAATCAAGTGTGGTGGTCAAGGGGGTTGTCAAAAAGCTTCCAGAAGGTAAGACTGCTCCAGGTGGTGTGGAGTTGCAAGCCGATTACTACCAAATCATCGGATTGGCTCCAAGTGGTGACGATGCTTTCACCAACAAGGTTCAAGAAAACGCCGACCCATCTTTGTTATTAGACCAACGTCATTTGACTTTAAGAGGAGAAACTCTTTCTTCTGTCATGAAGGTCAGAGCTGCTTTATTGAAGGCATTAAGAAGATTCTTGGAAGAAGAAGACTTGACCGAAGTCACTCCTCCATGTATGGTTCAAAACCAGGTCGAAGGTGGTGCCAACTTATTCAAGTTGAACTACTATGGAGAAGAAGCCTACTTGACTCAATCTTCCCAATTATACTTGGAAACCTGTTTGGCTTCCTTGGGAGACGTTTTCTGTGTCCAAGAATCCTTCAGAGCCGAAAAGTCCCACACCAGAAGACACTTATCTGAGTACACCCATGTTGAAGCCGAATTAGGATTCATAGATTTCGAAGACTTGTTATCACACTTGGAACGTCTTCTTGTTAAGACTGTTCAGTTTGTTCTTGAAGACCCAATTGCCGGGCCATTGGTCAAGCAATTGAACCCTAACTTCAAGGCTCCTACCTTGCCTTTCAAGAGAATGGAATACATCGAGGCCTTGGACTGGTTGAACGAACACGGCGTGTTGAACGAAGAAAACGAAAAGTTCAAGTTTGGTGATGATATTGCCGAAGCTGCTGAACGTAAGATGACCGACGATATCGGTGAACCTATTTTGTTGACCCGTTTCCCAGTTGAAATCAAGTCTTTCTACATGCAAAAGTGCTCTGACGACCCAAGAGTCACCGAGTCTGTGGACGTGTTGATGCCTAACGTGGGAGAAATCACCGGGGGTTCGATGAGAACATACGACTACGAAGAATTGATGGCTGCTTTGGACAGAGAAAAGCTCGATAGAGACGCCTACTATTGGTTCACCGACTTGAGAAAGTACGGAACCTGTCCTCACGGGGGATACGGGTTGGGAACCGAGAGAATCTTGGCCTGGTTATGTGACAGGTACACCGTGAGAGACTGTTCGTTGTATCCAAGATTCACCGGCAGATGTAAGCCATAGTGTTTTTGAATAAACGTGTAATTTTTGTAAATTTTATCGATTTTGCAGCCAGATGAGTCAGTTCCCAAATAGGTAAGCGCGTGAAAACTTTTCATTAAGCGCGGTGATGAATCATCCCCGAAAACTATATAAACTACACATATCCACCTTTAAGTTAGCATGTCGAAACCAACAGAAAACAGATTGTGGGGTGGCCGGTTCACCGGAGCCTCGGACCCATTGATGGACTTATACAATGCGTCTTTGCCGTACGACCAAAAGATGTACGACGCCGACTTGACGGGAACTAAAGTGTACACTGAAGGGTTGCAGAAACTTGGCTTAATCACTGCCGACGAATTGCAGGCCATTCATAAGGGGCTTGAAGAGATCAGGGCTGAGTGGCAGCAGAACAAGTTTGAAGAAAAACCGGGCGATGAAGATATTCATACTGCCAACGAAAGAAGATTGGGAGAGATAATCGGTAAGCATATTGCTGGTAAAGTGCATACCGGTAGATCCAGAAACGACCAGGTGGCCACCGATATGAGGATTTATGTTCGGGAAAACTTGACCAAGTTGTTGGAGTTTTTGGCCGGGTTTATTGGCGTGATAACCAAGAGAGCTAAGGAAGAAATCGACGTGTTGATGCCTGGATACACCCATTTACAAAGAGCCCAGCCAATCAGATGGGCCCACTGGTTATCTTGTTATGCCACGTACTTCACCGAAGATTACAAGAGATTGAAGCAGATTTTACACAGAGTCAACCAATCACCATTAGGAGCCGGTGCTTTGGCAGGCCACCCATACGGCATCGATAGAGACTACTTGGCTCAAGGTCTTGGGT
Source organism: Yamadazyma phyllophila (assembly GCA_030571955.1). NCBI lineage: Eukaryota > Fungi > Ascomycota > Pichiomycetes > Serinales > Debaryomycetaceae > Yamadazyma > Yamadazyma phyllophila. The sequence continues at coordinate 351,245 of JAJLZE010000008.1, read as the reverse complement.
TCGATTCCGTTATTGGTAACTCGTTGACAGCCGTCAGTGACCGTGACTTTGTCATTGAAACGTTGTTTTGGTCGACTCTTTTCATGAACCATATTTCCAGATTCTCTGAAGACTTGATTATCTACTCGACAGCCGAATTTGGTTTCATCAAGTTATCGGATGCATACTCGACCGGCTCATCGTTGATGCCACAAAAGAAGAACCCAGACTCGTTGGAATTGTTAAGAGGAAAAGCAGGAAGAGTGTTTGGTTCTTTATCTGGATTCCTCATGTCCACCAAGTCTATTCCTTCTACTTATAATAAGGACATGCAAGAAGACAAGGAGCCATTATTTGATGCTTTGACCACTGTCGAACACTCTATCTTGATTTCCACCGGGGTCATTTCAACCTTATCCATCAATAAGGAAAATATGGAAGGTGCTTTGACCATGGACATGTTGGCTACTGATTTGGCCGATTACTTGGTCAGAAAGGGTGTGCCATTCAGGGAGACTCATCATATTTCAGGTGACTGTGTTAGAACTGCTGAGGAGTTGAAGTTGTCTGGAATTGACCAACTTTCTATTGACCAGTTCAAGAACATCGATGCCAGATTTGAGGCAGACGTTAAGGATGTCTTTGATTTTGAGGTCAGTGTTGAGAGAAGAACTGCTATTGGAGGAACTGCCAAGTCTGCTGTTCTTGCCCAATTAGAGAGTTTAGAGTCCCAGCTTAATTAGGGAAAGTTAAAGAGCTCAATTAAAGACTTGAAAGTATCATCTAAATTAGGGTTAAACTCAATTAGAGACATTATTTTAATTAGAGTTGACTCCTTGATCATTATAAACCATATTCTACTGGAAATCCAAGAATAGAACGTCATAAATACATATATTTAATCTACACTATCTAGTTCACCATCCAAGCCTTAATCACAATTCATACTCATTCAATCAGTAAGTTTATCGTGCCTTAGCCTGTGAAACGCCCGGCGAAACACATTGGGCTTATACTTATCCAGATACTTTCTCAACAAGTCTTCGCTTGATGCAGGTAGTTGTATTGACTCTTCATTGATGGACCGGTTTCCCACGGGAGTAGATGGCCGTGAATATGACTTGTTAAGAGTGTCTTCCCAGTCACTTATATCCAATGAGTGAGCTGAGTGGGAGCGACTTGGTGACGGGTGTATGTTAGGGGATGTACGGAGTTTTGGGAACGAGTATTCAAATGGTTGAGCAGTGAATGGTTCTTCCAATTGGTAATCTTTCCATGAAGTTTCTGGTTCATTTTTCATCTTCAATTCATTTGAATACCTTTCTGTACATCCACTTGAACTCATCTTCCATTCATTTGAATTACTTTCTCCCCATTTTCCAGTATCTTTCTCTTCCTTCTCTGTCTCCTTCTCTCTCTCGCCTCCCCGTAATGGTCCGGCCACAAACGAAGACCCACCCAAACTCATAGAGTACTCTGGAAACTCAGAAATCTGCTTGATATGGGGCCGAGAAACCTCAGACAACCGCCGCTGGAACTGCCTCGAATGCTTGATCACGTCGTCCAAGTCAATCTTAGTAAAATAGCCGCCCTGTTTGTTCACATATGGCGAGCCAGGCGAACTGTTTGTGCTGACGGAAGCCGCATCAAGACTATAGTTACTCACGTCACTAGCACGTCTAGTGAAATCGATCGAGTTCGATCTTCTATGTTTGGCCTGTTTGAACATGATGAATTATACCTGATTCGTCAAGGTATATATATCCAGGGTCCTCGTAAATCACCGACACAATGGGCAATAAATCCATTGAGTACCTCGGGAATCTAGGTCTAATTTCTGCATTCACTTGCATGGGCTTGCTTGAGGTGAGGCTCAATTATACCAAGTGCAGGCATGGGCGAGTAGATCATCGGGTAGAGTTACGTTGAGCTGTACGCCTTGCTGTTCTAGGAAGTGGTTCCGCCCGTTATGAGGTTCGATTCAATTACAGGTGTTCGATGGCTTGTATAGAAGATTCTTTGGATAAGGTTTCCTATTATGTTAGCCAAGGAGCAATTGATGATAAACCCGGCTGTGCAGTCACGCGGGTGGAGGGTGGAGGTTCTGGGTGGACGGGTATTAGCAGTTATGGAAAGGAAGGTGCCAGAGAAGTTCGGATAATGAACGGAGATGAGAACCAGAATTGAAAGACAAGAAATGTTGGTAAAAGTTCAGGAAATCGGAGATAGTAGAAGCTCAAAGAATGATTGTGAAGACTCAGGTGAATTGAGTTCAGGTGAAGTTCAGGTGAAGTCAGGGTTCAGTGCATCGTAATGTGAAAGTTGGTATTGATTGTGTAATTTGATGTGTAATTTGTGTGTAATTTTATTGTGTATTTGATGTGATAGGTATAATTTGTAATTAGTAGTAATTGCTGAGTAGTGAATAATCACGACTGTGTGTTGACTACCATCAATCGTCCATTAACTACATCTTCACATCAACACTGACCACTAACTTATCAATCTTATCAATGCTCGTGCGACTGCGGTGCGGCATCGATAAACCTAAACCGATATTGCTTGCTTCTCTCAGGTGTTGCTACTTATTGTTACTCCTACTACTGTTAGCCTTTGTTGATCAGGATGCCAGAAGACCTGACCAGCCCCCTTCTTGAAGACCGCCGTGACTCGGTGCGGTTCAATCAAATGCACCAGCCTGGCGAGGCACTGCTTGAACATGCCGCCAACGACATCTACGATGCGCTTGCTGATGACGCCTTGGTCGACGAAGAAGACCTCGACGAGGACGCGTTGTGGCTCCGAGAACAGCGGGCGTTGAACAAGTCGCTTCATTGGTTCGAAAGACCGTCTCTTGTGCTTATAGGCATCACGGTGTTTTTGTTATCGTTTGCTAATCTTACGGCCGAATCAACAAGACAGGTGATTATCTTTAAGTTGGCGTGCAATTCGATCATTAGAGACAGCGGCAAGAACTTCTGTGATCCTGCCAATGCCGAGGTGATTGCCTCTGATTTGAAGGCCGCTTGTACTATGGCCATGAGCAGTGTGGCCTTGATCTCGATGACCAAAATCGGTACCTGGTCCGATCAGTATGGGAGAAAACCGTTCATTGTGTTGATTGTGTTGACGAGTTTTATCTCCAAGGCAGCGTCGTTTTACTTGTTGACCCAATTCGATTACTTGCGGTTCGGATACTATGTGGTCTTTGAAACGGTTGCAGGAATGGCAGGAGGCATCATGACGTTTGTCAGTTTGATGAATTGTTACTTGGCAGATATTGCTGATTATCACGAGAGAAGTTACTTTATGGGAGTCGGCATGGCATGTTTTTATGCCGGTATATCTCTTGGCCCTATATCGTCTTCTATCTTAATGGAGGTGACGAAGAAGTTACGGTTTGTTCCCTCTAATCCAGCACAAGAGAATGTGGTGATTCAGCCGTTTGAAAAAGACCCGTTGAGACTCGAATTGGCCTGTTTCGTGTTGTTATTGGTATACACGATCTTTGTATTGCCGGAGTCACGGCCCAAAAAGGCTCTTCACAAGTCAAGAAGTTTGTCTATGGCTGGTATTGGAGAAGCTGAAGGAGTTACCAATTCATGGTTGATACATAAGTTCAGATGTGGAGTCGACGCTGTTGTGTCGGTATTCAGACCACTTAAATTGATGTGGATCCCAGAGGAGTTCAAGCCGGCAAACTACTCAGCAGAAAGATTTTACAGAGAGAGAGTGGCAGTGATTTTACTTGTGATAACTGATTGCAGCTTGACGGGTATTGGCATGGGAGTAGGACCTGTATTGATGTTATTTGGAATCTTGAAGTTGAACTGGAACGCAGGAACTCTAGGCTACATCCTCTCTATTCCATTTGCTACCAGAGTTGTACTTTTGGTGTTCTTTGCCCCATTTTTGAACCACTACGTGTACCATAAGATCTTCCATTTCAAGGTGATGAAGAGACAATTCGATATGCTTGATTTCTCCAACGTGATGTTTGGATTATTAGCCGAAGCCGGTACCTTATTTGTGATGCCGTTTGTTCCCTCCACTGGTATTTTCATTGCCGTGTTAGCCATCTCCAGTTTCTCTGCTTTGGTAAGCCCAGCATTGAACTCGGCCCTTGTCAAATACTATCCTGATTCGAAGACAGGAGAGCTTTTCTCTGCTCTTTTCTTGGTCAAGAACATTTGTAATATCGTTGTGCCAGTTATCACCTTGAAGTTATACAACTATTCTATCACCGACTGGAATTATCCAGGGCTTATTTTCCATATATATACTGCGTGGTTGCTTATTATAATGGTAGTTATGGTGGTCACCAAGCAGTTATTAGGATTGGATTCCAAGTCCAGCAGTGAAGTGTTGAGCAGATCGAGTTCGTTTTCTATTTCGAGAAACAATTCATTTGGCCAGGAGTCCAGAAGTAACTCGTTTGTTCACAGAGCAGCTTCGAATGAGAACATATCTGGTTCGCCCAGAGGCACCGTGGCGGCAACGTACTTTGACGAGCCTCGTAAGCTTCTGAGGAAGAACAGTAGTTTTTCCCAGGGTTAGAAGACTAAGAAGGACATTTATACACCAAGAGAAGGAACATTTATACACCATCATGAGAAGGATGTACATTATCACGAGAAGGATACACACCATCAGGAGAAGGATACACCATCACGAGAAGGATGCAATCAAGAGAATCAAACTACAACTATGAGCTTATAGTTACCCATATTAATGCTTAATACGAGACTAGATGACAGTGAATATATACATTATGATGAGTATTAAGACTGAATGTGCCGATTAGACTACAATCACCAACTCCTTTCCATTTAACTCTTTTCTACTCTCAACTCTTCAATATTCCTTAACTAGAAGTCTCAACTTCATCTCAACTTCATCTCAACTTCATCTCAACTTCTCTCTCCCGCGCTCGCGTATCATCGAATGCCTTGGTCGCTGCAATCAGTCACCTTCAATTCTGTCGACAGTGTTGCTACTAGACTCGCTGTATCGCTTGTGGCTGTTCTGCTCATCTTCTTTGCCCTCTGGTTCACCGTGCTGCACGTAGCCGCTACAAATTACAACACATACAAACAGACCCTGAGTCCTCCAAAACATCTGCCTGCTAAAGATACATTAGCGCCGCTCAAACGAGACTTCTACACCAACTTAAACAACAGTTCACAGTATCTACGCCGTGACAGCTTCACCCAGTTCTGATCATCTTTCAAATGTCAAACACTCACATATACTTCCCTAAAGACTTGCTCAGCGCATTGATAAACAGACAAAACGACCTCCTTCTCTTGGGATACGAGTTCACCGGCGCCTGTGTTTGTGTGTCGCTTGTGCCGTCGACTCTAGAAGATAAGTACGTTGAGTTTTCTGATCTTAAAGTGCTTGGATCAACCAGTTCTAAGGGGAAACTCAACGTGTCTTATTGCAATGGTCTTCCTGAATTCACGTCCAATGATGGCCGACCTGGATCGTACACGGTGGTGATGTTTCGACCTCCAAATTTTAGAAACCTTGAATATTTTTCAATCAATCCTATTCTTCTACAGTCCATGGGGATCCATGAAATTGACCCTGTAGTAGAACAGCTACTGGATGCGTTCGATAAAGGGTATCCTCTTGAAAAGCTTAGTTCTACGATTTCTGACCAGGAAATTCTAGATAAAATCAATATCGTGTTGAAGATACGACTGCAACATGAAGATTTACTTTACACGGAAGGATTATTGCATCGTCGAAACCAATTAAGAATCCCCAGTATCATTCTAACTATCATGTCTTCACTCGTGCTTGGTATACGATTTATTGTGTTTAAACTTGTGCTTGTTATTCAGGTATGTACGGTGTTTTTAATCAAGCTTATCAACGTCAGGGTATATGGAGTTAGTTTGGTTCGAGTTAGTCAACTATTTAGACAACTTGATCTACGTCTCAAACAGGTGACGTACTTCCCCATCCAGTTTCTATGTTACTACGATAAGAGCATATTGTATAAGGATAAGTCGGTTCTATTGAAGGAGTTGGGGTTGCCTGGATTCAACTTCAACTTGAACATCAACAACTCCAATTATATCAATCTCTATAATTCCATATGGTTGATATTCAATGATGTACTTCTTGGAGTGACGTTGTGGAACCTTTTGGAAGCATACAGCCACCAGATCTCTCAGTTTTTGAACGAGGTGGTGTTTGATAAAGTCTTATTTCATGATCTAGAGAAGTTAATCTCGTGGATCTCATACAACCATCCAGCTGGTTTCAAGTTGAATAACGAGCTAGGAAGTTTTATGGGCCAGCTCTTTCTATGGAGTTTGAACTCCTGGAAAGTCACCATCAAGGAGACCATGCTTGATGTACGGAACCAGAAATATGCCGTGTACTTGATGAAGATTCTCTGCCACTTGGGAGTCACTTTTCTCATAGGTTTTGCCATAGATATGATCAATCTAACCACTATTCATATCGTGTGGTTCTATCATGTATCTGCTCGAATTTACCAGAACCAAGTCAGTATCATCAAGTCACTCTTCCAGCTATTCAGAGGTAAAAAGTATAACGTATTAAGAGATAGAGTTGATAATCTTGATAACTATTCCCAGCCCAGTCAATTCTATGAGATCGACCAGCTTCTACTTGGAACGTTATTATTCATGATTCTTATCCTTTTACTTCCAACCATCTTTGCATTTTATTTGACATTCTTTATCATCAGACTATCCAACATCATGGTGCTCAACTTCCTAGAGAATCTCCTTATCATCATCAACTTCATTCCATTATTTGTGATGCTTCTCAAGTTCAAAAACTCCAGCAGACTACAGGGAGGAGTCACATTTAAAGTGATAGAGACGGGCATACAAAGCACAGGTAACAGCTACTTGGAGTTATCGAACAAGTCACTTTCGTACGGCGATATATTCAGGAACTTTGCCTCGTTGTTTAAGAGGGTCAAGAACTTTAGAACGTCTATCATCACCCATTTTTTCAAGGGCTGTTTGATTGGGTTGAACCATAATCATAAGCTCAAGTTCAACTATCTCATGCTACCAGAGAACGTCGAGAAGTCGGTAGACGTGTGGCGATACTTCACCAGTTTATAAGAAGATAGTCGTATGTAGTCGGAATGGATATGTAATGATAGAATAGTCTAAAACATCGCGCACTCATGAGACTACACCTTTTGAGGCTCTACAGCCATAAACCCAAAGGCAAACCGGACCCCATACTGCAGGCGTTGGGAGTGCTCTCGCCGCAGAAGCCGTACAAGCCGTCGATACTTCGGTCGATGTTCTACGGTCCCGATTCAGAACAGTACAAGTCATCTTCCAAACCTGTCACTAAGACTGACCATACTCATTCTTTGGTGGGGATGCTTAACGTGCTATCGCCGTCGCCCAGCCCGTTGACGATGCGGTTGGTGGCAGCGTCATACGAGCCGTACGTCCGTGTGGTACGAGATATCAAGGACGAGGCCCGGCTTGTTGAAATCGTCAACGCTTTATATTATCTGAAGGCATTGAGTTTCAGGAAGTTCAGTGCCGTGTTGATGAACGATTGTTTGCGTGACCTCAATGCTCTTCCGTTTGATGTGAGGGAGTTGGTGGGTGGGAGTCGGGGCGAACTCGACCAGAAAAGAGACGACTCGAACGGACTCGACTGGGACCCGTTGGACTACACAAAACTTGGGATTCTTCTTCTAAAAAAACACACCAGCTTGCACGAGCCACTCAGCACCATCAAGAACCTCAACCTCAACTTCGCCACCTACCTCGATGTGATCAAACAACGGGCCGTGCTGCGGTCGTACCAAAGGCTTGTATGGCACTATTATCTCCGCTATTCCCACGGTCTACACAACGCTAAAGATGAGAGACACTTCATCACCAGTCTTGGCAGTATCGACCACGCATCGGCGATATTCGAGGCGTCTTCCAGAACTATAGAGGTGGCCGAATGTATACTAGAGACGTTTGATGTGAACGAGGTGTATGCTGTTCTTCTCCATGCGTGTTCCCGTGTATCGAAGCAGGGGTTGTATAAGTTGAAGCAGATCAGCAAGAGCCATAAGGTTTATGGGTTGAATACTGGCACGGAAGGGGAAAGACGAGTGCAGCTCAACCAGGCCATTGATGCTGTTGGAGGAGTGCTTCGACAGGAGGAGGGAGTTGAGGATCTATTGGTGAGGTTGAATGGGATTCGGAGTCATTTACAGGAGGATTTGAGGGTGGATGTTGGTGGGTGGACAGAGCGAATGAGTGATTAGGAGAGAAGCATAAAGGGAGATGGAGAACAGGTTATAGGGGACCGGTTTAAAAGAAAACAGTGTAAGGATGATAGGTTATAAGTCATAGTCACATTATTAAGGATATCAGAGTATAAAGGAGATCGAATTTTAAAGGAGATCAGAGTATAAAGGAGACAGATTATAAAGGAGACAGATTATAAAAGCCATATCATGAAGCTATAAACGATATCATCTTGTGAAGGAAATCAGGTTATAAAGGATGTCTGTAAAGGAAATCAGGTCATAAGAAAGATTATAAAGAATGTCATGTATAAAATATCATAGTATAAAGATGTCAAATCAAAGGATGGCAGATTATTAGGGATCAAAATATAAAGATCAGATTATAAAGGATGTGATAGTATAAAAGGTCTTATATTACAAAGATGTCATATCATTAGATCACATATAAAGGACTTCAGTTAAAGTCATATCAACACATAAGGTCAACCAAAATGAATATAACGTAAACTCTGCTCTCTTTATAGTTCACGGGCTTCGGCCTCCTCGAGATCCAACACTAACATATACCCCGGAGCATGGGCCATGGCCACTCCGCCTAGCTTGCGGCCCACCGTTTGAACTGCCGCTTGAGGAGTCACTCCACACCCCCAGAACACCGGCACTTCGTCGTCTGCTATGTCCACCGCCTCGCCGTACTCTGGTCGAGCGAGGTCTTTGATCCCCAACCGTTCTACGGCATCGTATCCCCAATCAATGGGCTCACCATGGGTCTTTCTAAAAGGCCGTGATATCTCTCTCACTCTGTCTATGTCTTGTGGCTTGTAGGGTCTCATACTAACGACATAAGGACACTTCACAAACACCCCAGCTGAATCGAGATACTTTGTCGTCAAGTAGATGGGGACGTTTCTCTTCTGTTTCTGGTGCTTTGGCACCAATCCACCTTCACACAATGCCCTTTCAAACGAGAAGGAACACCCGATCAAAAACCCCACATACTCGCCTGACCATTCGGTCTTTATATCTTGTTTGATAGCCGTCAATTTTCCGGATTCATACACGGCGTATTGAGGTATATCGGTGGTGATATCGAAGTCCGGGTCGCTGATGATCCGTTTATCGTCAAGGGTAGTTTTGTTAATTGTTTTGGCTAATAACGGACATGGCACTGGGTTTCTAAAGCACAAATCTTCAAAGTCTTTGGCCAAGTGTTTGGGTAACACTATGAGGTTTGCCTGGGCGTAGCCGTTGCAGATTCCCGACGTGTGGCCAGAAAACTCGCCCGAGCGACACTGGAGCCTAAACTCGTGTGGTGTAGTCATGGGAGAAACGTATCACGGCCTGCCAGCTTATCAGGGAGTCGTCCCCAGTCCCCCAGTCCCCCAGTTGCCAGGGTAGATTTCGTAACCGGCGCGGAATTATTCCGTGCCTGATGGTCGTGGACGACGTGCTATACAAGATGGTGGCTGCAAATTGACATGGGAGGGGCGGGAAAAACTTGGTGGAGGGTATCGTGGTGGCAGCTTGTGGTGGTGGTTATAGACTAGTGTTAATTGGGGGTGAAAGTGGGCATCGGGACTCGCCTGCCGGTAGTATTATGGTTCCAGTTAGTAGAGTGGACAGAGGTGGACTAGAAATGGGTCCAGAAGAAGGACAAAGGAATAGACCAGGGACAAAGGAATAGACCTGGAACGGTCCAGGACGGGTTGCCCGGTCAGCCCAGGTCAGCCCAATCGGTGCCTCTCCACCACCGCATCGCCGCTACCGGAAGCTTCTTCGCACTCGCAGATTTCAACTCCAACTATGAAGATCTTATCGGACGCCAATGTGGCCACCATTCTCTCGAGCTTGACCAAACAGTCGCTCCTCCACGAGTACCAGCCCCACCTCCTCAAGTCGTTGACCAACCTCGCCAAGACTCCCGAGTCGCTCCCCCACAGAATCGTCCTGACATCCAACACGCCAGGCGTAGACTCTTCTCACCTTTTCATGCCCAGTATCGGGGACCATGAAGTCGGACTAAAGATCTTGACCGGCGGGCCCACCAACTCCAAGAAAGGCTTGGGGTTTGTCGGCAGTGTGTTTGTGATGGACGAAGAGGACGGGTCGTTGAAAGGAGTGTTGAACGGCCGCACGTTGACGGCTTTCCGGACGGCATTGGCCAGTACGCTTCCTATGGTGAAGGTGATCGACCCGGAAAACCCTCAGATCTTACCCGAGATCTCGGTGCTAGGCTCGGGCCTCCAGGCGGTGTGGCACGCCCGGTTGGTTCTTCTTCTCTACGGAAACAGCATCACCAAGGTCAACCTTATCAACCGGTCGCTTGCCAATGCTGAAAAGCTCAAGGAGGAACTTGCGCCAGTTTTCGACAAACAGTACGAAGTGTTGCTGTACACGGCCGAGGACCAGCAGGACGCCGTCACACGGGCGTTACAGGCAAGCTCGATCATCTTAGGGAACCTTCCCTCTACGGAGGCGGTGATCAAAAGCCACCATCTCAATAAAGATCCCAACGTGTTGAAGTACATCAACTTGATTGGCTCGTATAAGCCGCACATGTACGAGCTCGACTTAGAGGTCATCAGACAAGAGTTCAGCGACGGCACCAAGATCATTGTGGACTCGGCCCAGCACTCGTTGCACGAGGCGGGAGAGCTTATCAAGACAGATAAGACCGCGAGCGATTTGGTGGAGATCCATCTGTTCTGCCAGAACCCCGTCAAGGTCAACAGCAAGAGCAACATCGTGGTGTCGAAGCTTGTTGGGCTCGCCACAATGGACGTCTCGGTGGGAAAGTTTGTTCTCGAGCAAGGCGCCAAGCTTGGTGTTGGAGTTGACGTTGATTTTTAGAGTATTTAGAATTCAAAATATAGAAATTCATAAATCCGCGAATTCAATTTGAACCCTCAATTAACATGTCTGACTCGAGTCCACTTCTTGGAGAGAAGAGAAACCAGGGGCTTTTGAAGTACTTGCGTATCACGGTGCTTGCACTTGTGGGCATAGCGCTACTTGTGTATGTTGGCTCATCACGTCCAGCTCCTGTTTCGTCGAAAAAGAACGTGATCTTTATGGTGACTGACGGCATGGGCCCTGCGTCGCTTTCGTTGGCCCGGTCTTTTAAACAGCACAGAGACCAATTGGATATCAACGATATCTTGGCGTTGGACAAACACTTGATTGGTTCGTCTCGGACGAGATCGAGCTCGTCGCTTGTGACCGATTCTGCTGCTGGCGCCACGGCGTTCTCGTGTGGATTGAAGTCGTACAATGGTGCCATTGGAGTATCGCCAAACAAGGCGCCCTGTGGAACCATCTTGGAAGCATTGAAGTTGCAGGGATACTTGACGGGGTTGGTGGTGACCACCAGAATCACCGACGCCACGCCGGCTGCGTTCAGCAGTCACGTCGACTACAGATTCCAGGAGGATTTGATTGCCCAGCACCAGCTTGGCGAGTACCCGTTGGGCAGGGTGGTTGACTTGATCATTGGCGGAGGAAGATGTCATTTTGTGCCTACTTCTGAAGGCGGGTGTCGGGCTGATTCCAGAAACTTGATCAAGGAATATAATGATACCTGGAGTTACGTTGGAGACAGAAGTCTGTTTGATGCTTTAGACGGCGGGAAAAACGTCTCTTTGCCATTATTGGGGTTGGTGGCCGATACTGACATTCCATATGATATCGATAGAAACCCAGAAGAGTATCCTTCATTGGCTGAACAAGTCAAGGTTGCATTGACTGCATTATCGAAGGCCACAGAACACTCCGAGAAGGGGTTCTTTTTGTTGATTGAAGGGTCTCGTATCGACCATGCTGGTCACCATAACGATCCACAGGCTCAGGTCAGAGAAGTGTTGGCCTACGACGAGGCATACAAGGAAGTATTGAAGTTCATTGATGAGTCCGATGTCGAGACGGTGGCTATTTCCACTTCTGACCACGAGACCGGTGGCCTTGTAACTTCAAGACAAATCTCCCACTCTTATCCTGATTATCTCTGGTACCCAGAGGTGTTATTGAACTGTAAGCACTCGGGAGAATACTTGACGAAGAAGATCATCAACTTCCAAAAGGATGCCGATAACAAGGCGATCGATAAGTTCCTTAGGAAAGAGATCCTTGAAGGCGATATGGGAGTGAAGGACGTCACCAAAGCTGAGTTGGCCAACATTAAAAAGTATATCAGCAATGCAGGGGAATTGTTGTATATATTAAACGATATTATATCTGTCAGATCAAGAACAGGATGGACCACCCACGGCCACAGTGCGGTTGATGTGAACATCTATGGAGCTGCTTCTTCGTTTGGGTCCATCAAGTCCCAAATGATGAACCACGAAGAGAACGTTGGTCTTTTAGGAAACCATGAGAACATCGAGATTGGTAAGTTCATGGAGTCGATTACGGGTGTTGATTTGAACAAGATCACCGAATTGATTAAGGACACCGACCATCATCCTGCCAACAAGCAGGAGAGTTTTGATGCATTTCACCAGAACGCGTTAAGTAATTGACGAACTCCTGGACTTTATCCGACTGGACTTTATCAGACTGAACTTTGTCTATTAGACTGAACGACTTGATTAGACTGAACAGTCTATCAGACTTCACTTTATCTATTAGACTACTTCGATTAGACCTCGCTCTACAGACAACTCTAGAAATAAATATATTACCATCATAACTCGTTTAATCCACCACCATCTGCAAATTGGCAGAATAATCTTCCTTACACAACTTGTGTCTTAATCCCTTTCCAAACTTATAAAAGGCAAATGGAATAAACATCATCGCCAAGGAGATAAATGCTAGTAACCAACTGGCCCATTGCAATCCCAACTTCCTATACATTTGGGTGATGAACAAAGGGAATGCTGCACCTCCGGAAGATCTAAGAAACACTTTTGTCCCCAAAGCACTGGCAGCAAATTTATGGTAGGTGTCAAGAATGTAGTTATTCAAGGAGTAATAAAGCAACACCATTCCGAACCCAAATGCTATACCCGACGATGCAGGGCCGACCCAGATGATATGCTTATACGACGTAGCCCCCAAGATGAATAAGGCTATGGCCGGGAATGGGGCTCCGATCATGGCACCCACCAATCTATCTTCCGGTTCTGGTTTTCTTCTTCTGATCATGGCCCCGTATTGTTTCTCCAACAAGGGGGTGACAAGCAATGCTAATAAGGCTCCTATTAAGATGGGGATGTACATGAGTCCGACTTTATCATCTTTGTATCCATAAAGGGAACCAAAGATCTCAGGATAAGCAAAAAAGAAGGCATAAAGCAACGCATAGATCAAGGCTATGAAAGCACAAACCAACACCAAAACCGGTTCTTCAATGACGAACTTCAACGGTCTGTAGAAAACTTCGTTTAAAAGCTCGTTGAAAGATAAAGGTCTAGCTTCTTGTTCGGTCATAATTTTAGGATTCTGGGTGGCTTTTCTAAGCTTTTTAGCTCTTTTCTTCAATATGACCGGAGCATAAGTTTCTGGAATCAAGCTTACAAGAATCCACATAACCCCGGCAAATGCCATATTTACCCAGCACATCAAGTCGAATCTCTCGGTGTTGACACTGATAAACCCGTTGACTATACCTCCAAGAACAGGACCCGAGTAGGGACAAAAGCTGAAGAATGCAATTGCTAACCCTCTTGTTTCTGAATGAATATCACAAATCGATGCCCCCACGATGGTCAATGCTGAAGCACTGAAACACCCTTGTAAAAACCGGCATACCAACACGGTTCCGATGTTGGGGGCCACGGCCACCGGAATGTTGAATATCACGTATAATGCAAACGAAATGAAGTAGACCGGTCTTCTGCCGAACTGCTCTGATAATGGTGCCCATATCAATGGCCCCACCGAAAACCCGATCACCATAAGCGATACCGACAAGGTCGATACTTCTGTGGAAACCCCGAACTTCTTGTTGATCACCGGAAGCCCTCCGGCCAAACTGGAAGATCCGTAGGCAGCTTGAATCACCAATAACGAAAGAATCAATGTGTATAGCACCCGAATCTTTAAGCTCCAGTTTAGTGGGTTTTCAGGATCATTGGGCGTGAATGTAACGAACTCTATTTCGGGATCCAACTCGTCTATACCGCCTTCTGTTTCTTCGCTTTGTTTCTCTCCGATATTGCTCTTTAATCTCCCTAAAGAATGCAACGTTTCAACCTTGACCAACCCCGTTTCGGTTTCCAACCGATATTCTTCTGGGAAAATGGCGCCCTGAGTGGGAGGATTGATGATATCCGGTTGGGGGATATCGGTGGCGATACCTTTGTCGTACAACGACTTATAACTTTCTGTTCTTGTTTTGGTCAACTCATTGGGATTATTGGTGGGAGTTGTATCTAGAGAAAGTTCCGACTGGGCGTCTGTGTTTTCGTCCGCCTTAAAAGGAACCGGTTGGTTCTCGTCATCTAATTCGAATGAACTGGAATTGTTTGAATGCAAAGACATAATAAATTAATATTTTGAACATGAGGATTCGGGGTGGTTTAAATAGTGCTAGCCAGGATTTGCATTTGCAGTGGTAGCCGCTTTTCCAGACGGGAATAATCCGGGATGCATGTAGGTCGGATAAACGTTATCAGAACCGGGGGTAAGCATAGTGGTCAGTCGAGGGCAGATATCGTGTGTTCGAGAGCGGGAAACGGTCAGCATAGCCTGGAGTCGAGGGCGGCCGTAGGTCAGACCAGACCTTTAGGGACAAGAGGCGAGTGTAGCCGGCCGTGATCATAAGGCTGGCCATATCCGGGGGACTAGTCTTTGAGTATATGAGGTGTTAATTGGGAAAAGTGGTATGGATCGGAAGACATTCGAGGGTGCGAGCGCAGCGTAAAAGAAAAGTGGTAGGGCGAGACCTGCATGTTGCGCACTAAACCTCCTGATTACGGGGGCTAAACCATAAGGTTAATCTCATGACCCCCGGAAAACTCGCTGACTGGTGCCCGGAACAACGTGATAATACCCCTAGGATAGCCCCCAGTTCCGGTACTCTCTGATCGATATATCCCTCAGCTGCCCAATTCCGGGGTGATTAGCCGCCCTTGCCGCCATCTTTTGTCTAAGGGTTCCGCCGCATATCCGACCGCATCTCCCATAGATCCGAAGCGTCTCTGCTGCAACACATTTCCACGGAAACTGGAAATGCTTCCATAGGCTGCCGGTTGCACCGATCCTCCTTAACTGGGATATATCGCCTATATAGGGATGAATGTGACCGTTTTAGGTACCCGGGTATAAATAAGCTGTGGCGGTTGGGTACTTTGGGCCAATAAATGCTTTAATTTGAGCAAGTAGCGGTCGACTGGGCAGGGCTTTCGCTTTCCGGTGTAGCTTCTCCTTATCGGCTTTGATCAGACGATCTTACTGAGTCACCAAATACAGCTTACAATTCCAGCTTAACGTAAAGCTATAGCTTGTTTACCTAAACGTCTATTCTATTCATTTCATCGGCTAAAGCCAGAATACATAGCTTATAGTCTAAGCTAGGATATAGACATAGCTTTAGCGTCCATTTAAAGAACTAACAAGTTACGAATATGCAATTCTTAGCTGAACCTTCCCTCTACTTCTCTACGACTCATCTAAACATTCGTTTATTCATTATTAGCCTAACACAGCTTTATAGTTATATAACTTTTTATTAGACCCAATTGCCTCATAAGGATGCCCTAAAGCATCGTCATAACATTCAAGAATAGCTTGCTTCAACCTTTCCACACTCTCCCAATCGTTCTGGAAGGTAAATGCTATTCTCTTCCCCATAAGCTTTACATTATACTTATGGCCAATTTCAACAAGCTTATCGTCACTCATTTTATTTGCAGCCATATCGATAAACACAAAATTGGTGTCGACCGGGCATTCAAGCTTTATACCATTTTTGACACAGAAATCCCCGACATTTCTAGCAAACTCATGGGCGAGTTCAAGCCGGTCGAAGTTCTCTTGAATGGCTGTCAATGCCATAATCGTCATCATCCCAGCTTGCCGTATTCCACCCCCATTTTGCTTCTTGAAATGATTAGCTTTATCAATGAACTTCCGGTCCCCAACAAGCATGCTTCCCATTGGAGCCCCCAACAGCTTCGACAAACACAACGACACCGAATCAAAATAGCTACAATACTCCTTGATCGATACCCCGGTGGCCGCAGAAGCATTCCATAACCGGGCCCCATCAAGATGGATCTTAATACCATTTTCCCGAGCAAAAGCACTGATTCGTCTGATCTCGTCTATCGGCATGATTATTCCGTGGAGAGTGTTTTCCAAAGAGATCACCTTGGTGGGGGCAGCATGGATGTCTTCGTTATCGGGAGTATAGTTGACGAGAATGTCTTCCAAAGTAAGATAGTTCCCGTTCAGAGGCACCACCGGATGGACCATGGCCTGCGATAAAGTGGCCAAACCTCCGGCCTCGTGAAGGTAAACATGGGCCCGGTAGTCACATAAGATGGAATAAGGTGGCTGGTACAAGTTAGCTCTTAAGCCGATCTGATTAGATAAGGTTCCACTGACACAAAACAAGCTGGCAGGCTTACCAGAAATGTCGCAGACGAACTTCTCGAGCCGTAAAGTTGACTCGTCCTCCTTATAAACCGAGTCACCGAATGTCGCCTGCATGGCGCTTTCAAGCATGCTTCGGGTAGGCACCGTAAATGTGTCACTTCTGAACTCGTTATTGGTGGCGAACTTCTCACTTACGTCCAACACCGTCATTATGTATTTGGCTTCATGAGTTAGGGGGATGTTGGCTCATTTATATGGCAAGCAAAAATTCGAGGCATTTCCAGGGCGTAGCCGTTTCTATCCGCTGACTCATCGGTTGCGGTTTCTTTTTCTGCAGACCGCCATAGCATTTATTTAAACCTTACGGTTAATGGATTATGGAGGGGAAGCTGGATATGCTGTGGGGTGGCCCAACACCTTGTGGCACTCCGGGCACCCCTCCAGCCACATGAGCGTCTCGAGCCATGGTGGTGCTGGTGGAGCCATGCCACCCCATGTCACCTTACACGGCGTTCGTGAGAGAATTTATCCGGCGCGCAGACTTAGCGATGATGCGTTTATTTATATGTACTGGGCGCAGGAGTCCTGTGGTTGTCGGTCGTGCTGGGGCTAGTCGTGGTACTGAGAGTGCTGCGGTTCCTCTGGTCGTGGGGCTAGTCGTGGTACTGGGAGTCCTGCTGGGCCTGGTCGTGGTACTGGTCGCGGTACTGGGCTTGGTCGTGGTACTGGTCGCGGTACTGGGCCTGGTCGCGGTACTGCGGGTCCTGCGGGCCCTGGTACTCGCCCTGGTCGGGCTCCGGCATCTCCTGCGTCAGGTGAGACATCGTAGCACCAAGATGCCCTGGCATCGTGGCCCCCATCGTAGCCCCTGGAGCCAAGTACGCCAGGCCAAGGTTCAGACTCAACCCGAGGCTCGGGTTCAAGCTCGGGTTCAAGTTGGCCAAGTTGCCCCCAAGCCCATACAGAGCCCCCAAATCACCAGACCCAGAGGCATTGGAGTTTTGAAACATAGGCAAGATCGGGGGCCCGGCTTGCACGCGGGAGTCCCAGATGTTCTGGCCAGAGTAGGACCGGTTGTGGCTAAGCGTGGCCCCAGAAGAGTTCCAGATGGACGAAATGCCCTGCGGCGTGGCGCTTCGCCGGTCCAACAACCCAGACAACCCCGTGATGTTCGACAGCGGGCCCGGCTGCGAGTGCAGGTGGTTGAGGGCCGCTGCCTGCATGTTTGGCGACCGTAATCCCATGCTGGAGTTCCATGACGGCACGTTGAGGGTGCTGGAAGGCAACCCGGTGCCTCCTGGTGTAGCTGGCTGAGAAGATCCACTGTATCCGACCAACGACGGCGAGTCCAAACGAAGAGGCACGCTGCCTGAGTTGGGCGAGCCAATTGGCTGGAAATTGGTGATCATGTCGTGGTCGTCGGCCCCGTAGAAGTCTCTGTAGCCCATCATCTGGTTGCTTGGAGAAAGACTGGCGTTGTAGGAGTTGGCTGGAATGTTGACGTTGAGAAGACTGTTGCTGGCCCCGACTCCGCCCATATCGCTGGTGCCAGAGATATTGGGCGAGCTGGCACTGTAGTTGTAGTTACTGGCAAACGTTTGTGGGACGTGGGTGTGGATTTCGGGTGCTGGGGAGTTTCCTGGCGGTGAGCCGGACCCAGAGCCATAGCCTGGGGCCAGAGTAGAACGAGAGTTAAACTCCGTACCGATGATGCTGGCAGCACCAGACAGGCCAACGGTTTGAATGTTTCCACCGTTATCCACGCCGTTTCCGCTGCTATTTCCACCACTACCGTTTGAGAACTGGTGCCTCTGGGTCTTGGAGTTCGACCGATTTCTACGCTTATTCCCCTTCATGGTGATGTAATTACTACACCCATACCTCTGGCCAAACGATACCTCCGATAACCAGCTGGGAGCATACGTGCTTTCATTCTGGGACTTGATCACCTCGATTGTATTATGGAGAGAAATGAAGTTTCGAAGGTCCTGGTTCAATGCCGTCTTAAAAGCGTGATCGAACTGGTCCAATTCCTTCGATACTTGGTGGATCTCAGGAGCCCACTTGGGCATCTGCTTGCATATTTTGTTGAGCACTTCAAGCCCCTTTTGGTTGATTGAATTATCTTTATTAAAACACGAATCATTGAACTCTTCTGTCAAAGCCTTCAGGGACTCGAAACTGGCATTCAAGGCCTTTCTTTGGTTCTTCAATCCCTTCAATTGTTCCTCGTATTGTTTCTGCTGTGTTTTTAATTCACTTATCTCTGAATTAACTTCACTAATACGTTCTTTCAATGCTTTCTCCTCCGCTCCTTCCGAAGAAGTGATCTGTACATACCGATTCTTCAACTCTTCGAGAGAAGCCTGTAAGGATATCAAATTCTTGGACTGATGCTCTTTGGATTTCTTTAATTCTATCATTTTACTGGCATTTCGAGACTTCTGAAACATCAAATCTTCTTTCTTTTTTTGGTTCTCTTTCAAAACAGCCTGGTTGATACTGACTTTAGACACTTGTTCTCTCCATTTTTCCTCTAGTCTTTTGGTATCTTCCTCTATCACTTTGTGTTCCCGAAGAGCGTTTTCCTTGACGGATACAAACTCTTCATGCAATTTGGCCAATTGAATCTGGTAATATTTAAGGTAGTTTGTCAACACTGACGGGTCTTCGATTCCGTCGATGATCTGCTGGTTAATGTTCTTGGAGGGCACCTGGACCGGAGCTTGTTTGGCTCCATGTTCGATGTGGACGTCGTTGATGAGCCTAACAGTTTCTGAGTCATTGTCGGAAGAAGTCTCGACATAAACAGGCACCGAAAGCGACCGGAAGTTCGACGACACATTCACTGCCACCACCTGGATCTGATACATCGTTTTGGGGACCAAGTCGCTGAATTTACAGCTGGTGGCGCTGATGGTGGCGATATCTCTATTATTCACCATAAGCATGTAGTACAAATTTTCGTCGTGTTTGGCATGAACGTCCCAATGAACCACAATAGAGTCGGTACCGACCATGTCGACGCAGACCACCGGCACGTGAGGAATGTCGATGTTCAAATCACCGATGATCTCATCCACTGGTACTTGAAACAATTTGATACATCGATAAAGTAGCCACAAAACAGAGGGCACAACGGTGAGAAGAAGCTCGATCATGTTGCACGGCGTTGTCTCTGCCAAAGTGTGTTGATGCTTGCTTGTTCCCGGGTTCCCACCTCAATGACTTGACAGGTGATTGTTTGGCTGACAGTTGATTCAGTCTCAAAACTTTGCAGTGCGGAAAAATCTTCGCGTTGACGTATTGGATGCGTTGGGATTAGTGGGGCCGTGGTGTAGTCTGGGTGGAAGCCTGGGTGGGAGGCCTGGTGGTGGATTCCGGGGCGTGAGCTCTGGTGTTGGACCTGGGTGTGGTGGTAGATCTCTGATGGAGTTCTGGGTGTTTGGGATTCAGTGTTCAGCGTGATGAGACGTAAGGCTGAAGGTGGGGATGCGTGAGACAGACAGTGGACACAGTGGACGGACAGTAACACGAATAGTAACACGGAATGGGCGTGTAATAGAAGTCGTTCGATATGACAGTGCAGTGGTAAGATGGTTAAGGTATTTGGCGGAGGAGCTGGTTAGTATAACTGTCAACTGTCAACTGCAAACTGACATCTGTCAATTGTGATTTGACTTCAACTCACATAAAGGTGATCTGTGAACTCCCAAATGTGATCTGTCAATTGTAAACTGGCGAATCCGTAATGACAATCTGATCTACATCTCCACCAAGCCAACTCCCAAGACAACCCTCTTGCTAAAAGCAGCCAAACAAACCACATGTCCCTTGCTATAGCATTCAATTCCTCGACCCAAGTGCTCTACAGCGTTAAAAGCTGGTCCACCGCTAAGCGCCTAACAGCACAGCTTTCCATTCGATCTGCCAGCTCACTCAGCCTCATCACTGATTCACATTACTCACGTTCACCGTTCAAGTTCAACACTAAAGTACACACTCAGGCTCACCACACATTCATCACATATCACTCTCATTAACCTTTCCTCTCCTTTCATTACACTTTTCCTCAATGCTAGTGAGAAGAATCACCTCAATGTTATCTCCCGTAATTTCGATCCGTAATTTCGCATCGAAATCTAATCTGAGAATCATAAACAAGCCTGAAGTCTGGTAGACTAAAGCCTGAAGTCTGGTAGAGTAAAGCATGAAGTCTGGTAGAGTAAAGCATGAAGTCTGGTAGAGTAAAGCTGGCGATGACACATAAGGCCATGAAGTGACTATGAACATCTAAACATACCACCCTGGACACAAGGACTCAAGGACTTGGCTAAACATCTGGATCAATCTAATCATGTCTTATCATCTACTCGGCGCTTGTCCCAGCGCTCATCAGCGCTCTATCAGCGCCCTACCCAACGCATTAATCACCATCCTCTATACTCTACTGGATACACGTATTCTATCACTCTACATCTACAGCGGCCTGGCGCGTTCCTACGTCTTGGCAGTCGTATTGGTCTGAGGGCTCAGTTCGTCAGATAGAAACGAACTCGGTATCAGAATGAGTTCAACTACTCTCTAATTGAATCAACTTAGAGAAGAGATCCCTTGGACAAACAACAAGAAAGAGTATATCTAGAAAAGAATATACCCAACTTCAATGAATAGAATACTCAACTCCAAGGGGAGTATATCTAATTCAAGTCAACACTTCAAGTCAACACTTCAAACCAACACTTCAAGTCAATCCACTTCACGTCTACCCAAACTCATAACCACCATACGACCTTCTAGCTCGTCTCCCCAACCCTTGTTCAACCGCTCCTCCCGCTACCGCCAGACTGGTACTACCACCTGCCCAATTAGGTAAATCCCTGCGGTATGCCTCGATAACGATTCTGCATTCGGAAGTTGTTTCCGCGATCCCAACTATATATTTCCTATCAATGTGGAGATCCAAACTTTATCAACATCCTCCCCATGACAGGTGTCACCTTCGAACAGTTTTTGACCAAGGATCCTCTTGATAACTACGAGGATCCTGAAAAATACAGCACTTATGTTCCCAAACTCGAAAAGTATAGAGCCGACTTGAAAAAGGCTATCAAGCCCGAATACACCACCGAGTTACCTGACGAGATCGAGTCGTTGGTGTCAAAACAATTCAATGCCGTCAAGTACTTGTACTCCGAGAAGCTTTTGTCCAAAGAAGAGTTTGCCATCACCGATGCCTCGTTAGTTGAATTGCGTGAAAAGCTCGGCTCCGGCCAATTGACGGCTGTCCAAGTGTTCAAAGCATTTGCCAAAAGAGCCACCATCGCCCACCAATTCACCAATTGTGCATTGGAACTTTTCACCGACGAAGGATTGAAAAGAGCCGAGTTCTTGGACGAGTATTTCAACAAGAATGGGAAACTTATCGGTCCATTCCATGGAATCCCCATGTCTGTTAAAGAACAAAGCAAGTTCAAGGGGAAAATCACCCATGCCGGATACGTGTCGAATATCGATCACATTGCCGACGAAAACAGCGTAACAGTTCAGATCATGGAAGACTTGGGGGCCGTGTTTTATATCAGAACCAACCAGCCCCAGACATTGATGCATTTGTGTGGTGACAACAACTTCATTGGCCATACGAGAAACCCATTCAACTTGAGTTTATCATCTGGTGGTTCTTCTTCTGGTGAAGGTGCCGTTGTATCGTTTGGAGGATCGGTTGTGGGTTTTGGAACCGATATCGGAGGCTCCATTAGAGCCCCTGCTGCGTATTCTGGGTGCCATGGTTTAAGACCAACCACCAAGAGAATCAGTGTCTTGGGAGGTCTTTCCAGTGGTGTTGGACAAGAAAGTGTTTTGGGGGTCGGAGGTCCTCTTGCAAGAAGCCTTGAAGATATCGAGTTGTGGATGAAACATTACATTAATGATGGTATACCATGGGAAAAGGACCAGAACTGTTTGAGAATCCCATGGAAAGACGTTGAGACTCCAAGCCCTAAGGACTTGACGATTGCCGTGTGCTACGACAACGGGATTGTTAGACCCACTCCTCCGATCGAAAGAGGATTGAAATACGCCGTCGACAAGTTGAAAAAGGCCGGGGTGAATGTGGTTGAATTCAAGCCAATCAAGACCGAGTTGGCCAACAATACCGTCAATTCTTTATACACCTGTGACGGGAATTACATGCAGAGGAAGCTTCTCTCTGCGTCCGGGGAACCAATCAAGAAGTTAACCGCATGGAGTTTGAATTATGGTGAAGGTGCCAATGCTCTCACTGTTGCCAAGAACCGGGAGTTGAACAGTATCAGAGACCTGTTGAGACAAGAATATACCCGTTTCTTGGTCGACAATAAGGTGGACTTGATCTTGAGTCCTAACTACAGTAACGTGGCCCCCAAGCCAAAGGAAGTATACGACTGGTCCTATACTTCTTTGTTCAATCTCCTTGACTTCCCGAGCTTGACGGTTCAAACTGGTCTTTTCCAGGACCCACAATTGGACAAATGGGATGAATCGTTCAAGGACTACAAGTTTAGAAGTCCCGTAGAAGAATTAGAATTAAACAACTACGACCCCGAGAAGTTTGTTGGGGCCCCAATTGCCATTCAATTGACCGGCCGCAGATACTTCGACGAAGAAGTCGTCGCTGCCGGGAAGGCCGTGGTGGACGTTTTAGGGGTAGATTTGACTAAATAGAATATCAATATATGTGGAGAATAGCCGTTTCCCGATTCGGAAGTTTGCGTTCGCGGTTGCAAACTTCCCAAAATGTAACCTTATCAACTTGGTGATAAGACGGTGAATGCGGGAATATCCATAAATGGTGGCTGAATCAGGTATGTGGCGACGATAAGCGGAGTATATAATGCGGCGGGTGTCCTAGTGGTGGGAAAGTATGATTTCCAAAACCGATTCTCTCACTGTCAACAGTCTCTTGACCACCAACGATTTAAAGGGCTACGAAGACCCGGCTAAGTATGAGCAGTACTTGCCTAAAATCAAGGCTTATAGACAAGCCTTAGATAAAGCGGTGTTGCCTGAATACTCAGTGTCTTTGCCGCAACCAGCAGACGAATTGCAGTCGAAACAGTTCAATGCCATCAAATACTTGTACGACGAAAAGCTCCTTACCCCAGGTGAAATCGAAATCACCGATATGAACAGCCCCTTATTGGTGAAGAAACTCGCCAGTGAGGAATTGACGGCCGTCGAAGTGTTTAAGGCGTTTGCCAAAAGAGCCACCATCGCCCATCAATTCACCAACTGTGCCCAGGAACTCTTTATTGAAGAAGGCTTGGAAAGAGCCAAGTTCTTGGACGACTATTTGCAACAACACGGCAAGCCTATTGGGCCGCTTCATGGGTTACCACTCTCGTTGAAAGAGCATTATCATTATAAGGACAAGATCTGTCACGCTTCTTATGCTTCGTTGATTGACTTCAAGTCTCCCAAGCACGGAATCACCACCCAGATCTTGGAGAATCTCGGGGCAGTATTTTACATCAGAACCAACCAGCCCCAGAACTTGATGCATTTGGACTCCAACAACAACATCACCGGCATGACAAGAAACCCGTATAATATGAGTTTATCGCCTGGTGGGTCGTCTTCAGGAGAAGGAGCGTTGGTGGCCTTCCATGGGTCTGTGGCCGGGTTGGGGTCCGATATTGGTGGATCAATTAGATCGCCAGCTGCGTTCTCGGGGTGCTACGGCTTAAGACCCACCACCAAGAGAGTGTCGATAGCAGGCAGTAACTCGTGCTTGGCCGGCCAAGAGAGTATCTTAGGGGTGGCTGGTCCGTTGGGCAGAACCATCGACGATATCGATTTATGGATGAAACACTACATCAACGACGGGAAGCCATGGATGTTGGACTTCGATATCTCCAGACTGCCATGGCGAGAAGTCGCCAAACCAGACGCCAAGTCGTTGACCATCGGCGTGGTTTACGACGACGGGTTGGTCAAGGTGAGTCCACCGATCGAGAGGGGCTTGAAAGAAACGGTTGCAAAATTTGAGAAGGCAGGAATTAATGTGGTGGAGTTCAAGCCGTTCAAAACCAAACAGGCCTATGAACTCATCAACAACATGTACAACGCCGACGGGACCTTATCTGCTCAAGAGTTTCTTGCTGAATCGGGCGAGCCATTGACGGAATTAAGTAAATGGTACCTCAACTTCGGGCAAGGTAAAAAGCCCTTCTCGGTATACGAGTTGCGTAAACTAAACTATGCAAGAGACAACTTGAGACAGGAATATCACCAGTACTTGATCGATAATAACATCGACTTTCTTCTTACCCCAACATACAACAACGTTGCCCCCAAGCCGGAGAAGATTTACAACTGGTCATACACGGCCCTCTATAATATCTTAGACTTGCCTACTTTGGTGTTCCCCACCGGCTTATTCCAGGACCCGGAGGTGGATGTTTGGGGCGAATCCCACTCTGACTACAAGCCAAGAAGTGCTTTGGAAGAGTTGGAGCTCAGTTTGTATGATCCTGCCGAGTTTGTTGGGGCCCCTATTGGGTTACAATTGAGTGGCCGGAGGTTTTGTGATGAGGAGGTTGTGGCTGCTGGGAAGTTGATAGCAGAGATCTTGGGGACTTGAGTTTAGTCGAGACATACCTGGTAGTTATTGAATATATAAGACTAAGTTTGTAGAGACTAAGTAGTAGAAATTAAGTAGTTGAGAGACTGAGTAGTAGAAATTAAGTAGTTGTAGAGACTGATGGAATAAGATACTATATTGAGTAAGAACATCCGCACCCAAATATACTGACTATCCTTATACTAATTCCGTAAATGCCCCTCTTTCGACCCAATTCTGCTCCATCCTCCGTCCTCTACTCCTCCACCATTCCTCTTCCATTCCTCATTCATCGCTCCTCCCCCACTTGGCTCTCCCAACAAGAGTATAGCCGTACATGCTTAGTAAGAACGCTCTTGGCTGCGTCTGAGGAGATAAGACCCAGGGCTATTGATTCGTATCTTATAAAGCTCCTTATCCCCTTTAAAGCTTCCTATGTTCTAATATCATATAAACTATATCAACATGACAGTAACTTTCGAATCCTTACTCACCAAAGACCCCATGACGGACTACGAAGACCCCAAGAAATTCGCAGCCTTCTTGCCCAAGATCAAACAGTACAACGACGCATTGAATACCTCTATTAAACCAGAGTATTCGGTTGATTTGCCAGACCTGCTTGAGTCGTTGCAGAACAGCCAGTTCAATGCCGTGCAGTACTTGAACGATAAGAAGCTTTTGACTAAACAAGAGTTCGCTATCACCAACTCATCAGGCACTGAACTAAGTGAAAAACTTCAATCAGGTCAATTGACAGCCGTCGAAGTGTTCAAGGCGTTCGCTAAAAGAGCCACCATTGCCCACCAGTTCACCTCCTGTGCCACGGAGTTCTTCACGGACGAAGGCTTGCAAAGAGCCGAGTTCTTGGACGACTACTTCCACAAGAATGGTAAACCAATTGGACCACTACACGGCATCCCCATCTCATTGAAAGAGCATCTCTTCTACAAGGGAAAGGTTTGTCACGGAGGCTTTGTTGGAGCCCTTGATGATGTTAAACAAGAACACGCCGTCACCACCCAGATCTTGGAGAATCTCGGAGCGGTGTTCTACATCAGAACCAACCAGCCCCAGACATTGATGCAATTGTGCAGTGGAAACAACATTCTTCCTGTCACCAGAAACCCGTATAATCTTCTGTTATCTGCTGGAGGTTCTTCTTCTGGTGAAGGAGCCGTGGTGGCTTTTGGAGGTTCTGTGATTGGAATAGGCACCGATATCGGTGGTTCTATCAGATCACCAGCAGCTTTTTCCGGCTGTTTTGGATTCAGACCATCAACTAAACGGGTCTCGGGGAGAGGAGTTTCTGTCACAGACGAAGGTCTAGAGGGAGTGGTTTCTGTAGTTGGGCCATTAGCCAGATCAGTTGATGACATTGAATCGTTTATGGACTCTTATATCAACGAGGGAAAACCATGGCTTCTTGATGAACTGGCGATTCAGATCCCTTGGAGAAAAGTGGATAAGCCAAAACCTTCTAGTTTGACGGTCGGGATCATCTACGATAACGGTATCATTAAACCTACACCTCCAATTGCAAGAGGGTTGAAAGAAACAGCCAAAAAGTTGGAGGCCGCAGGAGTCAAGGTGGTGGAATTCAAACCCATCAAGCCCCAGGTCGCTTACGATACCATCCATTCATTGTACACCTCTGACGGGAACGAAGCAGCTAGAAAGGCACTCCAAAGATCAGGCGAACCAATTGCACACTTGACCAAAAACTACTTGAATTACGGCGAAGGTAATAAACCATTGACGGTCACCCAAGTCAGGGACTTGACTCGTACAAGAAACCAGCTCAGACAGGAGTATACTGAGTTTTTGGTGAACAATAATATCGACTTTATTATCAGTCCAGTGTATGCCAGCATAGCTCCTCAGCCCCGGAGAGTATATAACTGGTCCTACACCACCTTGTTCAATATCTTGGATTTCCCTAGTTTGGTGTTCCAAACAGGCTTATTCCAGGACCCAGAGGTGGACCAATGGGATGAATCTTTCAAGTCGTATAAATACAGAAGTCCTAAGGAGGAGTTGGAGTTGAGTCTTTACGACCCCAAGGTCTCTAAGGGCGCACCCATTGGTTTACAGTTGAGCGGAAGACGGTACACCGACGAAGACGTAGTTGCTGCGGGCAGAACTATCGTGGATATATTGAAGGTTGACTTACTTAAGTAGTTTATATGTTTTTAAATGCGCGCAAATGGCTGCAAAATAATCAATTTGTGAAATCCACAGAGTGAACCGTAGTTGGATTTGTCTGTATGGCGATTGGGTTAACACGCATATTCAGAAGGTCTCGGAGGAGCGAGGTTTCTGTATCTCCTTCGAATGGCTCTCCTGCCTATGTGCCTTTGATTTCGTCTGAGCCTGTGTTTTCACCTTTATTTGATTCCCCGTACGGCTTTAGTACGAGTTCATTTCCCCAGGAAGAAGGTACTGCCAGGTCCTCCATCGTCGGTACGTGGCCTGCTACTACGGCAGTAAATGAGTCCCCAGAAGCCAGTTCCCCAGACGAAATATCTCTGCGTCCGTCTTTCTTCAATAAGCTCTTCAAACTCTTTACTTCTTCTGCCCGGCTTCCTTCCACACCTTTATCACAGGAGCTCGTTCCGTTGATCATAGGGTGTTCTCGTGATGACTCTCCATAATCAAATCCCCCATAATCAAGAGCCTGCCAACATCCCATAGTTGATAACATTCACCCAATGATCCATCGTACATTATCTACACTTAATACAAACCGTTTATTCTATCACAAAGAGATTCCACGCCGGGAACCCACAGCCACAACAATAAGAATTGCATCAAAAAGCCCCACCAAAAAGAACGGAGCCAATATCCACGAATCACTCCAAACACCTCCCACCTGACTCAATATAAGAATACCAGCACCTCCAAATAAATTGTACACTCCACTAGTACTTCCCACCGAATCGTTTTCTGCAGATATAATACTCATACTGGTGATGACGGTACCGATCTGGGACACTCCGATGATACTGATCAAGATGAATGTGGTAGCGTTTCGAGGATCATAAATATTCAATAAACATATCAACCAATTGCCTATAACTCCCACTGCCGATGCCAATACCAACGTTCTAACTTTCCCAAATTTATCGACAATAATCCCCCAAAATGGTGATGCAATCAACGATATGGTTTGGGCCACCCCTGTTAAAATGGCTGCAAAAGTATACCCATCGTAACAGTTGACTTTGGCAGGAGACCCATCGTTATCACATATTCCCGATTTGAAGTAGAAGTTATAAACAAACAATGGAATGAACACAGCTATAAGTACCGAAGTAGACCGGGCAGCCCATCCTCCAATACATGCCAACCTAACCGAAGGACTGGCTTTAAGTCTATCGAAACCAGCCTCCAAAAGCTTGAAATAACTTGGCCTTACCACATTGGATTCTTTGGCTTTATAGATGAACGTGAACAAGAGAAGACCAACAACAATAGCCAAGATTCCAAGCGATATAAAAGCCCATTGCAACGCTTCTTTAGAAGAAATATCGAAGTCGGTCAGTAATCTCACAGGAAGTGAAAGGAAAAACGATACAGAAAATACCGCTCCCAAACCAACAGAGATACCAATAAGGGCCGAGTATCTGCCGTTCTTTCTAACGTTGCTGACGGTAGAAGCCTCGTGTTTACGCCAGAAGAAGATACTCGAGAACTTAAAGTCGGAGTATATCAATTGGTGTAATAACACAGGGATCATGCTCATGGTGCTGGTGACTCCCAAGGCGAAGATGATTCTGGGCAAGATCAATTGAGGCCAGGAGGTGAAGGGAACCGTTCCGTATAAAATAAACGACACGAAGATACTCAAGAAGCCCATGAGAACAATCAAGTTTGTATCACCAAACCATTGGTTTAGCAGAGAAAGCTTGTCGTTTAACGAGCCAATTAGCGGTGCAGATATGATACACATCAATTCGTCCAGGACTCCAAGAGCCCCGATGATTCTGCCTATTTTTTTATTATCGATTCCCAACACCTGGGTAATATAGAACGGTTGGGAAGACGTCAAGAAGATGACAAAAGCGATGCAGAAAAACCCCGACAAGTTGAACGCAAGCAAGTTGCGGATCTTATAGTTTTTGTTGCGGACTTCTGTCTCGTCTACTGGGGTTTCCACGTTATCTTCTAGCAATGCTTCGTTTTCTGTCATGGTGCCTAATTCCATAATCGGAGATGTAATTTGCGGCAGCGCGCATGTCGCAGGATTTACGACACGGTGATGGGGACGGAGTTGATGGACTAATGCCGGTGGTTTAAGTACCGTGAACTCGAGAGACGTATCACATGAGCTTCGGTCTTCTTATTGGCCTGTACTTTTGTGACTTTGTCGACTGGTTTGTCGACAGATTTGATGGATATTCTGTCAAACAAGAGTAGGCACGAGAGCTTATTGAAGACACTTGAGTTCGTGTTTATTTACTTGTTATAAGTCTCAGGGATAGATCTGAATTACCAATAAAAGATGTATCACGGGAAGTTCCAGAAGTAAAACGATGTTCCACTGTTACAGGCTGTGACTATTAAGATGAGAGCTCAGAGATTATAGCCTTACTGTTCTAGAGACTATAGGCTGAGACTATAACTTAGAGACTATTATTAGAGACTCATAAACTAGAGACTCATAAACTAGAAGCTCAGAGACTAAAGGCTTAGAACTCTCCATTATACTCTCATAACTTCAACCACCAAGTCAGTCCTAGTCCTCACCGCACACGTATCTCGCTACCTTCTCGTCCTCGCACTAATAACCACATGGATCACCACACGTGCAACTATTAATCATCACAGCCGCGTCATCCTCTTGTATTCTCTCCAACTCTCTTCTATTCCATATCATCCCCTGACGCTCAACCGTCTTCTCCAATCCTCCAACTCCCCCAACTCCTCCGCACCAGTAGTTCTCACCAGATGCGCAATAAAATTCCCATCTACAAACGAGGCACCTCATCAAGCTCCATCAGTGAACACTCGTTGAGCGAATTACGAACAAGTTTATCTGACTTCCAGCTTGACAAAATGGACTCTGCCATCGACGACGACGACCACAAGGCCGCTCTCTCCCACGATGACTTCAACCCAGAAGACTACGAGTACGCGTTAAAGAGAAGCGACTCCTCGTCCTCCCTAAGTTTTATTGATCTCAACAAGTTATTGTATTTACAGGAGTTTGACTTTGGAATCGGCCTTGACCAGGTCGGCGACTCCACCCGGAGGAAGTTCAACGATATGAAGAACAAAACAAAACAGAGATTCAACAAGCTCAAGATCGATCCCAATCTGACCAGAGACTTGACTAAACTCCAGGACCTTTTGAACCAGAGATTGGCCAAGTTCGACGAGAAAATCCATAAGAACCTTCAAAGCTCCAGCACAGAAAAGCTCTTCTATGCCTTGGCGGTGTTCGCCATAGCTGCTGGTGGGTTTGTTATCGGTAAATATCCCACCTACTTCCATGTTTACCATACGTTTTTGTTTTGTTTATTGATGCCCATCAGATTCTATTCCTACTTCAAACAATCGTTCCAGTACTATTTGGCAGATTTGTGTTACTACGTCAACTTGTTGTTGATGATTTTTATCTGGTACAAGCCGGACCTGAAATCGTTGTTTGTTTCGGTGTTTTCGTTATCGCTTGGAACCCTTTCGTTTGCCGTCATCACCTGGAGAAACTCGTTGGTGTTGCATTCGATTGAAAAGACCACCAGCTCCTTCATCCACGTGATGCCTCCTATAACTGTGTTTGTCATGGTCCATGAAATGCCTAAAGAGTTTGTTCAACAGAGATTCCCGGCCATTGTTTCCATCGACGACTGGAACTTCGTGTACGGGATCATCATCACCTCTGTCTATTACACCATTTGGCAAGTGAGCTACCATTACTTCATCACCATCCGTAAGAAGAAGGAAATCGAAAATGGTAGGGTGACTTCGTTCTCTTTCTTGCGTAAAAAGAACAAGGCCACTCCGTTGGGTCGGTTTGTCAACTCGATGCCTTATAATTGGATGGCAGTGGCGGCTTTCACGTTGATTCAGTTCTTCTATCAGATCTTCTCGATGCTTCCTTGTCCTATCTGGTTCAAGTATAAGCATTTATGTGGCAGTTTCGTTACGTTTGTATTCATTTGGTCGGGATACAACGGGGCCACATACTATATTGATGTTTTTGGCAAACGGTTTGAAAAAGAAGTCAGTAAATTAAAGGCAGAAATCAACGACTTGCAGGCTAAAGTCGACTCTGCCCAGACTTCTCCCGTTATCAAGCCTCAACACACCGGGGTTTCCAACGATCAAGATACTTTAAAGAGTGACTCTGAGCCCACCAAACTTGGCGAGTACTCTGAATCTTCATCTGGCTCTTATTCGACTGGAACCCAACTCAATGGCGATGACACGGCCGTGCCTTTTAACTTAGATAAGTGAATTTTTCATTTCCCAGTTCAACACTGCTATTTATTGTTTATGATTTTATGACAATCTTTGGGACTCAACATCCTCATTATGACTATTAGAGTTTGTTTAATAAATATATATCTACTCTAGTAAACTTCTAAGATGTATCTTCCTTCTTCCTTCATGTCTTCAATAGCCTTGGTGAGGTCAGAAATCTCTTCACCTCTCTTGGCTGCACCATTCTTAAGAATGTCTTCAAGACAGGCAGTGATATCTGGAACTGGCCATGTTGGTCCACACAAGTAGAAGGAACCATTCTTGGTATCGATGGCTTCAGTCAAGTCCTTGATCTTATCTCTAATCTTATCTTGAATATAGATCTTTTGGGGTTGATCTCTTGAGAAAGCTGCACCAATATGAGTTAAAATACCGGCATCCTTATAAGCTTCCCACAATTCACCATAAAGATATTCTTCTTTCTTGTGTCTCGAACCCATAAACAAGTAGATTTCTCCGATCTCCATCCCTTGTTCTTGTTGCCAGATCTTTTCTTCAATAAACGCCTTGAATGGAGCCAAACCAGTACCCAAACCAGACATAACAATTGGCTGGGTAGACAATGGTGGTAACTTCATGACAGATGGCTTGACACTGACAACCAACTCAGACCCAACACTCAAGTCACTCAAGTACTTGGAACAATGACCCCATCTCTTTCTACCTTTAGAATCAGACCAGTCAACAACAACAACCAATAAGTGAACAGAGTTCTTATGGATCTTCTGAGAAGATGCAATGGAATATTCTCTTCTCTTCAATGGTGCAATGATCTTAGCTAATTCTTGGATTGGTGGTCTGGCACTGGTGAACTCTTCTAAAATGTCCCAGTAGGTACAGAAATCAACTTCTTGTCTCTTCTTCAAGTCTGCTGCTCCTTCACTTCCAGCCAACTTGTTCAAGGCTTCCTTTTCTTTTTCGTCTTCGGCGAATTCTGCCAAAGCTTCGTAGAATCTCTTAGGTGGTTTACCTAAAAAGTCAAGGGTTTCGCTTAAAGACTGTCTGACGGATCTGATTTCCAAGATAGAAGGTTGATCCTTATTGGAGATTTCAATAACAGAGTCTCCATCAAGACCGTAGAATTCAATGAACCCTTCAACATCGTCAGGGTGGTTACATCCATGGATACCCAAGGCTTCACCAATGTCATAAGTCAACCCGGTACCGGTGACATCGAACTCAATATGGAAGATGTTTCTTGAGTATTCTTGTGGAGTCAACCTGATGTTTTCTTGGACTTTAACCACGTAGTTCTTGACTGGCAAGTCTGGTCTCAAACTGGTGGAGGTTTGGTAGGCTTCTTTGAAAGTCAACTTCTTGGCCAACTCAATGTAACCAGCGTGGTTGGTTTCTTCTGCAATTTCCAGGCTGTTACGAGGGTTAGGAAGAAGAGATGTTTCAACAGGGAAGAATGGTAAGCTCACATAGTCTTCGTCGTTTTCCAACTCCTTCCAAGCTTCGTCAACAGAGATAGGTTTCAAAGAACCGTTTTCACGAACAGTGGCGATGAACTTATCCAAAACAGCTGCCAATAATTCGAAACCACTTCCGTTGGCTTGTAACAATTTGTTGACAATAAAGGAATCAAGCTCTGGTAAAGCGGTTTCCCAGAAAGCGTATTGGATCAAGAACTCATTTGAGAATCCCTTGGTGGAGTCTTTCAACTCAGTCAAGTCATCTAATGAAGATAAGTCAATAACAACGATCTTATTGTTGTTTTGAGCTGCGGTTCTCTTGAAGTCAGATGGTAACTTTTCAACAAAAGCAGCTTGATCGTACTTCTTTCTGTTTCCAATAAGGATCGTGGCACCAGGACTGGCAGTAGCAACGATATCGTATTGGCTCAATACAGAAACGTCTTCAACAATCACCACGCTGGCACTGTCGATTTCATCAACAGGAGTAGAAGCAGTGGTTGAAACAATCTGGGTCTGGAATAATCCACCAGCACGAGAAGTATCGAACTTGGTACGGAGAGTGACGTTTTTGGTATCGTCTAAAGACAAGGCAAAAGCCACTTTTTGGGCCGAAGCTTCAAACTCACCTCTATCGCTACCCCAGACGATGAAGGAACCGGCTGGAGCGGTGGCAGCAGTGAAAACAGATGGAACAAGCTGGTCAGCAGCAACGACATCACGCAAAGCAGCAGAAGCATCGATTCCCGAAACGTAATCGTGCAAGACTTTAGTGGTGGTGATTGGAGTCCAGGCAAAGTCGGTTGGAACAACAAACTCGTCGACTGCCACACGGCCATGGGCACCGGCCTGGAACAAAGCAGCGACGATTTCGGCCTTGATGGCACGAGCAGCTCCCACAACCACCAATTTGACAGCAGAAGATGGAAGAGCAGCCACGAAGTCAGCAGACAAAAATGGCACGGGAACACGGACCTGGAGAACCCCAACACGAGCAGACTCGGCAGCACGTTTGACGACTCTGGTGACACTTCCGGCCTCGCTACCTCCAAAAACAACAAACACAGTCGATGGCTGCTGGTGGCCGTGGTAGACAAACGGCTTGTATTCGGTGCCGGTGATTGCAGCCAATTTTCCTAAACCGTAGCGAACCAAATCGTCGGTACCTTCGAGGTTGGAAACGTCGGTGCCCTGCAACAATCCCTGGTACAAGCCCCCGACCTGTTCGACGGAAAGAACGTCCTTGAAACGGCGGTAAGTCTTGGAACCGTCGACCCCATCAAATACAACCGCAGAAGGACGGCCGCTGGTGGCAGCGAGATAGTGCGAGAGGGTGGTGAGGTGCTGGTGCTCTACGGCGTCTGCTGCGTCGACAGGGACCAAGGCTGGGGCGCCGATACGGCGGGATGCCGACACGGCAGCGTCGTAGCTGGCGGAAAGAGCGCCTGAAGACTCGTCGAACTGGGCAGCAGATACGGCGAGAGCCACTGGGTAATGGCCCGTACGAGGCACGGCAGAAGCGAGGCGGCCAAACCCACGGGAGTCGGTGACGACCGAAACAGCGTCGTGCTGGTGCTGGTTACCGAGGAACCCTGAGAGAGCAGCACCAGCGCCCGAACGGATTTCAAACGAGTGGAAGAATGGAGTTACGCCAAACGAGTTGCGGCGGTGGTAGGCCTTAGTCCAGAGCTGGAGGTGGGCGTCGGAGGCGCCCGTGCCTGCGGCGGTGTCACTGCTGAAGATCTGGGACGAGGCAGAGAAAACCGCCTGGTTGACGATGGTGACGGTTGAAGCGTAGACTGAGCCCTTGATTAGAGCCGGGTCTACGGCGACATCGAAGGGGTTTTGACGGATGGCGTGAAGCACGTCTTGCGAGGCGTCGCTGATGGAGCCGCCAACGCTGGCGGGGGCCAGGCTGTTGGCGCTTGGCTGGGCTAAAGCGTGAGGAGCCATTGATGTTAGATAAGAAGATTTCACCAGAAGATGATTCGCACTATGAGAGATGCGCACGTGATATGGGGTAATAGTCGTGGGGTGGGAGGGAGGTGGTGGTATGGCGGTATGGCGGTATGGCGGTATGGCGGTGGTAGCTGGTGGTGGACGGAGAATCTGGTGGGTAGTCTGGTGGGAGTATCTGGTGGAGGAGTCTGGTGGACGGTGGGCCAGTTTAGGTGTGTTGCCGTGGTACGGCGGTGGTTTAATTTTGCAGCCAAACGCGGTATTATTATTTCTATCACTATCACTATACATCACTAACTCAGTACTCCTGTTACTTGTTATCATCTTATCATTCTGTATTAATCATCTTGTCACTCCTATCACTATTCTTCACCATCTATCACTTTCTACCACCTTCAGGCTCTGTATAATATACCTTTTGTATTGCACTTTCTCTCTCTCTCTCTCTCTCTCTCTCACTCAACTTCAAACTGGGCAATCACCGGCCGGTGGTCAGAAAACCTGAATCCCGCCTCCGTCCACGTATCCACCACGTCGTACCACGTCGTCGTCGTCTTGGTCTCGTCCGTCCCACACCAGATAAAATCAATCACGCTCTGCACGTCGCTCGGCTCAAACCCGGTGTACGTCTCCATCAACGTCTGCTTGACGCCAGCAACCTGTCTGGTATCGCTGAGACTCTTGACCAACGTCTGGTACGACGCGTCGGACGACACCGAGTTGAAATCCCCCGACAAAAACGTCTCGAATCCGTTGTCCAACTGGCTGATCCACTGCACGATCAACTCGGACGACTTGCCTCGGGCATTCTCGCTAATATGGTCGTAGTGGGTGTTGACCATGTTGATTCCGACGCCGGTCTCGATGTTCTTGAACGTGGCGATGGTGGCGATCCGGATATTGGCTGCTCCCCAGCTTCGGCTCGGTTTATCTGGGGTGGTGCTGAGCCACCTGGTGGTGCCGTTCACCAAACTCCACTGGCTGCTGCGGTACAAGATCGGAGCGTATTCCCCCTTTTTCTTACCGTCGTCCCGCCCCACGCCGTAGAACTGCCAGTCCCGTTCGGGCGTCCGGTCGTTCAAAGCGTTTTGCACGTCGACGAGCTGGTGGTGTTTCAACTCTTGCATGCCTATGAGGGTCGGGAGGTCGGCCGAGTGCTGGTGGAGCCGTTCCACGAGGCCCGGCACCCGCTCGTGCCACCGGTGCTCGTGGTAGAACCGCCACTTGGTGTCTGTCCGCACGTTGGAGCTGATGATCTGAAACTTGAGGTGCTGCGTTAAGTCGACAACAGGGAATGCCATGGCAAGCACCAAAACCAGCAAAAAAACAACCAATCTGTTCATGCTGATGCTGAGTATGCTATCTAAATGAGCTGGTACAAATTGAGGCGTTTAAATACTACCAGTCAATGGTAGGGCTTTTGTTAAGGTTGGGTTTAGAGTTTGTACCGCCTGTTAATGAACACACGGCTGGCGGAACAAGAGTATATATAGGCGGCAGAGATGGAGCGGCACGCGGGGGGTGCAAACAAGCCAACACGTTGACGTTTGCAGCCGCCTTGTCAACTGAGATTAGCCTTGTACTGTGAAGGGCTTAAACGTGCAACCAATTTGGGTGCAAATTGCGAATTGGGGGAGAAATTAATGCCAACCTGCGAAAATGTCACTACCATTTTCTGCACATTAGCCTTTTGGGTTTCACACGTGCAGCATCCACCCACGGTGATGAAGCTTAATTGTTACATGTTAGGGGTCCATTGTGAAGCTTTGGTTGTAGGGGGTGGCAGGCCGGCAATATCGATCTGCACCACCGGACCGGGACCTACACGGCCGTGCGTGTGGCGGCATCGGCTGGCGATGGTGGCGGCATCCGCTGGTGCCGGCCCAAGCCCTGAATGCTAAATGAGCTGAACGCTAAATTTGACCTGAATGCTAAATTTAAGCTTTCACGTGACTCAAATGCTGATGTGTCAATTGAGTGACGGT
The DNA here is from genome assembly GCA_030571955.1 of Yamadazyma phyllophila. Classification (NCBI taxonomy): domain Eukaryota; kingdom Fungi; phylum Ascomycota; class Pichiomycetes; order Serinales; family Debaryomycetaceae; genus Yamadazyma; species Yamadazyma phyllophila. The sequence goes on along the minus strand of JAJLZE010000008.1, from coordinate 314,012 downwards.
TAGCTGTCAACTTCAGCCTCCGCCTCCAAGCCTTGACAGCCCGCAGCCTCTCCAGCCTCTGCCTCCTTCCCCCCAGCCCCCAGTTCCCCCCAGCCACAAGCTATCTTCACAGCCCCAACCCCAGCCTCAAGCTTCTTTTTCCTGCGTCTCGTATACACAATCGGTGCGCGGCCCTGTGCGTCTAACTAAAAAATGGTGATGATGCCTTGATAGGGTGTTGGGGTCTGTAAGTAAAGGATTAAAGCTTCTGTTGCAGCACCGGATATGGACCTGCTTTCTCTCTCGCCTCTCTCGTCTCTACCGCCACTGAGCCGGCCCAATTCCTCTAATTAATTTCTCCTCCGGCCGGTCCTCCCTCTTAACTCCCGCGGTTCACGGGTTGCGAAATATCTCAATTTTAACCACCTTTCCTCATGAGCCGGGACGAAACCACCGCCGACTCGGCTGCTTCTGGGGCCAATGCCGCCCCCACGCAGACCCAATCGACCCCATCAAAGCCCAAACCCCCGGCACTAAACCTCAACGACTCCACAATAAAACAACCGCTCTCACCCTCCGATCCAGATGATCCAAGTGAGCTGGACAAACTCGAGGACGAAATCCAAGACGCCTTCGACTCGGATGAAGACTACGATGATACCGAAGTCGTCGAGCTTCTGCAGTCATCAACGCTTCCCGCCCGACCCAAATACTCCAAAACCATGTCCAAAACCGACGCCGATAGCTTGGTGGGAGGTGAAACCATCGCCAACGAACCAACGAAAAAAATCTTTGCGTTCCAGTTGCCGTTTGGTGGAACGTTCTCGTCGCTCAAGTCCAACTTCTACAACCAGGTTCACTTGAAGCTCCCGAACTTCAATTGGTTCAGCAACAACGACGAGGTGATCACCGAAGACTTCAGACTCAAACTCTCTCGACAAGAGTCGCTCAACACCATCAGCGAGGCCGACTACTTCAGAAAACACAAGGGCCGGGACGACGTGCGGTTCAGGGCCGTCAAGCACTCGCTAGCCACCAAATACAACGAGTTTATCCCCCATATGAATACGCCCAAGCTGGTGGAAGACTGCGACTCGATCTACCTGCGTATCTCGGGGAACATCGTGATCCTTGGGGGCTACAGAGGGTCGGTGTTGCGGGACGCCCGGACCCACAAACGGGTGTGGATCCCCATCAAGGCCGGGTTCAACTTGAGGAAAATCAACCTTCTTTTGGGCCCGTTGCCAGAGGACGAAATCAACGCCGTCAAGTTCATGTATCCGGACGGAGTGCTCAAGAACATCGGGCCCATCGACTTGTGCAAAACGCTCATCAAACGATTGGACAGTAATCCCAACACCAACGTGAAGGAGTTTGGCTACGACTGGCGACTCAGTGGAGAGCATGTGGCCCAGCAGCTCGAGCGGTTTCTCGAGCAGATCTACCACGAAACAGGCGAGCCGTCGCTCGTTATCTGCCACTCCATGGGGGGCTTGATCACCCACCGCACCATCCACCGCAACCCCAAGCTTTTCCGGTCCGTCATCTACGTCGGGGTGCCGTCCGAGTGTCTCAACATCCTTGGACCCATCAGAACGGGCGAGTCGGTGTTGTTTCTGGACAAGATCTTGACGGCAGAAGCAAATTTCATGATGAGATCCTCGTTCAACTTCTTGCCATTGAGTGGTAAGGTGTTCTACAACTCCGAGACAAACGAGCCCTATACGCTTGATCTCTTCAACCCCGACACCTGGGTCGAATATAATCTCAATCCGTTGGTAGCCAAAACAAGACTCCAGAAGAAACTGACGATGATGGAGTCGTCGCTCAGTTCTCTAAGCCATCGACTCAAGTCCATTAAAGTCAAGTCACTCTCGCCGTTATCTCGGTCGCCCAAGTCTGATTCGTTTGATATCACCGAAAAAGACCCCATCATCTCGCCCACCAGTGCAGAAGACGACGACGGGTACAGCGTGACGTTCGAACAAGCGTATAAGTATCTTGAAGACTCGCTCAAGAAAGCAAAAGCGTTCCTTGAAGACCTCGAGTATAAGCCTGAGCTCGAAGGAAAGTATCCTCCCATGGCCATTGTCTACGGCAACACGGTTCCGTCTGTCAGAGGGTCACATGTGACGAGCGAACAGGATATCAAGAACGGCGATTACTACGACTTCTTCTACGGGCACGGCGACGGGGTGGTGCACCAGAAGTGGCTTATGCCTGAGCGAAGAGGGTTTGAAGTTTACGATCCCGACACCAAGAAGGGCCAAATCGTGGGAAAGTTTTCCACCTGGACGGGACATGTGAATCTCATGACAGACCTCCGGGCCATGGGCAAGGCTCTTCATGCTGTTTACGAGGCAGAGAAAATATGGGGTTGATTTATAGACTATGTACATATCATTATCATTACTTGGACATCCTCTGGACTTGATCTTACTATGGACTTTGATCTTACTCTTCCTCTGTATTGATCTTACTCTCTGTACTGGACATCTTACTTTCCTCTGGACATCTTACTCTTCTGCGTACTGGACTTTGATCTTACTCTTCTGTACTGGACTTTGATCCTACCATGGACTTTGATCTTACTCTTCCTCTGGACATCTTCCTCTGCGTAGACTTTGATCTTACTCTCTACTTTGATCTTACTCTCTACTTTGATCTTACTCTTGTGTACTGGATCTTCCTCTTCTGTACTTTGATCCTACTCTTCTGTACTTTGACCTAATCTTCCTTTGATCGTATCTTCCTTTGACCTTACTCTTCTTTGATCTTACCCTTCTTTGACCTTACTCTTCTTTGACCTTACTCTTCTTTGATCTTACTCTTCTTTGACCTTCCTCTTCTTTGACTTATCTTCCTTTCTTACTCCTCTGCATACTGCACCTTGATCCAAAGACTGCAGTCGCTGCACTGCACGATGACCTCGTAGTTGCCGTCGCCGTCGCTGCTGCCGTCGATCAAATCCTGCTCCGTCAACGCCATGGCTCTGTCGCTCAAACACCGAGGACACTGCCGGTAAAACAGCTCTCCCAGTTCCTCAAACTCCTCCAACCCAAACACGTCCAACCCGTCGCCCGTTAGGACGTGGCCCTGCGTCTGCGTGTGCTTCTCGAGCTGCTCGTCGTACTGCTTTCTCAGCTCATCGTCTATCAACACCTTGTATGCCTGCTGGATGCGGTTGACCAGGGTGTTATCTGGCCGTGTGGGGGCCGACTTGTCGGGGTGGGAAGCCAAGAGCTTGGCCTTGTAGGCGGCCCTGATGTCGGCGGCAGCAGCGGTAATCCCCACCCCAAGCACCTCGTAGTAGCTTCTGTCTCCAGGCTTGATCTCCATGGTGATGCGATGTCGCAGACCGCGAAGACCGAGACATAAATTTTTTTCGATGAGATAACTGGAACATCTTGATGGCAGGAACTAAACGGAAATCTGAAGACAAGTACACGGAGATAGACATCACGTCACACGAGGAGGAGCCGCTGGTGGTGGTTGGTTCTTTTTTCAACGGGTTGAGTGTGCCTTCTGACACCAACTTTGATCTCTACAAGCATAAATCCAAACCTCAGTACGAGCTCCATGGAGAAAACAACACGTTGGAATACACCGCCCAAACCCACGAAGAAGAGGCCTCCCACGCATACACGGTGGCCGTCTACGACCCCAGCACGAAGTCCATCCAGCTCTTCGAAGCCCCCATGTTGAACGGCAGAGTGGTGAGTAAAAGCAAAAGAAAGTACTCGGGTCCTAAAATCAAACAGGTGGGTATCAAAAACAACTTACAAAGAACTGCATTGGGAGAAGCATTCGGTACCAAGAAGGCCAAGTCTGCCATCTCCAACTTGGAAAGAAACAGAATCGATTCAGATAAATTGCAAGACGTTGAATTGGATATCATCGATTCGGTAAAGACCTCTACCCAGGACTTACCTACCAGACAACAGATGGATAAGGACTCGAGCGAGTTGAGACCAACGCCCGCCATCAACTTGGGGGCCACCGACTCCGAAGATATCTATCCAATTGAAAACATCATACCCTCTGACGACTGGGAAACCATCAGAGTCAACAGTATTTTGGACGAGTCCACCGTCGAAAGCAAGTTGGACTTGTTGCCGTTCAAAAACTCCAACTACCTCGAGGCCCACATCGACACCTCCGACGAGTCCAAGACAAAGTTGGTGTACTATTTATCTATTTTATTGGGTCTTTACCACAGCAGAAGAGTTAAAGATAAGGCAACTCTTTTGACCAAATTCAAGACACAGCCAGCCGAGTCGGTCATCAACAATATCTTGCACACCTTCACCATCAGCAAGGCCGGCAAGTTTGGTAAACATAAAGACAGATCATTTTTCATTGATCCTCATAATGAAGATAAATTGTTATGTTACATTTTGGCAATTATATTCCATATCGACAACTTCCTTATTGAGCTCCAGCCGTTGTCGTATGAGTTGAATTTAAAGCCCAACAAGTTGGTCAATTTGTGTAGAATCATGGGTGCCAATGTCAAGCCTCCGACGGTGGGACAAGCTGAGGCATTGGGTATTGCCAAGTCTCAATTGGCCACGTCCAAGTTGGCGTCGTTGAAGACGCCGGTGAAGTTGCCTGACATGAGCAAGAGGGTGAGAAGATAGGAGTATAGTTAAGATACATTTCATAGGAGCTGTAGGCGTAGGAGAAACAAGTCCAGGCTTGTAGGTGCAACTTATATGAGCTTAGAGATGGTACAATTGTTAGTTGGATACGTATAACTTGTCATCCTGTGTATCCAATGCAGTCGAGCAGTCAATGCAGTCAATTAGTCAATGCAGTCAATGCAGTCAATCAGTCAATTCAGTCAATTCAGTTGATCAATTCAATTTCGCGCTTAAACCATGGAAGACCTGAAGATAGAACAGAACCTCCTAGCACTAGCCGAATGCGAGAAGGATATGGACAAGGCCGAGAGGGAGGCCGAGATCTACCGGATCAAAAAGACCCAGGGCATCTTCAAGGCCAGAAGAGATATCCTTCTCAACATCCCTAACTTCTGGTACATTATTCTTGCAGAGAATGACGACTTCTCGGACTATATCAGCGTGGAAGACTTGAAGTATCTCGAGTACATCAACGACATTTACGTCCATTATAAGGTGACGGATCCACAGGCCGAATTGATCAACCCAAAGGACTTTACCATCACCATTTCGTTCAAGAGTGACGGAGTAGTACCCACGCAGACCGTCACAAAAGAGTTCGAAGTGGCGGTAGAAGACGGCGAGGAAATCATCACCTCCAAGCCCGTTAGCGTGGAGTGGCCTGAAGAGCTTCATGCCATCAATCCAATAGCCATCAAGCAGCAAAAGGGTAAAGACTTATCCAAAGAAGATAAGAAAAACTATAGACTAGGAATGAAGTCTTTTTTTGCCTGGTTTTCATGGACAGGAAACAAGCCGGGCAAGGAGTTTAGAAACGGTGAAGACTTGACGAGGTTAATTATCGACGACTTGTTTCCGTATGCCGTGAAGTATTACACCGAAGCCCAGCCTGGAGCCGATGAGGAGGACGAGGATACGTCTGACCCCGAGGAGTTGGACTTGGACGACGACGAGGAAGAGAGTAGTAAGAGAAAGGGCGAGGAGGACGAGGAGCCCAGAAAGAAACAAAAATAGAACGAGAAACAACCAGGCAAGTCATAAATAGATAATGCATAACCTGACAGTGAGAACATCATAAGTAAAAGTCGCGCGGTCATAAAAAACTTCATCACCATATCACTCTGGTAACATAACTGACCTGTTACTTGCACCACTTGTCTTAACTGATAAAGAGTCATCATGAGTGTAGATACAGCCAACCCCGAGGAGCCGTTCATGGGACCCAACTTGAACATCACGCTCGTTTGCCCCGACTGTAAGGTCTATCCTCCCGACTTGATTGAACGTTTCAGTGAAGGGGATATTGTTTGTGGTAGTTGTGGCCTTGTGCTTAGTGATCGTGTGGTGGACACCCGTTCCGAATGGAGAACCTTCAGCAACGACGACCAGAACGGTGACGACCCCAGCCGTGTGGGTGATGCCGGGAACCCGTTGTTGGACCATGAGAATTTGTCAACCATGATCTCCCAATCGCCCGAGAGCTTGAGGGTGGGAAGAGAGTTGAGTAGAGCACAGCTGAAGTCGTTGGTGGATAAAAAGGATAACGCTTTGGCGGCGGCGTTTGCAAAGATCTCCCAGATGTGTGATGGGTATCAGTTACCCAAGATAGTTCAGGATGCCGCCAAAGAAGTGTATAAATTGGTGTATGAAGAGAGACCATTAAGGGGTAAATCGCAGGAGTCGATCATGGCGGCATCGATCTTTATTGGCTGTAGAAAGGCCAAGGTTCCCCGTACGTTCAAGGAAATCTGGGCCTTGACGAATGTGCCTCGTAAAGAGATCGGAAAGGTGTTCAAGATCATGGATAAAATCATCAGAGAAAAGAACGCCATCAACCCATCTGCATTTTCATTGGTGGAGGACAACATCCAGACCACCCAGACTTCTGCCGAAGATTTGATCAGAAGATACTGTTCCCATTTGGGGTTGGGTACTCAAATCACCAACGCAGCCGAGTACATTGCCAGAAAGTGTAAGGAGCTCGGGGTGTTGGCCGGTCGGTCGCCCACCACCATTGCTGCCACGGTGATCTACATGGCCAACGTGATTTTCGGGGCCGATTTGCAGCCATCCAAGATTGCAGATAAAACCGGGGTCAGTGAAGGTACCATCAAGACGTCGTACCGGGTTATTCTGGAGCAGAAAGACGTGTTGACGAACCCTGCGTGGAACACCCTGAACATCGATGCCCAGCGGAGGTGAAAGAGGATTCAGTCCAGTATTATTAATAGTAAAAACATTATATAACGGTATAAATTGGTATAGGAATAAAGTGCAATTTCGCGATTTGATGCTAAATGTTATGCTCCGAATAAACGGTATAGCCGTACGTCGGTACTCTCGCAAGGCGCCTGTGCTCTACACGAACCAGTTCGCCGACCTCAAGCAGTCGTACGCTCCCACCAAGTACCCGCTTGTGCTCTGCCACGGGCTCTCGGGGTTCGACAGCTTGGTGTTTCTTCCGAAACCAAACTACTGGCGTAAAAGCACCGTGAAAAAAGTCATCCACGAAGGCCTTGTCCAGGTCGACTACTGGTGGGGGATCCAGGATATGCTTTCCAACATCGGGTGTAAGGTTTTCGTGGGAAAGGTGCCGCCGTTTGGGTCAATTGAGGCCAGAGCAAGAAGTCTTAATGGGTTCTTGGAGCAACAGTTTCAGCACCACCAGGACCAACAGCAGGACCAGAAAGCCGGACCCACAAAAGTCAACATCATCGCCCACTCGATGGGAGGACTCGATGCCCGCTACTTGGTGTCGAAACTCAAGCAAAACAACTTCGAGGTCGCCAGCTTGACTACGATTTCAACCCCACATAGAGGATCAGAAGTGGCCGATTTCGTGGTGGAAAATGTCGGTTCCAGCGTGATTATTCCAGAGGCCATTCCACAGTTGACTACGAGGTTTCTTTCCACGTTCAACGATACCATCAAGGACGATCCGAAGGTGGCATACTTTTCGTACGGAGCCCAGTTCCATCCCCAATGGTATAATGTGTTCAAGTTCCCGTGGAAAATCATCCGGCATTCGATCGAGGAGAATAATGCATTACAACACACTCAATACAGCTATGCTAACGACGGGATGGTCAGTGTGGAGAGTTCCAAATGGGGCGAGTATTTGGGAACTCTTGACCAGGTCGACCATCTTGATTTGATAAACTGGACTAACAGAGTCAGAACGTTTATTGACGAGACCATTTTTCACCAGAAACAGCACTTCAATGCCTTGGCCTTCTATGCCCATATAGCCCATAGTTTGTATGACCGGGGGTTCTAAAGTATCGGGGTTTTGAAGTATCATTCTGACCAGACTGAATCACTCTGTAACGGTGATGGTCTTGACGTACCGGAACTCCTGGATCCCCCATTTGCTGTTGAACCGGCCGTGCCCGCTGGCCTTGACTCCGCCGTGTGGAACCGTCGCATCGTCAAAGAGAGTAGGCGAGTTGATGTGGACTCCACCCACGTCGAGGTTCCTGGCAATACGCTGGGCATTAGATATATTTGTAGACCAAATAGACGCTTTTAAACCAAATGGATTTTGGTTTACTTGTTCGTATAGTTGTTTGGAGTCACTGTATTTGTAGACACTCGCCACGGGACCAAACGATTCTTCTTGGTATAAAGCCATCGAGTCATTCACTCCAGTCAATATAACTGGCTCGATTGGAGTGTTGACTTGGTCGTCTAAAACTGTCTGCTTTCCATACACAATCTGTGCACCTTTTTCTATGGCTTCATCGATAAGAGAATTCACACGGCTGGCAAACTTCCTGTGTCTCTGTGGGAGTGAACTCTCACCATCAGCAATTTCAGGGCCTACTTCACGTACTTTGGCCACAAACTCATCGTATATGCTTTCATGGACATATATGTTATCTGTTGACATGCAAATCTGGCCTCTATTTGCCCAGCTTGAAAACAATGTCTTGGGGACAGCCTTATTCAAATCTGCGTCCTGTTCAATGATCGTGTAATTCTTCCCACCAAGTTCTAAGATACACGGCTTGCAGTGCTCTGCTGCTACCTGTGCAATCGCTCTGCCCGTGCTGGTTGAGCCTGTAAAGCTGATTTTACGGATCACTCTGTTCAGCAAGAAGAGCTGGACGAATTCCTTGTTTCTGGACGGCTCGATATGAACGAGCTGCACGGCATTGCGTGGCACACCGGCATCATGAAGACATTTCACCCAAAGATAACTGATTTCAGGACTCAACTCCGATGTCTTCAACACCACCGAACACCCAGCAGCCAAAGGTGCTGCTAGCGTACGGCCACATAAGATCCCCGGAGCATTCCAAGGAGCTATGGCGAATACGGGTCCGATTGGCTCGCTCACTGCCATTGCCTGATCGGCCATCTGGGTATACAAAACTTCACCCTGAGGACTTGACATTTGGTTGACGTATTCATCCAATTGAGCCACCATATCATCAGCATTCACTTCACAGAACCACAGAGCTATGCCCACCTGTTTATGGAGATCAACAAACTCTGCTCTTTTCTCCCGTAAAAGACCAGCCGCCTTTCTTAACGCTGCTACTCTTTGAGATAACGATAATGCATTCCATTGTTCGAATCCACTCTGTGCGGATTCACAGATAAGCTGCACTTCCTCAGCCAGATCAACACAGCTGGCAGTACAGATCACAGGCTCCTTTCCGAACGGAGATTTCACTTCATACTTGCACTCCTTCACCACCTCCTTTCCAGCTATAAGCAACGGTATATCCTTCATGGTGAGCAAATAGTTTCAGCTGCATCGCGAATTTGACTGGCGTTTCCTTCACACAAGCTGGAGGTTTTTCAATTCCTGGTTGCAACTATCACAATAGTCGGCAAGGTGTTTCCAGCCGGGTTTGTTTTCGCTCAAGAGATCAGACAGCATGTTGGCAGCAGCCACGGCGTTTTCCACCGCGATGGTGTCTTTTTTAAACTCTCCACACTTTCGAAGCTCGCTCACCAACCAGTTGCGATACTCTGCCTGTGCAACCTGGTGTTCCATATCGTTTAAGATATTGAACTCGGCTAGGAGTTTGTGTCTTTTGATACCGATCTCCTGGTACGTTGTCTTGAGTCCGTAAGCCACCTGGCGTATGTCGTCGTCGAGATACTCTGTTTCGAAATCAGTAGCGTAGTTGGTGATGAACGACGAGTTACCAAATGTCTGCTTCAATTGATACCTATCAGGCACGGATGATTGGTTGGTTGGGTGGTCTGGGTTGATGAACTCCTGGAGATCCTTGAGGTAAATGGCTCTTTGGAGCATAGTTGGGTCCTCCGTGAATAGTTTTCGGGTGATTGTATGAGCTTGGTGGGCAGACCAGTAAGAAACAGTCGACCGTCCAGCTAAAAACACATTTATGATAGATAGAACCACAATGATGGCTAGTAGGAGTCTTTGGGCAGTCAATTGAGCTATGAAACCTTTGGTCACAGTCAAGTATGTGAATAGGATCTTCATGATATCAACTGCAAAGTCAAAGCTTGGTTGAATGAGGGTATTGAATATGACTTGGGCCACACCAACATGACATATAGGAGCTTCTAATTCTTCTAGGTCTTCGGCCACAGTGATCTTTCCAAAAAGGTAAAGAGCTCTTCCGATTTGGCCATGTTTTCCAATCTGATCGACAAATCTCTTGATGGTCTTTTCGTACAGATGAAGCTCTACTGTTCTGATTCTCCTTAAAGATCCTTTGGTCAAGAAGTTCATGGGTGATTTTGAGAAGTATAACGACTTGGAATATATCGTAACCTTACAGCTCTCAGCACTTTCTTCACTAATAATGAATCTTGTTCTGATCCCTATTTTGACACCAAACACTAGGAAATACTTCTTTTCGTAAACAACATTATAATATCTGTTTTCCACCATTTCTTCAATCGTAAACTTACACATGATCTGCTTTCTGTGTCCTGGAGGGCCGAGAGTACATATGATTGAATTCGATAGCTGGTTATCTTTTGTTCTCGTCCATGGTCTTCTGGTTACATCGGCAATATCATAAAGATTATCAGAAATCAATGGCGATTTGTCACCAAACAATGCATGGAAAATGGCTTTTGAAGCTACAGGAATCGACATGACATGTTTCAACGAATAATCGTATCCATAGTCAAGTTTGAAATTTTCAGGCTTCCCAGCACCTTTAACAGATACAAGCGATTGAGAAGCTGGCTCAGGCACTGCCGCTCCATGAATCCCTTCGACTTGTTGTAACTCTTCCCCAAACTTCCGTTCAATTTCAAACAATTTTCGAATCAATGTCTCTACCGGAAGTGGATTATCTGAGCTATTATTGTTGATGATGAACTGGAGCTTTCTTCTTAATAACTCACCTCTGTCCAAATAAACTTTGCATTTGATGTTCTCTTCTATGAGCTCCAAGATCAACTCATCATAATCAGCATGTGGGGCGTTGGCAACCGCCACGAGACGGAACACATCTCCCACCACCAAAGCTCTGAAACCGTACGCCAGCTGCGACAACAAGATCTTTCTGTCGGTGACAAACACCCGGCAACACAACTCCTGGTTGGGATTGGGGGCCCAAATACATCCGAATGAAAGTAAACAGAACTCGCCGTGGCAGATTTCGTTTTCAAAAAGTGCCTTCATCTGCACATCGTAAGACAATAGAAGACCTGGGTCTGTCTTGATATTTCCCATCCGTTGCAGGAACGATTCCATAGTCTGCAAGGCAAGAGGGAAGTCTGCTCTCTCGGTAAAAGTGGGCTTGTTTGCTTGATGGCTAGAGGTTCTTTGGATATAGTATAATCCCCAATTGACACTTCCCCATGTATTGGCCGTCAATGCCGAAGGTAAGGGAGATAGCGAGGCAAAGGAGCTGGAGATAATTGCACTCTTGGTGTTGCTAGTAGCCAACGGGGTCTTGATCAGAGGAACCTGGTGATAAACGTATCTTCTAAAGTACTTTTCGTTTTGTTTAATCTTGGTGGAAAGCGTATGTGAAGAAACCATTTGGCCCAGCTCGTTCTTTATCTTGGTACTGGTCAATTGCTTATCGACCAAGGTATCTGCCGTGGAGGCAAACTCGGTGATAAGAGGAGGGAATCTTGAGCTGGCGATTTCAAAAGACTTGGAGTCTTCACCTTCGGCCCACACTCTGTTCTTTTCATTTTCAAATACCTTCAACCAGGACTTGAGCTCTATGAAAGATTCAGCTTGTAAGGTGATGAGCTGGTCACTTGTTCTAAGCTCAAAACAAAACCGTCTATCTTCTTGGGCGGCGTACCTGATATTCATAAGAAGCACCCCGAATTTATCGGTTTCTTGAACAAATGTTTGGGAAGGACTTAACACAAGTATACCGAATACCCCACCCTTTATGAACGCCCATCTCTTCACCCATATGGGTTTATTTGACGAGTTCTGCCATGTCTTCATCAAAAGGTACCCGTGTTTCTCATACGACGGTTCGTCTATTTGTTCAAGCGTATGGCCATTGATCAATGAAGCATCGTAATCCTGCTTCAAAGTAGACGGCTGTAATAACTCGGTGGTGGACTCTTCGATTTGCACTCTGGCCAACTTGGACTCGTCCTTAAACTTGGTGGTAAGCTTGGCATACTCTTTGGACCAGCTCTTGGTCCGATTGACTCTGAAAGTTGTATCTGGAAAGATCTTCAGAATACCTAAAAGTCTATCTGAGCTCAAAGAACTTTTCCATATGTTGCCACAGAACTCGGAGAAGAGCGTGTCTACTGCCATACTCACTTCATGGGTTATCATCACCAAATCAAGAGAGGCATGGAGGTAAGTTCTTCTTGTTCTGAACAATTGAAGAGCGTCTTCAATGACCATCTCGGGTCTCTTCATCTTTGAGTTCGACATATAGATAGCGTAGTATTGGTCGTAGCGTTCCTGGGCCGAGTCGAAGTAGCTCTTGGTGGTGAAGTAGCCGCCGAGTAAACTATGGATCTTCGTCAAAGTATCAAGCATTGAGGTGGGATCGAGAGTCATTACCGAGAAAAACGCCCTAAGCAACTCGTCGTGGCTCTCAGACATGCCTCGAAGAAGCGGCACCGTAGTTTCCTGGTCCAAGATCCCGTCATCAGCAAAAGACGGGAACAAGTATTCGGAGAAAGACGACATGGTGGCTCTCAAGTCGTTGATTTTTCGGGGCATCATTTCGGTGGCAGACATGAGCGCATTGGCCCAAGTCGAGATGTTGTGTAATTGAGTGTTCAGATGGTTCATAGATGCTCTAAAACTAGGCGAATCCAAGGACGCCTCTTTAAAGCTAACCGAGATAAGTCTGAAACTGGTAGCTTCTGCCTCGCCGGCCACCATCTCTGTAGTGGGCCGTTCGTTCGGAACCGGTTCGCTCATGGTGTCGTGGTGGTGCTGGAGGTAATGCCGTTCCGTTCTGGTGCCGTGTTGAAGGTCTGAACCGGTTTATACTTTGCAACTTTAATCAGTCGCAGTCGCGCAGACTTGCGATCAAGTCGCACCAAATTATTTATCTTAAGGTAAATAACGCGGTATGAAGGTGGAAGAGTTGATCATCGATGGGTTCAAGTCGTATGCCACGCGTACGGTGATCTCGGGCTGGGACTCGCTGTTCAACGCCATCACAGGGTTGAACGGGTCCGGAAAATCAAACATCTTGGACGCCATTTGTTTCGTGTTGGGTATCGCTTCTATGACCACCGTGAGAGCACAAAACTTACAGGATTTGATCTATAAAAGGGGGCAAGCCGGTGTGACCAAGGCAAGCGTGACGATTGTTTTCGATAATACTGACGTGTCCACTTCGCCTATAGGGTTTGAAAACTGTCCCAAGATCAGTGTCACCAGACAGATCATTCTTGGAGGCACGTCGAAGTACCTTATTAATGGTCACAAGGCGCAACAGCAGACTGTTTTGAACTTGTTCCAGTCCGTGCAGTTGAATATCAACAACCCCAATTTCTTGATCATGCAGGGAAAGATCACCAAGGTGTTGAACATGAAACCCTCAGAGATTTTATCATTGATTGAAGAAGCGGCAGGAACGAGAACTTTTGAGGACAGGAAGGACAAGGCCCAGAGAACGATGGCAAAGAAAGACGCCAAGCTTAGCGAGATCAGAAACTTATTACAGGAAGAAATTGAGCCTAAGCTCGAGAAGTTTAGAGCTCAAAAGAGAACCTTCTTGGAATTCCAGCAGACCCAAAGTGATTTGGAAACGCTATCGAGAGTATTGGCGGCTTATAATTATGTTGATAATTCCAGAAAGTTCCATGAACATCTGGAGCTTTTGAAGGAAAGAGAGTCGACCATGGAATCATTGACAAATGATCTTGGTAGAACTAAAATCGAAATAGAAAATTTGAATAGAGACTTGGCTCAGGTGAAGCAGCAAAGAGAACAGGAAATGAAGAAAGACGGGAAGATCAAAGAATTAGAGAATTCAGAAACCCAAATCTCTGAAGAGATCACTAGATTGAACACCACCAAGGATATTGCTGAAGAGAACTTGAAGGACGAAAGCAAAAAGTTGAAGAAGCTTGAGGCCCAAATCGAGTCACTTCAAAGTACTATTGATAATTCAGATGACCTTTACCAAAATCGTGAAGCCTCTTATAAAGAGGCCAAGGCCAGTTTGGTGGATCTCAAAGAGTCTTTCAATAAGAAAGAAGAGCTTTTGAATAGTTTATCCACCGGTATTTCCACTAAAGGGTCTGGATCTGTAGGGTATATTGCCCAATTGAAGGAAGTCAAGGATAAGCTTAACGGCTCTGTCACCTCAATCAAACAATCGCAAATGAAAATTGACCATTTGAACAAGCAATTGAAGGAGGATAAAATAAAACTCAAGGATGCCAAAGATGAGTACCAGCAATTAACAAAAGAAATCGAACTGTTTAAGAAGAAGATCGATGCTAAGGAGCAGAACTTGGTTAGCTTAGGATATAATCCAACCAAGGTGGATGAGCTCAGAAAGGAAGAACAATCCTTACATAACCAGCTCAGTAAAGCAAATACCCAATTGGATTACCTTAGAAGAGAGGTGGGTAATGTGGAGTTCCACTACACCAAGCCATATGCCAACTTCGATCCTTCCGTTGTGAAAGGTACTGCTGTCCAGCTTTTTAATCTCCAAGAAGGAAAGGATAACAAAGCCATGGCATTGCAGATTTGTGCTGGTGCCAGGTTATATAATGTTATTGTTGAGAATTCAGACGATGCTTCTCAATTATTGGAAAGAGGCCAGTTGAGGAAGCGTGTCACCATTATCCCCTTGGATAAGATTCATCCCAGGTCGGTGTCCAACGATGTGGTGAAATACGCAAAAACATTATGCCCTGGACAAGTTGAAATAGCCATTGATCTTATTGACTATGATAACGATTTGCTCAAAGCTATGCAGTTCATCTTTGGTACCACGTTCATTTGTGATTCGCCAGATGTGGCCAAAGCCATTACTTTTGACCCCAAAATAAGAACCAGATCTATTACGCTTGAAGGTGATATTTATGACCCAGAAGGAAACCTCTCAGGGGGATCACGTAAAAACACTTCTTCTTTATTGATCACCATGCAGAAGTTCAACAATGTTCAGAAAGAGGTGCAAAGACTCAACCAACAATTACATGACGTTCAAAGCCAATTGGCACAGTTCGATAAATTGGGTGAACAAACAAGATCTCTCCAGAATGATCTTAATTTGGGTAAGCAAGAGCTTCTTATCTTGGAAAGAAAGTTGGAGAACAACCAAGCCACCATCATTGTCCGTGAGAATGAATCCAAGCAAGCCGAAGTTGAAACCACTAGAAAGTTCATTGAGGACGAAGAAAGTAAAAGCTCAGAGTACAAAGAAGAAATCAAGCGGATTGAAAAGGACATGAAAGAATTCAATAGCGATAAGGGCAGTAAATTGAAGCAATTGGAGAAGGAAGTAAACCAACTCAGAGACCAAGTGATGGCCAAAGAAGACGAAATTTCGTCTAAGGAAGACGAGTTTCAAAATATTAGTGTTGAAACCGAACAAAGAAAGAACGAGCTAGAGATATTGAAGGAGTCTGTTTCTTCAAGTAGGACATCTATTGAAGAAGGTCTGGCTAAAATCAATGAAATCAATGCTACCGTCAACGAGTTAACGGAAAAAAACGCCCAGATCAAAGCAGAGTTGGAAGAAGAAAAAGCCAATCTTCTTGGGCTTAATGAAGAAATGAACGAATTGACTAAAATAATACAAAGCAAAACAGAAGCATTGAACAACACTGAGTTGTCTATTCAAAAGTTAAGCCATGATCTTGAAAAGTCGAATGCTTTGACTAAGAACTTGAAACATAACATTGATGATTTAGTGAACACCCATGACTGGGTCACGGATTCCAACGTGGTTAACAGAATCATACAAGAGTATCCAAATTTCAATGTCGAGAAGAACTCTGAGCAGATCGAGGTGTTGAAAGAAAAGTTCCAGGATATGAAACGTAAGGTCAATACCAACATTATGAGTATGATTGACAATGTGGAAAAGAAGGAAGCCTCTTTGAAACATATGATCCGGACTATCGAAAAGGATAAGTCCAAGATCATCAACACAGTGGAGAAGTTGAACGGGTACAAACGTGATACTTTAAACAGCACATATACCAAAGTTTCGAAGGACTTTGGAAACATTTTCTCTGATTTACTTCCAGGTTCCTTCGCCAAGTTGGTGCCTGTAAACCCTGAAGATGTCACTAAAGGTCTTGAAGTCAAGGTGAAGCTCGGTGAAGTTTGGAAAGAGAGTTTGGTCGAATTGTCTGGTGGTCAAAGATCGTTGATTGCCTTGTCTTTGATCATGGCCCTCTTGCAATTCAAGCCTGCCCCGATGTATATTTTGGACGAAGTGGACGCAGCGTTGGATTTGTCACACACCCAAAACATTGGTCATTTGATCAAGACCCGTTTCAAAGGGTCCCAGTTTATTGTTGTTTCTTTGAAAGAAGGAATGTTTACCAATGCAAATAGAGTGTTTAGAACGAGGTTCCAGGACGGGACTTCGGTTGTATCGGTTTTGTAATTATATATGTAATATAGTATTCAATGTGAAGTTTAATAGAACTAGATGGCGTATTAATGTGAGGAAATTATATGATTATTTCAGTCTACTAAATCTGTGAAAACTACAAATCCATACATAACCTCATATACCCTACTTGTTATAAATTACTGTAAAATACACTCACCCAATTATCCAAGCCTACCACCCCTAAACTACCGTACCACACTCGTACACCACGCTCTCTACGCCCTGAGTCACATCTCACCACCACATCTCACTGATGCAATAAACTTTAATATTGATATCGCGACTTTCATCTCATCTTATGATTCGAAGTGTGAAAGCCCGTGCCAGGCCGGTGTCAAACGGACTCAGGTGTCTCAGTCGGGGCCCAAGTAAGAGACCAAAGAACAACAAGGCTCCGCCGGTGATACAGAACACGTCGAGTTTCATCTCGAGTCTCCAGCAATTGAAAAAACCCACAAATAAACCCAAACCTTCTCCAACTCAACAGGATAAAAGCGTTGAAGACACGCGGAAATTGGTGATGGAGGTGGTGAGCAGAAGAGAGAGCAAAGAGGAGCCGCTTCTTACGCTTGAAAACCTGTCTCTTGACTTTTCTATGCTGAATAAACAACTAGTTCAAACCATAGCACAAGCATCTAAAAGCAGAATGCTCCACCGATTCAATAAGATGTCAGACAAATGGCTCAGGAATCTTGAACAGATTATGGATTCGACTCCCGAGTTTCGTTCTAAAGGCTCACGACTCGAAAGACTTCGTGTGATAAGGAAGGAGTTTGAGAAGCATTTTGCTACTGCTTCGATCTCAGCCAGTCGGATCAGCGAGCCGTTGGCAGTAGGAGACTTGGTGACGGTTGAAGAGGGCAGCACCGACTTCTACATCACCGTTTCGTGTCCGAAGGATCTTGAAAACGACCTTTACACTTTCATTAATAGCAAGGGAAAGATCTTCTTTGGAACCAAATCGGTAATCAAGTTTCGGATCCCCAGTTTTCTACCCCGTCATTTCGTTCCTATTCTCGAGAGTATGGTGATGATAGAAGAGAAGACTTTGGGCATAGCTCCGGTGGGAATAATAGATAAACAAGCCTCGAGGTCTGATGAAGCAAGGCCGAAAGGTATGGATGGGGCAGACATAAAAGACCCCAATCTTCTTCCATCAACCATGAGCGAAGACGACGATTTCATATTGAATCTGAAGTCGTCTTTGCTCTTGAAAGACACCGATATCAACACTTTTGTGGTTCCCAGTGTGGCCAGACAGTTATATTCCAATTTATTGACGGGGCTTTCAATCAAATGTATGGAGAAGTTGAAGGACTATCGAACTGAGTTGGAAGTGCTTCATAGAGCTTTACAATACGAGGATAATGAGGACTTATTTGCATCTGAACGAGGAGTATCGATATTCCAGATTCTTTATATTCTTGATAATCAAAGCTTGGTATCCATGCCAGATTCCACGGCCCAGTTTCTGGGTGAAGAGCCTACTGGCAACAAGACTCAGAGCTCTAAGTTGGGTAAAATAGCCGTTTATAGTCCTGATGTCGATACGGTTGAGCAGTCGAGTTACGATCTCTCGCTGTATTTTGCAACCGTGTTGTTGCTTAGAAAACAAACCCGGCTCTGGAAGATCAACGAACAGAACCTGATCAATCCCGTCACCAGTATCATCGTGCTTCCCATGGAAAACAATATCGAAAAAGATTTGTGGTGTAAGGAGATGAAGAAGAACATCACTCCTATAGCCAGTTATATTCTGTCTCGAGTCAACCTGAATGGGTCTGTGGACGCCTCACCACCGCTCTACTACCACGAGAGTATCAACCTTCTTAAAGACTTCGTGGTGGGCAATCTCCGTAACGACTTTGAGCTCGAGACTTTATGTGCTAATTTGATTCGAATTGTCGACCCTTCGTTGGAGACCCAGAACGAGTATCTCTACGAGTACGGCAGGGCAAAGGCCTACGATATCTTGCAAGATTTAGGGGAGATTGAGTTGGAGGATCCGGTGAAATGGGCCTGGGGGTTGGAGAACGATACGTTCAAGACATCTTTAGGCAACCAATTCTTTGATTTCATCGACAAACAAGGCTCGGCTTTACAGACAGAAGAAACAGAGACGATTGACGATGTCTATAAAGAGGATCCAGTGGGATCTATAAGAGAGGAGTTCGACGAGCCGATATTCTGTATAGATTCAGAAACAGCCCACGAAATCGACGACGGGATTGCAATTAAAGACCTTGGTCAGGCGTACGAAGTGACTGTTCATATCGCCAACCCATCATCGGTGATGACTCCTACATCGACACTCAGTCAAATAGCCTTGAGCAAGGGTACCACCACCTATTTACCTGAAGGCCCCATCAAGATGTTGCCTGACGTCGTCAGTGAAATCTGTGGGTTGGGTATTGACGGGAAACAGACCCGGACTTTTGCAGTACAATTTGAAGTCCCCAAACTGTCTAGTTCAGATGGTGCTGTAGAGCTCAAGAAGGCAATCGAAAACTCAGCTAAAGTCAAGTTTTTCAACGCCAAAAAGTTCCCCCAAGGCTATACTTACGATTACGTGAACAAGGTGCTTTCGGGAGACGTTCAGGACAAGCATGGAGGTCTGTTGAAGACGCTTTACGAGATAAGTTCGAGGCTCAAACAATTGAGAATCACCGAAGGGAACGCCATCGATATAGAGAGAAACCAATCGAGAGTTCTGGTGGAATACCACGAGCACCAAGACACCCCGTCGTTCCGTTCGACGGCTGATTGGTACTCGCTCAGAGTG
Source organism: Yamadazyma phyllophila (assembly GCA_030571955.1). NCBI lineage: Eukaryota > Fungi > Ascomycota > Pichiomycetes > Serinales > Debaryomycetaceae > Yamadazyma > Yamadazyma phyllophila. The sequence continues at coordinate 294,576 of JAJLZE010000008.1, read as the reverse complement.
AAGAACGCCGAGATCAGGATCGAGAACTCCAAGACAGACGACCAGTCGACGACACTCGTCAGTGAGATGATGATCATGTGCAACCATTTGGCCAGTTTGATCGGACAGAAGAACCAGATCCCACTCATCTACCGGAACCAGGTGTTGAACTTGGACGACAAGATCATGGGCCAAATCCACGAGATCCAGCACGGCGGGTTCTACGATACCATCAAGGTGTTGCGTGCCATGAACAGTGCCAAGGTGGACATCGTGAACCGCGGGCACAGGTCTCTTGGGTTATCGGGATACGCCTACACCACGTCTCCGTTGAGAAGGTTCAGTGATATCGTCAACCAGTGGCTGTTCCAACGGTTCTTGGGCGAGCAGAAGGGCGATGTGGTGAACTTCAGCAGTATTGTGAATCATCTCCAGGCCAAGGAAATCATCAACAAACAATTGAGTAGCATTTCCGATCGGTTCTGGAAAGGGCTCTTTCTCCGAGAATATTTCAAGATAAAGAACACCATTCCTCCAAAAGACCAGGTCGAATTCCAGGTGCATTTGGGCCGAAGCTTGAACCAACACAAGATGGAGATGGTTGTGGAAAAGTTTGATAATTTCAAGAGTGTGCTAGAAATCGATCAGGCCGAAGGAGTTGAAATTCCTGCTGACGTCGGCAGCCAGATGGAATTGCAGAGGGTGGATTTCATTGAGAACGAGTTGGTATTCAAGGTTGAGGCTAACATGCAAACCAACCCTTCCATGTAAGTAGATAGGCCTGAAGCAACATGTAAATAGATCAGCGTAATGGGCCTGTAAATAGAAATATAATTGACGATAATAGATAAAACAAAGGAAAACTTACTCAAACGAGACAGAAGCGATCAACCCGAGACAGGTGGAATTATCAGAGGGAAGATGCAGCCAAAAACCGTGAAATAGTATTCGGATTCGGAACCGAGCCCCGTGACATCAGTAGACTGAAACTGAACACTCGTCATCCCGAGACGTATTGTTGATATGCTATTGGCAAAGGTAAAACCGTTGAAATTGCCAGGACACGAGGGCATCTCAAGGAAGGAATTTCCCGGTGTATATGCAGTAGTGAACGTCGCCCGATGCAAGGAGTGCAGAATGCATGAGGAAGAAGATAAAAATAAGCTTCTGACAATCCAATACAGGCAACATGAAACGAAGTAATGAGGCAGGGCCTGATGGAACAGCACCTTAATCCCGGTTCAGTTGTGATGGTAGTTGTGAGATTTATTTGACCAAATGGCTAATTCAACGTTGTAAAACAATTTGACAATAACTAAACTAAACGGCACAATCAACCCACTAACCATACGGATTACATTAACAAACGAACAATTGAAATAATCCTGTAACTGATCAACAATACCTGGCGTTATTGTTTCACGCAAAACAAACCAATAATTCCATTCAATATACGCACCTGTTGAAAGCGAATGTCGTGGGCTCTCCTGGCCGAGACATGGCATCGGCAGAGCGGTATGGACCTTGGTTGTAGGGCTAGTATCGGTTGTCGGGGTCTAGGATGGTATTTGGAGCATTTGGCAAAGTCAGAAGGCATTTTTGAGCAAATTATGAAGCATTAGTAAGACAATGGCCGGGCCATCACCAGTTTAGCATTGTTAATTAAAACCATTGAAAAACAACAATAAATGAAAATAAGCCTGGACTGTCGATTGCTAAACTAGAAGGAGCGTCTCATGATTCTATGTCAGCAGAGCCCATGGGATTTGTTATCTTAGATAAGCAGGGAATGTCGGGAGAAGAACATTCGTTTAATAGGGGGTTGGTAGTAAAATGATGTCTCAGTAATCGGATTTGCAGATAATAAAGCGGCGCAGTTGAGCACTTGACGGATTTAATTTAGGACTTTTGGCCCCCGGGCCATACATTTTGTAGCCACTGATATCGTAGTTGATCCCGAGGAGGTTCTGACTCAAGATGAAGTCACCAGCTAAACGTTATTTACGAATATTTCCGTGTTGAACCAACATGTCTATGGTTCAGGAATGTAGCCACCGCGTAACCACCAACAGATCGACAGCAAATATGTCTCGGAGCCAAAAGGTTGCAGCAAGCACATCAGAGGGGGGACAATCACCCCAAAGCAGCACCTACGGACCTGCATAAGATGGATCGGCAGGATTTTCAGGCAGATATCACTGTTACAGAAATAATGAGCGAGAGGCCGGAAACATGACGTTTTTGTCCATAACGTAAATACAGTCCTTGGGAACTATTTCCGATACCGCAGGAAAGCAACCCCTACCAAGCATCCAGGCCCAGCTTGTGGCTCCTGGGGTGCCATATCAGGATTTAAAGATGGCGACAAACCCGAAGGGGTCGACGGTGCTAGTGATACGAATTCTGGGATGAATCATGCTGCTGGCTACCCGCCTGGGCCCATTTATTGAAGGTAATGTCGAAGCTCGGGCAAGCGAAAAAGTACAGGTTTCAGCGTGTTCCACCACGGACGCACGGTGTCCTGTTGTGAAGAAGCCTAATAGAGGTTTTCTGTGAAACCCAATTTCTGTTATCTTAGTAAATTCACCGAAGGTTCAAATTATCATTTATTTTCATTTTTTCGCCCTAATTAACTGCAGCCTGAAGGAATTTTTTTTTCGGTGATGCAGGAAAAATGCGGCGAAAGTACACCACGGGCGCAAGACAGGTTGAATCAATTTTTGAATCGCCACCAGGGAAGGCTAATAATGGAATGCAGGAGTGACTCGGTAACCAAGCGGGATTGACAAGAATATTGGCGCCGTTGGGGGTTTGGGCAGGGCGCATCGTCAGCCAAGAGGTGGGACTCCTAATTAGTGACCCACTAGTGGTTACAAGCTATTCCCGCCTGGAAACATGTCACCGATATTTAAAAAGCCATTGCCACACATGGAGCCAACAATAGGAACAATCACTTAATAACTTATACGACCAAAAAATGAAAAAAATCAATAATCAATTGTACAGGAAAAAGAAATTATTTTTGAGATGCCGGCCTAAATAGGATAATTGTATTTTCAATTAAGCCAAGGCATCTTGCATCTTAGACAATTTTTGCAATTTGCTGGTTCAGTATCAATGGTTCCCACCTTAACAGATTGTCAATATATAAACCCAGCCTTGTCCCCCTAACAATGGAATTATTCACCAGCCTTATCAACTATGAAGTTCGTTTCCATTATTGCTTCCGCTTTATTAGCCGGTGCCGCCGCCGCTGCTGACGTCGCTTGTACCGTCAACGGTGAACAAGTCGCTATCGTTGACTTAGACACTGGTGTTTGTCCATTCACCATCCCAGAAGAATTACCAGTTCACTTTGAATTCGTCTCCTGGGAAGACTACGACACCACCTTCTACTACGCCATCGCTCAAGCTCAAAAATACTTCAACGATATCCAAAACGAAGGTAGAACCATCGAAATCCCAGCCAGACTCTTGTACGGAGGTCCAAGTGTCCCATTATACCAAGTCCACCTTGAAAACACCCCAGCTTCTAACTCTACTGCTGCTATCAGAAGAAGATTGTTGAAGCAAGTTGAATTAGTCAAGAAGGCTGAAGTCGATGACTTCATTGCTTACGCCAAGGAACAAGAAGGTACTGCTGTTGACGGTGGTGTTACCTTCGCTGTTGTTGACCCATCTGATGTTTCTTCTACTGCTTCTGGTGCTTCCACCGATGCTTCTGGTTCTGCTGGTGCTTCTGCCACCGATGCTTCTGGTTCTGCTGGTGCCTCTGGTGCTGCTGGTACTTCTACTGCCACCAACACTGACACCACCATCATCACCATCACCAGCTGCTCCAACAACGCTTGTTCTGCCACTGCCGTTCCAGCCACCGGTTCTGAAGTCGTCACCACCGTCAACGACGAAGCCACCACCTACACCACCTACTGCCCATTGACCACCGTTGTCACCATCACCTCTTGTCACGAAGACAAGTGTCACGAAACCGTTGTTCCAGCCAGCCCATCTTTGACCACTGCCACTGTCAACAACGAAGTCACTTCTTACTACACTTACTGCCCATTGACCGACAGTGAAACCGTTGTTACCTCCACCACCGAAGGTAAGGAAACCGTCTACACTTCTACCGTCAAGGCCACCACCGAAGGTACTCCAGCCACTGAAGCTACCACCGAAGGTACCAAGGCTACCACTGAAGGTACCAAGGCCACTACCGAAGGTACTGAAGCCACTCCAGCCACCGAAGCCACCACCGTCGTCACTTCCACCACCGAAGGTAAGGAAACCGTCTACACCACCACCGCCCCAGTCACCGAAGGTGCTAAGGGTACCACCGAAGCCGGTAAGGGTTCCACCGTTGCTGCTGAATCCACCACCTTGGCTTCTTCTGCTCCAGCTGCTTCTCCATCTTCCAACTCTCCAATCAACACCTTTGAAGGTGCTGCCAACAAGGTCGGTGCTTCTTTGGCCGCTTTGGTTCCATTGGTTGCTTTGATGATCTAAGAGCTGTGGTTCACCTTATTCTTGGGACTTTAGTTTTCTATTTTTTGCATTGATTCCAGCTTGATTCCAGCTTGATAGCACGTTTCGCCACCACGGTGTTTCCCTTTGTATTATATTTCGACCATTAATTTTTGTATAGTTTCGGATAGTAATAGATTTTCGCAACCGAGTGATAGTAGCCAAGTTAGCTAGACTGTGCTAGCTGAGCTGTAGCTGCTGAGCTGTAGGTGCTAAGCTGTAGGTGTTGGTGCTAAGCTGTTGTCTGGTCGCTGGCTGCTTGTCTAGCCGGTTATGAGAGACTAAATAGCTTAAATCAATGGCTGCAAATTGAAGGTGCATAAACCCGAAACCTTGTTTTGCACGGCGACCGAGTGCATGTGACTGGAACCCTCAGTAACAACATAGACTTTGGCATAAGCTGGAGATGCAGCCTTTAAAGCTTTATCTGTACAGCTGAACCATAAGTAGTAACCAGCTGGAAGAATACAGAATAAGCTCTTCGGCTCCAACCATAAAGCTAATTCAAGGTTGTGCTACATGACACCGTGCACAGCAGTAGTTATGGTTGGCAAGAGTTGACTGGGGGAGTTGGGAGAGTCGACCGGATTGGCGTGGAGACGAGCTGAGTTGGAGTCAGTTCTAAAGTTAGACAGTTCTGAAGTTAGTCAGTTGTGAAATCAGTCGTTCTGAAATCAGTCAGTTTTGAAATCAGTCAGTTCGGAGTCTCAGACAGTTCTGAGATCAGTGAGTTCTGAGATCAGTCAGTTCGGACTCAGTTGGAGTCAGTCGAGTAGTCGAGTAGTCGAGTAGTCGAGTAGTCGAGTCAGCCGAGTAGTCGAGTCAGCCAGTTCTGTAGCGCTGAGTTCTGCGCTTCAAACGGAACGAGACGAGAGAAGGATAGAAGAATCAGAGAAGAATGAGAGAACAAAAGAATCAGACGAGAATGCAGACGAGATGGACGAAATGGGACGAGACGATGGGACGATGGATGAGATGATGGGGCGATATGGACGAGACTCATTGCACGATAGACAAGAATCATTGCACGATAGACAAGATTCCACGAACAGTCACATCTAACGACCCAAACCAACAATCCAAACCAAGAATTCTACACCATCACCACCAGACTTCTCGTGCCCTCGCGTCCCCACATGTGGGCTCTTGGCACCGTGTTGTAAATAAACACTCGCGTGGCAACGGTGATCACCCCTGAATCACGATAAATCATCGTAGAAAATAACGAAGGGGCCGTTGCGTGAGGCGACAAGTCGATGCTACCAGTCGATGCTACAAGTCGATGCTACAAAGTCAAACCACTCGACAGATCGTCTTTCATCACCGTCATCACCTCGGCCCATGCTCGTGGTCTCCAGCCCACGAGCTTGGCCACCCAATCAGGTCCTTCCCACGCAGCCCCTTCGAAAGTCTATTGTCTAAAACGCGAAAATTTCTCGAGTGTTTTGATTTCGATCGTTTCGTTTAGAGCATTCGGTTACGGCCCATTGTTGGCGACCGTGTTTAGCGCCGAATTAGAGCCAGAAGTTGACGTTTGTTGCGTTATTTATCGCGACGCAAGTCTCGGTTAGGCAATGGCCCGTCGCAAACCCAAACAAACTCGAGGACGCCAACCTTTTGGGTTGACGATGTTTATTTTGGAGTCAATCGATATATAACTTGGGAAACCCCCAGTTTTTGAAGCTCCAACTACGTATTTCGTTCTTTACAGGTCTCACCCCATACACTCTTTTTTAACTTCCACCCGTTAAGTAATGAAGTTCTCCACCATTGCCTCCGCCGCCGCCTTGGCCTCCACCGCCATCGCCAAAGATGTTGTTTGTTTGGTCGGCTCCACCGCCGTCGCCACCGTCGACTTGGACTCCGGCGTGTGTCCTTTCACCGTCCCAGAAGACTTGCCTGTCAACTTCGACTTTGAATCCTCCGAAGACTACGACATCACTTTTTACTACGCCCTTATTGAGGCCCAAAAATTCTTCACCGACATTGTAAATGAAGGTAGAACCATCGAAATCCCTGCCAACTTGTTGTACGGTAAGGACGCTGCTCCTTTGTTCCAAATTGACGACTCCAAGACCCCAGCTTCTAACTCCACTGCTGCCTTGAGAAGAAGATTATTGGGTAAGACCGTCTACGCTAGAGATGAAGAATCCGACTTGGTCGACTCCTTGAAGCAACAAGACGGTAGTGAAGTCCCAAGCGCTTCTTTCGCTGTTGTTGACCCAGAAGACTCTGCTATTTCTTCCACTGCTTCCGGTGCTGAAGGTTCTTCTACTGCTTCTGGTGCTGAATCTGGTAGTGACGGTATCACCTCCACTGCTACTGTTGAACAAACCAAGATCATCACCATCACTTCTTGTTCCGAAGACAAGTGTCACGAAACCGCCGTTCCTGCAACTGAAGGTCTCACCACTGTCACCGAAAACGATGTTGTTACTTCTTACACCACCTGGTGCCCAATCACCACCGAAACCGTCCACAAGACTGTTACCATCACTTCTTGTCACGAAGACAAGTGTCACGAAACCGTTGTGCCAGCTGTTGAAACCCTCACCACCGTCACCACCGAAGGTGTTGTTACTTCTTACACCACTTTGTGCCCAATTGAAGAAGAATCTTCCACCACCAAGGCCGGCGAAGAATCCTACGAAACTACTTCTACTCTTTTCGTTACTTCTTACGTCACCGTTCAAAGCTCTTTGTCTGAAGTTGTCACTACTGTCACCAAGAACGGTGTTGAATCTGTTTACACCACCGTCTGCCCAGTTGAAGAAAAGTCTACTGTTGTTTCCACCGGTACCGTTGAAGCTCCTCCAGCTGAAGAAACTACCACTGCTCCTCCAGCCAAGGAAACCACCACTGCTCCTTCTGCTACTGCTCCAGGCTCAGTGTTGACCCACCCAGTTGTTTCCAACTCCACCGCCTACCCAGTCACTAACTCTTCCACCACCTTGGCTGGTGTTCCAGTTACTTCTGCTCCAGGTGGTGGTGCTGCTATTGTCTGTTCCGGTGAAGCTTGTCAAGCCGAACAAACCACCACCATCCAAAAGACCCAAACCGTCTCTGCTTCCAGCACCGTTCCAACCATCGAAGCCGACTCTTCTGTTGAAGCTGGTGCTGCTGGTGTTGCCGGATTCACTTCCGTCATCGCCTTGGTCTTTGCTTCTTTGGCTTGGTTGATCTAAGTGGCCTAATCGCAAGTTATTCTGTTTTTAAACTAGACCTTTGATTAGACCCGTTTTAGATTACTCACTATGTTTTCCTTAAAAGATGTGACAGATTATTATTGTATAATAACATTAAGGTCCAATGGTGTTGAGATTTGATACCATCATCCGTTGAATATTATGTACTATACCCTGTTTCGATTATACTATATGGAGTTATTTGTTAAATTTATATAACTAATATCATCCCGTTCATCTTTTGGACTTGTAGATTTTGCAACCGGTCGCAGTATCGGAGTTGCCCCGACCGCCACGAAATGACGGAAATTTCACCTCCGTGATTTGAAGTGTTTGGTACTCAGTATGGATGTCAAGAGATAGTAGAATGGGTGGGTGTCGGTATCCACATTGTGAAACAAGATTCAATGGTGGGTCTACACTCACCAAAAAGCTAACCTGTAAATTTGGAGCGCTACTCTCAGGCGATACTCGTGGCAAGTATTGTCACCAAATGTGCCGCACTTTAAATCAATATTGAGAACGGTACATTCCGCCTGTGTCATCCAATTATGTATTCAATATAATTGTTTTAGGTAGTCCTACATAAACAATTCCGCAACATCTAACTAATTTTTTGGGTAACAATATTATTAGGGATTTCCGGTTGGCATTTATTGATCGCCGCCTTCAAGTGAATATTTTTAGCAAATTAGCCAGCCATCGCATTGAGGATCGACATTACATGCATAAATGCATGTACCAGACGATCGTGACGAGACCCCTTGCCTGAATCAGGTGTTGGTCGGCGGGCTTTTTGAATTATTATTTTTTAGGCAGTATGTAATAGCTGGCTATGGTAAGGGATCAAGATACGTATTAGGTAGCGGGCTAGTTATTGTCGCCGTAAAGGGGCAGGCAGTCCACAAACAGGTGCATAAGCTCTCCGGCAGCCAACAGCAAGGGTACAAACGGATTTAAAACGGTAAGTGGTCACACCAGCTTAAATGTTGAGCACTGACAGCTGGGTGGAGATAGCATGTAGCATTGGCCTTGGGTGATATTATGGCAGCATATAGTATCTGTAGTATGGGTAATATCTTTGCTGTAGTGAACAGACCCTGAATAGTATACAAGGAAGCAACTCAGAAGCTAAGCCAGGAAGCAACCCTGCAGTAACAAGAAAAGAAAAAAGATAAGGCAGCCTAGCAGCACCTAGTTATCTGGAGATCTATGCTAAGAATAGCTTTTAGAGAAGTAGATTAATTGAAGCTATTTTTATCATCACGACATCCTGATAACAGTAATCACCTAAACCTGTTACTATAAGCCTTACAAAATCTATTAAAAGTAAACCTGTTTAAACAGAATCTTGAATATAGCTATAATATGCAAGCTACAAGTAAATATGCAAGCTACATCACACAACGACCATGAAGCTATACTGGATGTGTCGATTGAATACTGAAATTGGAACCTGTGGCAAATAAGCTTACCTAGGATGGGATAGCTTTGGAGCATCGACGTCGAAGCTCTTTATCCAGATAATTACTCAGATGCCTCAGCTAATTGAACTAGTTACCATAGCTAGTTACCCAGCTATCTCAGCTAATTAACCCAATTATTCCAGCAAATTGACCCAGCTATCTAAGCTAATTCCTCAGCTTCCTTTGCTGATTCCTCAGCTATCTCAGCTAATCAACCCAGCTATCAGTCAATTAACCAAGCTATCTCAGCTAATTAATCGTTCTATACCAGCAAATTAACCCAGCTATCCCAGCTAATTTACCAAGCTATCTCTACTAATTATCCAGCTATCCCAGCTAATAAAGTCGGCTATTCTAGCTAATTAACCAGCTATCTCAGTTAGTCAACCAAGCTTTCTCAGCTGATTATCTCAATCATCTCAACTAATTCTCCCAAGTATCCCAGCAAATAAACCACCATCTCTATCTCTGTTAATAAACCAAAGTATATCAGCTAATAAACCAGCTATCTAAGCAAATTAACCAAACTGTCTCTGCCAATCACCAGCATCGAAACCTTCTCAATAACCCGCTAATCTGATCTCACAAAACTTCTCACCTCTCAATCTCAATCTCAATCTCAATCTCAATTCAATCAACTTCACTCAATTCATTCAACTTTTATCTCCTTCTTAATCAACTCACCCATGTCAGACCTCCACGCCCTCTCCCACATCACCACCAAACCCCACAGCTTCAAGAGCTCGACGCGAATCAAACCCGCCAACAAAAGATTCAAACCCGCCAGACAAATCATCAACGACGAAATCAAATACCTCCAGGCCAAAACAAACCTCAAGTTCGACACGCCCACGTTCATGTCGCTCACGGCGCCGCCCACCCTCAAGCCGTCGAAGAAGTACTGCGACATCACCGGCTTGGAAGGCAAGTATAAAAGCCCTTCCAACAACTTACGGTTCCACGACGTGGAAATCTACCAGGAGATCATCAAGCACATGCCGCCCAGCTTGGACCAGGAGTACTTGAGTCTACGTGGCGCCAACGTCGTGTTGAAATAGTGTCGGTTGAAATAGCGTCGTTAAAGTAATCTATACCTCTTAATATATACTATACCTGGTTCCATTGGTTGACAATCTTCTTGATCTGGTTGTCGAAAATCGGGTCCTGTAAGATCTGTTCGTTGTCGTCGTCAAACTCCACAAACGGGCTGCACACCCGCCTCACGTACGTCTTGTGGACCGCCAAAAACAACTGCCGTAACGTCATGGGCGGGTCCTGGAGCTTTGGCATCTGGCTGGTGTTATCGAACCCAATGATGATTTTGGTGCCGGTGTTGGACTCGAACCCGTAGACCGTCACGTCGTCGTGCACCACAAGAAGCACCGCTCCGTTGTGGAGGTCGCCGTTCTGCTGTTGTTCTCTGATGCTCGTGGACGCCGGCGACGCTATGATATCAAGCGCCATGTGCGAGAGGAAATTGTACTTCAAAAACAGGTTCACCTCCTTCGGCTCATCGCCGCCGCCCTCGAACGACTGGATGTAGAGCGGCCGGTCCTGCCTCGAGATAAACGAGACAAAACAGATGGTTTTATCTTCAAACTCCATGCTTCAGTTTCGCGACTCTCAACTCACGTCAACTCTTCACGTCTATCATGACAAGCGTTTCTCCCTCCAACAAAAAGGTCGACGACTTCTTGAGCCTGTTGTCGGCGCTTTCCCAGGAACGCCTCCAGGAGGACCAGCAGCGCCACCGCGTGTTGCAGCGCAACATCGACCTGTTGAGACTGTCGCCAGACCCTGTCAGGTCCATTTCAGGCCATGTTTATGATGATATCCCGCTGTTGAAGTTCAACAGAGATCACAACAACACAATTGATACCACGGGGCGGGAGACGGCTGAGTCAGAAGACGCCCCGCCGCTCCCCAGAAGAAGAAACGAAGAAAACCCGCCGCCATTGCCTCGTCGTAGAAACGATTCACCTCCTCCAATGCCAAAGAGGAAGCCGACGGTCACCCCGAAACCAGCAGGGCTTGCTGAGTTCAGTGTTGATTTGGTGAAACCGGTGGCTGCAAATCACGAGAAACCTGTTCGATCCACAACTACTTTTCAGTCAAACCAGCCTGATTCAAGGTTTAAAGGTGAGATCTCAAGGGCTCCAGGAGATAAAAAGTATACGTCTTTTGCCGATATGGAACGGTCGATAGCGGGCTTGGCCCCTGAGAAACCACCCAAGTCCGACTGGCTCAACTCCAGTATCAACAAGTCTCCTGTGCGTAAGTCCACGCCAGAGCGTGATCTTGCTTCGATTGTACTGCCAACGAAGAACTCGTGGCTTGAAAGTGCAGTGAACAAGTCGCCAAATCGTGATAAGCCTGTGAAACCAATTAAACCATCGAAACCTGTGTTTGAAGGGACAGAGAAGCCCACCAGCCTGCCTCATGATAAATCAATAGAACAGCCACCAAGTCTGTCCCAAAAACCAAAACAGCCACCAAGTCTGACCCACAACAAACCAAAACAACCACCAAGTCTGTCCAACGATAAACCAGTAAAGATAGTAAAACAACCACCAAGTCTTCCAGAGAAAAAGCCGGTATTTAAAGAACCAGAGACACTCAAGAAGTCAGAAAACTTCAAACAACAAGATAACGAGCTTCTCTTATCGCATCTTGCAAAGATAAAGGCCTCCAAACCGACGGTGAAACCCAAACCAAAGTTACCCAAGGAGATAAATGTCAAAGACACTGAAGAGTTGAAGTCTCAATTATCGAAACTATCACCACTGAAAAGAATCTCTGAAGTATCGAGAGCCAAACCTTCGATCCAGAAGTATAAGCTGAGCGATACAGAGGAATTGACGAGTCAATTGAGCAGACTTTCTCCTAAGAGAAGCGAGGCTCAAAGGGCTGGGTATAAGGAGCAGGACACGAGGTTATTATCTGCGCAGATTGGGCGTCTTGGGAAGCCAGAAAGCTTGGGGCCAGGAGGACAGAAACCAGAGAAGGGGAAGCTTGAAAAGGAAAAGCTTGAAAAGGAGAAGCCAGGAATAGTAGAGAAACTAATAGAAAAACCTACAAAACTCAAGCCTAAGCCTGAAAAACCAGGAGTACCTAAAAAACCAGGAGCTAAAAAACCAGGAGTACCTGAAAAAAAGATAGAAAACCTAGAAACTAAACCCCCCAGTCCCGCTGACTTTAAATCCCAGTTGAACTCTCTCATCAGAGCAGGCACAGCACCACTCTCTTCCTCCGACTTATCGCCTACATCTCCCGCCATGGCACCGCCCCAAAGAAGCAGCACGTTCCCTACAGCAAAGCAAGAAAAGAGAAAGGATACTCAGTCTACAGGCAAGCTATCACATCCCCATAAGCTGCGAGCCAAAGGCCCTAAGAGAAGACTACCCCAGAATTTAAAGCCGTCTGCAAAGCAAGAAACCACCGAAACGTCTCAGCCCAAATCACTTCAATCTAAATCACCACCGCCAGTCAATAAACTGACTAAACCAAAACCACTCAACGTCAAAACATCCCTCCAGTTCAAAGGTGAAGTATTCATTTAATCGGTCGCGAAAATTTCACCTGAAGCAATAAAACCATGGGCCAATTCGCCGACCAAGTCAACCAGATAGCGGCAGAGATTCCACCAAAGTTGGAGCAGTTTTCCAGCTACATCAAGCAGAACACGCCTGAGTGTGTCGGTGCGTACATTGATGAAATTAAAACCATCAATGCCGACTCATTGATTGCAGACTTCAAGAACCTCAAACCAACCGCCGCCACCATAACCGTTTCTGTTGTTGGGTTGACCACGTTACTTGTTCTTAGCCGGTTAGTGTTTTCCTCCTCCTCAAGCCAAGAGTCCAATGCCCCAAAGAACAAGAAGAAGAAAAAGGTATCGAAGGCCAAAAAGGTCAACAAGCAAATCCAAGATATCTTGGACAACTTTGAGTCGACGTGGGTTCCACAGATCAACGAATACTTCAATGGCTACGAGAGCTTGAAGCCCGAGGACGTGGAATACAAGTACAACTACTTGCAAGAGATGTTATTGAAGGAGTTGTTGAAGTTGGACGACGTCGATACTTTGGGCAACCCCGTGATCAGAGAGAACAGAAAGAAGGTGATTCAGTTCATACAAGACCACCAGAAGAGATTGGACGCTTTTAAGAAGGAGATTGATTTGTAGACGTTCATAGACTGTGTACTATTTGAATACCAGGCCATACTTTTGAGAAGTAGTTCTCGATATAGGATTCACTTGATCTCTACTCAGATACTCAGATCAGATACTCGGAATCTCAGATACTCTAACTTAGACTTCATCACTGATACTCCAACTGATGCTTAGACACTCTAACTTTCACACTCATATACTCAGTTACTCTAACTTTCACACTCATATACTCAGTTACTCTAACTTTCACACTCAAATCTCAGTTACTGTCTCCTCGGGTCTCACTCTCTTCCCTCCTTTCACTCCGTACTGGGGAATTCCCTCGCCACTGAACACGTCCGTAAGCACAGGCAACCGCTCGCCCAACCAGAGGGCCCGCTCCGTATGGTCAAGCACATCGTCGCCAGTCTGGGGATGAATCAATACCGAAAGATTTCCATGGTTCAATTGAAACCACAGAAGAACCTTCACAAACACCTCCGGCCTACACACGTCGACCTCCCAGAACTGGGTGGCGTGCGGGCCGATGACTTTATCGTCCGGGAGCTTTTTGACAATCACCGACCCGTCTTTCCCTTCGTGCTCGAACTGGTTCAAGAAGTTGGTGCGGACGGTGTCTGATTCGGACCGCGATTGCGGGTTGTGGGCGTAGTAGTAGACGTGGAAGTCGTAGTACTTGATGGGGTGAACGTAGCTGAGTCCCACGGTGGACGTGGTGGCGGACTCGGGGTGCTGTGGGTCGAGTTTGGTGAGATACTCCATGATATGTGGCGGTGGAAATAGTGGCTGTTGGAAATAGTGGCTGCGATAAGAGATAGTGATACGTGCACGTAGGGTGAATATACGGAGGGTGAATATACGTAGGGTGGAGTGATACATAATATACGTAAATGATATAATATACGTAAATGATATAATATACGTAAATGATATAATATACGTAAATGATATAATATACGTAAATGATATAATATACGTAAATGATATAATATACGTAAATGATACATAATTACGTAGATGATACGTAACGTAGGATAGAATTGGTTTATATTGTACTCAGTATACTAGATTAACATGGCTGCAATGTATAAATCTACATAGTTATACTCGATAGCACAATCTACGTTTGAATATCCGATCATAGACAAGACGACTCCCCAATTCCAGACTCTCAAGTCAATGCTGTAGACTCTAAGACTCTCTAGTCGATACCCAAATCCTTCTTCACCATCGTCTCACATATCGGATGATAGTTCGGGTACGCCTTAAACGTATCAACTGCAAAGTCATGAGACACATACTTCGCCAATAACTTATACCCCGGACGAACATACTTCATTCTACCCACCGTATGAAGCCAGGCAGCGAACTTCTGCACCACCAGATCGGTCTGTTCAAAGTGACCAAACCTGATCAAAAGACTCGAGAAACTGAAGATGATCTCGTAGTTCTGGGTCTCAGTATACGCTGGATACACAGTAGCGATTTCTCTTACGAGTTCAGGGGAGACCTTGGACTTTTCAACCTTCTTCGATAAGTCGCCCAAAAACACCAAGTGCTGGTTGGCATTGAATCCACTGATATCTTTCTCGTTGAACGTCAACTTGATCAACTCACCTCCACCCACAGACATGATGGAGATCCACTTATCGGCAAGTTCAGTACACTCGTCGACCAAGCTGGTATCGAAGTTCTGGTATTCAGGCAATCCTGGGCCATAAAGCCACTCGTCAAAGTCAACTGAGTCCAACACCTCCTGCTTGCCTTTAGGCACAAAGAACTCGTACAACGTATCGATGAACTGGAACGAGTCGATCGACTGGTACCGGAACTTCTTAAAGTAATATGGAATGAACTCGTCAAACACTTCGGGGCCTCCCAATAACGTTTCAAGATAGTAGAGGAACGTAAACCCTTTTTCGTACGGGATTCTCGAGTAGAAAGAGTCCGGCTCGTGGCCCTTAAGATCCCAGATCAACGAGGTGGTTTTCTTATCAAGCTCAGGCACACTTTCAGCCAACTCGCTGTAGCCAAGAAACGAGGCGAAATGCCGGACCTTCTCGCCATACTCCTTGTAGTCCGATCTGCCTTCTCTTTGGGCTTTCAACGACGCCACGGCCCCCAAGATTCTCCGTTCAAAGTAGACCGTCCATCCCTCGTTGAGCCAGAAATGCTCCCACGAGCAGTTTGTCACCAAGTTCCCGGCCCACGAATGGGCCAACTCGTGCGCAAGCACCTTGACCTGAGACCGGTCTTTACAGAGCAAAGTAGGTGTAGCGAACGTCATGTTGGGGTTCTCCATACCACCATAGGGGAACGTCAGCGGCAACACCAACACGTCGAACTTCGACCACTCGTACTTGAACGTCAACTTTTCTGCCACCTGGATGAAGTCTTTCATATCGTTTTCAAACTCCCACTGGCATTCCTTGATCTTTGGTTGTTCCGAGTACACGTTCGATCTGGGGCCAATTGGCGCCGAAACAATGTTCCCTGAAGCAATGGCCACCAAGTAGGAAGGGATAGGTATCGGCTGTTCAAAAGTGTATACATCCTTTTCGTTATTTTCTACTGGCAAGCCAGAAACCAACACTTTATACGGCGACAGAACTCTGAAACTGAAGGGCGATTTCAACCCAGGAGTATCAAAACATGGAAGGAGCGACCGGGCATGGATGGCCTGGCACTGGGAAAACAAGTAGGGGCCGGTATCTCCATTTATGAACTGGAGAGCCGTACACCCATCGGTGGTGCTATAATCTACCGCCACTTCAAACTCATCCTGGGTGGTTTCCAACGGGATAGCAAGAGCCTGGCCGTAGAGCGGGTGTGCTTCCGCCACCGTGTATTCAACCTTCGTGCCATTGACCCTCACCTGGTCTAATTGCAAGTGTGATGTATCCAATATGACTTGCGAGACTGGGGAAGCGCTATACTTCAACCGGTAGGTCACGGTACCTGTGACGGCTTTTTTGTCGAAAAGAACGGCCACATCCCACTTGGTGTTGACCACCTTGAACTCCTGGTAGTTGGAGAGCGTGCATGGGTCTAGCGAAGGGCTTTGGGCCGGTCTTTTAGGGGCAATTGTGTCTCTTCCTGTCATTGATGATTTGCCGTGCGCGCGCTGTCAGGTATAGATCGGAGATCGTGTCGACCCCGATTCCATACGTTACAGGTTGAGTTATGGGTGCAAGCTGCTTGATGAGTGATAAAGCTTCAATGGTATAAGAAGCTATCAGCTTTACAAGCCTCTCAAAGCTCATCAGCTTCACTCATCCAAAGCTTATCAGCTTCACTCATCCAAAGCTACCTTTTTATACTTCATACGAATCGACAAATCAAACTATATTGTCTAAATAAATACGGTATTACATTAAGAAGTTTCTTCAGAAGCTGGTTTCTTCTTCTGTCTCTTCTTAGACGCCTCGGCCACCAACTCTTCGAAGACACGGGCCTCTTCGGCCTCATCATCTGTACGGGTGGTGGCACTAAACACTTCGCCTATCAACTTCAATCCTCTAGCTCTGGCCACCCTCTTCTCTAAAGGCACCTCTTTATCGTACAATAAGTTATCACACACCGAACGTACGGTGGACTGGATCTCAAACTTGGATCCGGACCACGCAGCTGCTATGACTTTACCCATAAGATACTGTTCCATTTCAGCCAATTCTTGTTCTGTGTGTTTCTCAGGTACTTCTTCGGGTTTCTCGCCTTCTTTCTTTCCATCCTCTCCGTCTTTCTTTCCATTCTCTCCACTCTCTCCCTCCTCTCCCTCCCTCTTATGTTGTTCCTCTCTGATCTCCTCTCTGATCTCCTCAATCTTCTGTTCTAGTTTCGTCACTTCTTCCTGCTCTTCAGCCGCATGCTTCTTGCTCTTGGCCTCTTCATCCGCTTCCTTCTTGGCGTGGTACTCGTTATCTTCTTGCATCTTCGTATACTCTTGCATGGTCAGCTGGGCATCCAAAGCACTCGTGATGGTCTTGAAAGTATCTCTCACAACTCCACCCTTCTCCTTGAACGACCACCAAAGTCCTCCAAATCCCAAAAACGTTTGGTTCTTAAGAAAGATCTTCAGCTTTAACTTGTATATCGAGCCGATGGTGTGCAAGATTTCAAGACCAAAACTCTCCATCTTCAAAGACTCGGCCTCGTACTTCAACTTGACCTTGAACGACTCAGCTATATCTTCAGCCATATCTGTTTCGGTGAAAAGTGAAAGCCGGTTGATCATCTTATCTGTCAACTCCTTTCTCATCTCGAGCTTCTTGATCCGGCACTCTTCTTCGTACTTTTCCAATTCCTCTTTGCGTCTCTTTTCTTCTTCTTCTTTCTTGGCCAACTCGGTTTTGCTGGCGGCCTCAGAGCTTTCCAAGTATAGTTTGGAGGTGCCTTTGACGATATCCTCGGTAGTCTTAGAGGCATCGGCTTTGGCGCCAGAGGCACCAGACTTACCACCAGTCTCACCGCTTACACCGCCAGACTCGCCACTTACACCGCCATTCTCACCACCACTCTGGCCACTCTCGCCACTCTGGCCCTCGCCTTCCTCTCCAAGACCCGAGATCTCAGCGGACTTGGTCAACTCTTGAATCAACAGAAGCTCGCCAATCCAGTCCTTAAAAGCCTCACCGCCAAAAATCATAGAAAAGAACTCCAGCGGGTCCTCAAACCCTTCGCTGGGCATCAGCTCTTGCTTCCCGTATTTATCATACTTTGCCCTCAAACTATCGTCACTCAATACCTGATAAGCTTCACCCACCTCTTGGAACCGAGCAGCGGCCTCTGGATCCCCGGGGTTTTTGTCAGGATGCAACTTGATGGCCGCCTTTCTATACGCCTTCTTGATGTCTAACGCAGTGGCGTCGGGCTGAAGCCCCAACAAGTCATAATACGTAGTATCCACCACCATAGTACAAATATCAGCAATGCGCACCAAAAGTTTTTTACAAAAAGTTATATATTTACAAGATTAAGCAGAGTAATAGACTTTTCTTAAGTCGACCATTTTCTTCCCTCTGGCGCCCGCCAAGTCCTCCAAGCTTCTTTGCTTTCTAAGCGCCTCAACAAACCCCTTGACCACATTCATTGGGTTTCTCGACTTGTATATCTTCCCTCTCAAGTCCTTGATCCCGGCCACCTGGCACACCTCGAAGATGTTGGAGTTGACTCTCAAGCCGAACCCAGGAGGCGCAGAACGGATAGATAACTTGACGGCGTGGTATTTGTAGTCGATGTCGCCCAACACGGTTCTGTCTTCGTAACGGAGAATTGGCGCCATGTTCTTAACGGCGTTCCAATGGGCCTTGACCAAAGCGGTTCTCATCCCGTCCCTGCTCTTCCCTTCTCCGATTCCAACCATCCCGTTGCGGTCTCCCACAACAGTCAATGCATAAAAGTTGGGGATCTTCCCCTTGGACGTTTGACAACTGACTCTCTTCATCACAATTGGTCTTACATGCAATCTGGAAATGAACTTCTGGTCCAACCCCGTCAACTTCGATAACCCTTCGGCAATGTCTCGGGTGGTGACCTTCTTGGCACGAGGCTCTACTGCTGGAGTGAACCGTAACTTTAAGTCTGTTCTGTCGGCGGCTTGCACTTGAGGAATAGGTGGATATGGCGTTTTATCTTCGGCTTGGTTGGGGTATAACACCGGCTCGTCCCACTTGGGATCCGTCACAGAGAAGTCCGTTTTGTCTATGTTGTTTCCCAATTTGGACTGGGCGTTGGGTCCTCCTTTGACCATCTTCAAGATGGTGTCTGGTTCCACCAAAGACTCGGTGATCTTTATACTCTGGAGAAGCTCGGGCGAGTAGAATTTGGACAACACCTTGAGGTGCTCTTCGGCCCTGTTCTTGGCTGTTCTGGCCACATAGCTGGTGCTGAATCCACGGCTAAACACCCCGTGAACACACGGTCTTATACTGCCAAACATGCTAGATAAAAATTTTCAGCTGGGTTTTTCGCGACAAGTATCTACAAAAAAAATAGGCATAGATGATTCTATTGAGTCTATCGAGTCTATATCTATAACTAGTGGCAGCACCCCTTGGCCACCTCGGTGATATGGCCGGCGTCCAAGAGCTCGTCGAGCGGGTCGTCTCTCTCTAATTTAACCACCTTGTCTGGATTGAGAATCGCATTCGGGTCCAACAGATACTTGATCTTCCGCATCAAATCAACCAGCTCTTGCCCGAGTTCTCTGGGTAAGAACTTCCGCTTGCCAACCCCAACGCCGTGTTCCCCCGTGCACGTTCCTTCAAACTTCAACGCTCTTTCGACCATCCGTTCCACCACTGCCTGTGCTTGACTGTAGTCCTTCTTGTTGTACAAGATCAAAAAATGACAGTTGCCGTCTCCTATGTGTCCCATGGTTGCAAACTTTCCCCGGAACCCCAGACGGTTCAAGTCATCGTGCGTTTCTGCAATCACGTCGGGCAATGTAGAAAGAGGAACTGCTATGTCAGTAGTCCAGCACTGAACATCATTGGGGTCTTCCAACACCTTTTGGCCGTGCTCAATGGTAGACCAAAGACCGTTACGACGAGCGGACCATAACAACGTATTATCCTCTTCGCTGGTCAGCGATTCAAGCTTGATCACGCCGTTTTCTTTGGCAATCGCCTCAACAATTTCTGTATCTTGTTTGATGGCACTGACGGTGGGTCCTCCGATCTTGAAAAGTAATGTGGGCTTTTCAACAAACACCTTGGGGTTTCCCTTGGAGTCGGTGATACCACCGGCATTGACAAACCCAACTGTCGTTCCGTCAAGTAACTCGATGGCATTCAATTGAATTCCACTCTTTCCTACAATCGTCAGTGCCGTCTTGGTGGCATCCTTGATGGTGGGAAAAGTGGCGATGGTCACATACTCGTGCACTGGCTTCACATTAAGCTTGATGGTGATTTCAGTTATCAAGCCTAGCGTTCCTTCTTGTCCGATAAATAGCCTGGTCAAGTCGTATCCTGCCGCAGATTTACGTGGTCTTTGACGGGTCTTCAACACGGTTCCGTCTGCCAACACAACCGTGAGGTTCACAACGTTCTCTTTCATGGTACCGTATCTATAAGCATTGGTACCACTGGCTGACGTGCTGGCCATACCACCGATGGTGGCCCCCATTCCTGGATCAGGCCCAAAACTCAACCGTTTCCCGTCCTCCCGGGACTGCAAGAACTCGTCAAGCTCCTGCCACCCCACAGCAGGCTGTACCACCACGTCCAAGTCGTCGGGATGAAATTCCAATACCTTGTTCATTCTGGAAAACAGAATAGAAACACTATTAGGTCCTCTAGTATGCATGGTATGGCCCTCCAACGACGTCATTCCTGAATTGGCAACAAGTGGCACCTTATACTTGTTTGCAATCTTAACGAGCTGAACCACCTCTTCGGTGTTGGCAGGATTAAGAATGATGCTGGGCTTATTCTGCTGGGGTTTTGGGGGTCTATGGGTTGAAAAAAAGAGATCTGAAACAGCCTTGATTTCCTCCTCCGAAATCGACCAGTGGTCGCCCACCACCTGCTTGAACTCCTCCACGGCGAGAGCGAATTCAATGTCCCCGGCGTACTTCAACGGGTCTACGTCTTTGAGTGGGGCTGTTGATTGTTGAAAGATAGCAGCGTTTGGCGAAGGAGCCTGCAACTTGGCAGCAGCAAACCCAGAGGCAAACACCACGGAGCCCACGGCCACGGCCGTAAACGACGAAGCGACCGGCCTGGCCAACCTTGTCCTCAAATACCTTGAGTTCCTCCAGAACATGTTTAACAAAAGTGAATTTTTACATACTGTGGATGTTTAGCATATAGCACGAATTCGCACTGATCCACAGTTAGGTGATCCCCCATGATCCCGCGATGCAGGTCCGGTGATACCCAACTAGTGGCCTTAACCGCTATCGCCAAATCCACCCATTTCTATACCCATCTCTACATCCCACTTAGCTATAAACATCTTTACGTCACCGCCCCGTAGCACCAAAACTGTCACTCGCACTCGGTTTCGCGAACGGAAATTTTTCAACTGAAGGCAAACGGTATGCTTCGGATATTTAGACAGAGAGTACTCACGTCTCGTCTACCAACGGGTGCCGGGTCGTTGTGCCGGTCCATGGGTGGACTTGGTGCCAGATCGTTCAGTCTCTCGTCAAGATTGATGTCTGATAAACTAAAGAAGCTCGATGAAGAAATTAGAAAACTCAAACAATTAAAAGATAGATTCAAGGATGCAAACATTATTGAACGATTTAGAATCCTGTCGCAAATCATCAAGCAGGAAGCAAAGGTGTCTCAGTTACAGGAACTACAGAGCGGGTCTTTTGAGACTCCAGAGATCACTTTCCCCGAAGGAAAGAACCCTTTGGATGTCGAGTATATTAAACAGTTGAAGGTATACTTTGCGTTTAATTTGAATGCCTTTTTAAGAGAGTGTGAAAAGTACAGAAACGGTGATATCACCAACCCCAATATCTTATTACAAGAGCTCATAGATGAGTTCAAAACAGAGCATCCAAATATCGATCCACTCACCAAAGAAGACATTTTATCGTACTTCCATATCTACCACGACATCTCCAACGGCATCGCCTATGCCAACGAGCTCAACTTTAAGGATCCAAGAGTGCAGGTGATGCTGTATAAGTTTGGTGAGTTGGAGAACTGGGACGATTTGGATGAGCCAATCAAGTCAACGGCTGAAGAGTTGAATCTTTCTCAGGAGATCGTTTCTAACTGGTTCGATATCTTCAAGGTTTTGGTCGACATTCCGTTCTCTACTCCTGGTGTTATCAACACTTGTACGATCTGTCCAAGAGAGTACCAGAAGTTTCAGAACATTTCAGAGAATCTTAACGATATCGAAGGCAAGTTGTCTCAGTTCTACGGCAACTTGTTGAACAATAAGAACCAGCAAAGCACCAAGTCCAGCGGGTCTAATAAGTCCAATAAGAAGGACGAAAAGAAACCGTATGAAATTGAGCTCAATATCACTCCATCTAGATTGTTTCAATTTGGTGTTCTTGGAGGATTGGGGATCTTCTTCATCGTATCGATGTATAACGACTCGTTTGAAGAGTTGACGTTCCAGAAGTTTACCACCGACTTCTTGGAAAAGGGACTCGTTTCCAGATTGGTAGTCGTCAATAATAAGATAGTTAACGTGGAATTGAACGATTCTGGTAAGGCCCAGTTTCCTCAAAGTTTCTATTTCACCATTGGATCCGTTGAGTCTTTTGAAAACCAGTTGAAACTGACCCAAGACGCTTTGGGTATCGACCAGAATATCAGGGTGCCTGTGATCTATACCACCCAAGGCTCAACTGCCAAGTTATTGATGAACTTTGTTCCTACGGTTCTTCTCTTGGGGGTTATCTACTTCATGAGTAGAAGAGCTGCCAATATGGGAGGAATGGGTGGCCCATTAGGGTTCGGTAAGTCCAACGCTAAGAAGTTCAACCAAGAAGCTGAAGTCAAAATTAGATTCAAAGACGTGGCCGGTATGAATGAAGCCAAAGAAGAAGTCATGGAGTTTGTCAAGTTCTTACAAAACCCTTCCAAGTATGAAAAGTTGGGTGCAAAGATCCCAAGAGGAGCCATTTTATCTGGTCCTCCAGGGACCGGTAAAACGTTGATAGCCAAGGCCACGGCCGGAGAAGCCAGCGTTCCGTTCTTTTCGGTTTCGGGTTCAGAGTTTGTCGAGATGTTTGTTGGTGTTGGTGCATCCAGAGTCCGTGATTTGTTCAAGACAGCCAGAGAAAACGCTCCTTCGATTGTGTTTGTTGATGAAATCGATGCTATTGGTAAAGCCAGAACTAAGGGAAATGCTAGTGGTTCAAACGACGAAAGAGAAACCACCTTGAACCAGTTATTGGTTGAGATGGACGGGTTTGAATCGTCAGACCATGTTGTTGTATTGGCCGGTACGAATAGACCCGATATCTTGGATAAAGCCTTGATGAGACCAGGTAGATTCGATAGACATATCAGCATTGATAATCCCGAATTGAGTGATCGTAAAGATATCTTTGACGTTCACTTGAGAAAGATCAAGTTGAAGGAAAACATCGACCACGATTTATCTGGTAGATTAGCAGCTTTAACTCCTGGTTTCTCGGGAGCAGATATCGCCAATGTTTGTAATGAAGCAGCCTTGATTGCAGCCAGAAAGAACGCCACGTCGGTGGACTTGAACCATTTCGAGTTGGCCATCGAAAGAGTCATTGGAGGTGTGGAAAAGAAGTCGAAGGTGTTATCTCCAGAAGAAAAGAAGATCGTGGCTTATCATGAAGCTGGCCATGCCATTTGTGGATGGTTCTTAAGACACGCCAACCCATTGTTGAAGGTTTCGATCGTTCCAAGAGGCCAAGGTACTTTGGGATACGCCCAGTACTTACCTCCAGATCAATACCTTTTGAACACCAAACAATTGACGGACAGAATGATCATGACGTTGGGTGGAAGAGTTTCAGAAGAGTTGTTTTTCAAGTCCGTCACCGGTGGAGCCCATGATGATTTCAAAAAGGTGACGCAGATCGCCCAATCCATGGTGTTAAGATACGGGATGTCGAAGGAGGTTGGAATGGTCAACTACGCCGATACCAGATCCCAAGATAACTTAACGAAACCATTCAGTGACGAAACCAACAAGGTTATCGACGAGGAAATCGAAAACATCGTCAGCGACTGCTACGCCAAATGTCGTGAGTTGTTGAGCTCGAAAGAGGCAGAAGTCAAGCTTGTTGCCGATGAGTTGTTGAAGAAAGAGTTTATCACCAGACAAGACATGATTCGTTTACTTGGAAAGAGACCGTTCCCTGAAAACAACGACGCTTTCGACAAGTACCTCGACACGAAGCCTCCGTTCCAAGACTTGAACGCCCCCGACCAGCCTGCTAGCGCATAAAGTATATAAACATTACCTGTAAATAAATCTTAGTATCACCAACTGTAGTTTATGCGCGAAAGTCGCATTTTTCACCGAACAAAACATCCAACGCGAGTAACTTAAGCATCATGGTCACCAAGCGTAGCACCCGGAACGCAGAGTCTGCTGAATCGCATCAAGGAAGAAAGAGAGCTGCCTCCAGGAGGGCCAATCTCTCGGGGTTGGACTTGGACCCGGAAAATGTGGGTGACGATGAAGAGTACAGCGAGGCTGCTCCTGAAGACTCGGTAGTCAATGATGATGATGAGGAGATCCCTGAGGACGACGACGCCGAAGAGGACGACCAGGACGAGGAAGAGGAGGCTGTGAAGACCAGAAATAAGAGAGACAGGAAGACCGTGAAGAGCGAGGACGGCGCAAATGAAGACGAGGAACAAGAAGAGGACGGTGAAGAACAAGAAGGTGAAGAGGAAGAAAACGAGCCTGAAGCCGAGGGAGCCAACACGCCGTTATCGAAAGCCAAGGCCAAGAAACAGGCGCCAAAGAAAAGAGGTAGAAAGAGAACCAAATTGACCATGGCAGAAGACGGTGTTTATTATGATGAGGAAGGAAACTTGTTGCATGTGACCAACGACGAAGTGGTTGTGGAGGACGAGGATCCAAAAGGGAAGGAAAAGATCGATGCCGATGGTAATTTGTTGGGCAACAGAAGGTTCATTAATAAGACGTTTACGGTGTTGGGACAAGGTGACAGAAAGTATATGATATCCACTGAACCTGCCAGGTTGATTGGGTTTAGAGACTCGTATTTATTATTCAAAACACATACCAGGTTGTTCAAGAAGGTGTGTACCAACGAAGAGAAGATGGACTTGATCGATAGAAATATCATTCCTAACTCGTACAAGGGTAGATCAGTTAACTTGGTGACTGCAAGATCCATCTACAGAGAATTCGGGGCCAAGATCTTGGAAAACGGGAAGAAGGTGATAGACGATTTCTGGGAACAACAAGCTATAGATAACGGAGACGTTGCAGGAGAATATGCTGATCCAACAGAGCTTTACAACTACAACATGAGCAGAAGTGCTGCTGGATACGATAGTACCGTCAACAATCAACCGTCACATTTATCAGGAGCTGCCTTGGTGAGTTATCAGACCGATCCTACTTGGATGTATCAAATCGCTTTACAAACCAGAGAATTGAACGTACGGTTATTGGAAGCAAGAAGCGAAGCTTTCAGTGGTATCAAAGATACATATACCGGACAAACGTTTGTTCCAAGTGGCACCCAATCGTCTGGTTATAGAATCAGCAAAAAGGGACCTTCGAAAGACGGCTCTCTTACTTTTGAAACCAAGTTCGCCAACTCAAATATAAGACAAAAGTACACCGGCTTATCGTCGATACCTCAGCTGATCTTAGACCTTGTGGAGGATGAAGAGACAAAGAAGGCCATTGCAGAGCAAGTCAAGTATGAGCAGACCTATTAGAGTCTAACATCAAAGAATGTATATTATAAATGAATAAATGCTACATGTAATGAAGTATTTGTAGAAGTAAAAAGATCGTAATCCATATTCATTGGCCCTGGCCGGGGTGTGTGATGTGGCTCAGGAACTGGTGTTGGAACTGAGTCTGTGGTTGCGGGGGTGGGGGTTGTTGATGTGGTGGTGGTTGTTGGTGTTGTGGTTGTTGGTGTTGGGGTTGTGGAAGTGGCTGTTGAGTCTGGTGTTGAGTCTGTTGGAGAGGAGACTGAGATTGTTGCACCGACGAAGCTTGTGGAGGAAGAGCTTGTAGTTGTGAAGACAGTAATCTGTGTGCATCTTGTGAATAAGATGATATAGGAGGTATCGACAGACTTGTATAAATGTCTTGAGAGCTTCCTGGAGGTAAAGTCATGGGTGGAAAAGACTGAGACGAGCTTGGTGGGGCAGTCATAGACTGGGAGGTCGACATAAGATGTGGAGCAGGATCCTGAGAAGTGGACTGGTTGGTATAACCCGAGTTTGGTGTGAACTCATTAGAACCTTCAGGACTATGAGACTCGGTAGGAGTGAAGTTTCCATTATAAGTATCTTCATCCATTTCATCTTCCTCGTCTTCTTCATCAACAATAATACCACCTGTATCGTCCATATCAAGAGAGTATTCGTCGTCGTCATACCCATCTTTGCCTCCTTTCTTTCTCTCCATATGGGCTCTCAATTCAAAGTCCACCTTGGTCTTTCTACGGCCCACATGAACAGTTATATCGCCTTCTTCCACCACCTCGGCGTGTTTCTTCGAGAAAGCCACCTCGGCCTTGGCCTCTTTTCCAGATATCTTGTGGTTGACTCTGATATGTTTGGCTAAAGTATCGTGTCTTGTGAATATCCTGGGCCCAATGCCGGGGTTCTGTTTGACACATACAAAACACTTGAAGAGTTTCTTCTTCTTGGAATGTACTGTTTCTTGATGTCTGATCAATTCGTACTTTCTGGAGAATCTTCTTAAACACATTTCTCCTTCCTCATCAGCAGAAGGTAGTTGACACTCGTGAACCACCCCGGGGTCGTAATTGCTTGACTTGGTGGATATTCTTGTATTGGCTCTTTTGATGATTTTCCGGGCAAGTTTGGGCTCAATGTATATTCGTTTCCGGTCTTTTGGAGCCAACGACTTCATGTCGTTATTAATAAACGCATCAGAGCCTTCCATTGTATCGCCATTAGGATCAACCAACTGGCTGGTTTCACCAATACGCTGTAAAACCAACCCAGACGATTTACGTCCGTTCTGCTCTGCATGGTCTTCATCTCCAGAAGAATAGTAGCCATCATCTTCATAATCGTCATCGTCTTTCTCTTCATCTTCCACCAGTCTTTTAGTCCGCTTACCGACATTTTCTCTGTTGAAGTCAACATGCTGTTGTTGGTAATTATAACTGGCATAGTCCTTGATGAACTGAAGATAGCACTCATTCAAATTGAACTGAATTATGGATAGAAAATGGTAGATGGCCGGTTTCCACGTCAAAAGATTATACAACTCCCAGTAGTTCAACAGCATGATCACTTGGGTCAAAAACCGTATTGCCTTGGTGGATAATTCAAGGTCATGATCATCAATAGAGAGCTTGATTAGCACATCGAAGTTCTTTTCCACAATCAAGTAGAGTCTCGAGTTCAATAGAACCTTCAGCGACTTGTATGTGTCGAGTTTATCAAACAACTCAATGGCCTTATCTTTGAGTTTATTGAACTGGGCCGAAGTCAAATGTTCATGCTCATATAAGATGCTTATTAGCTTGTATATGTGCTCACTATACTGGACGATGTTCTTTGGCTGGCCCATTGATAAGAGCTGGATGATCAGGTCCTTATCTATGGCACCGTCTTCCACCAATCTATCAAGAAAAGGCGTTTGTTTCTGGGGTTTTTCAACCGGTTCAGCCTGTGGGTTCGCTCCAACTGGCTGTGTATGTGGGGGCTGCAACGTCCCTGGTCCGCTGGTTTGGGTGGGACTCATGATGTATGCCATGCTCTAGCAATCGGATACCAAACTATGTGTTCTCAGCAATAAGTATTTAATATATGCCAGGTGTCTATGATGTTCCTCGTTTGGCAAAAAAACACCAAATCTCACACAAAACCGAGCAGTTTTTGCACTCTGCCGCTAAATTTACTGGTAGGGGGAGGACGGGAAAAGCTAAGCTGTACGAAGCAAGTGGATGGTGCCGGTGGAGTCTTGAACGGCGGCTGAAGATATGGGGCGATTTGGGGCGATAAATGCAAATGGATTGGCCCGATAAATTGAGTTCAAATACTTTTTAGCACCCTAAAGGGGACAAGCAAATATAGCCGGTTGTAGACGGGTCGAAACTCGTGATAAAACGGATTTGAAAGCGGGACGGGATTCTCTGATGCCCCTGTATCGACAATCTGGCTAACCTGCTTGAAAACCTAGCAAATTAAATTGTATATTCAAAGGTTCCGTAAAAATTGCCGTAGCTTTGAATGATTTTTGTCTCGATTTTTCAGCTTTTTTTTTGACTGCAATATTTAGCCATCGACACGCTTTTCCTCGTTTTATTGGTTGACATACAAATTGCAAATGGCTGCGAATTACGGGCGGTAGATATATATGGCACTATTTAGGGGGTTTTTGGGAGTCTTTGGGTCTGCCGGTGTAGCCGCTGGCGAACTTCAAGATGGGGCCTTGGAACGAGGTTTCTGCGTCGGGTGGCCGGGTGTCGGGGTACTGATATCCCTGGTTGATCACGTAGTTGTATGGAGACGGAGAGGGACCTGTAGAATTAGAGGGGCCAGTGGAATTAGAGGGACCAGGAGGACCAGAAACAGAGCCTGAAAGACCAGAAACAGAGCCTGATGGAGAGCCTGAAAGACCGGCCTGAACACTCAGATCCTGGGGCGAAACCTGCTTAGAAGCAGGGCTTTTCCCACCAGAAGACTGAGACACAGAGCCTTTGTCGCCCTTGCGAGAGTCAAACTCCTGGCCTTCATCACCACTATACTCCTTCTTTTCGTCCCCCCACCGGCGTTCTCTGTCCTGGCTGTTGAACAGAAGAAACCCAGAGAAGTTCGGCTTCAACATATAGTTTTCGTTAAGGAAATGGGGATGTGGAAGCGGCCTTGTGGTGATGGCCTTCATTTCTTCTCGGCTGGTTTTCTTCGGGTCTTCAATGATATCCACATGTTCCTTAGCATAGTTCACTGCCAACTTGTTCTCCTTCCCTGTCACCCCGTGCTTTCTCCGAATATGTCGAGCTAGCGAATCGTGTCTGGGGTAGCACTGCACTTTCCCTCCTTCCTTGTTACAGTAGATACATTTATAGATCCGTTTTCTTGTGGCATGGACAAACTCTTGGTGCCTCAACAACTCGTTTTTTCCGTAGAAGATCTTGAGACACGGAGCGTATGTGTTGGGGTCTGTAAGGTGACATTGATGTATCACCTGTGAACGAGGCTTGTACTTACTGGAGGGTCTATCGGGGTTTCTGATGGCCTTTTCGTACGGTTCTTCGTCGCTCGACATA
Organism: Yamadazyma phyllophila; assembly: GCA_030571955.1. Taxonomy (NCBI): domain Eukaryota; kingdom Fungi; phylum Ascomycota; class Pichiomycetes; order Serinales; family Debaryomycetaceae; genus Yamadazyma; species Yamadazyma phyllophila. Next base: position 265,320 of record JAJLZE010000008.1, on the reverse strand, counting down.
TCACTGGGAACTCCTCCAGTATCGTCGTAGTCGGGACTCAAGCGTTGGGACCCGTCTCGTTCGGTCTTGATGCTGGTCGAAGTGGCCACGCTTTGAGTTGAATTGAGTTCTTCAGGCTCGGCTTTGACAGTTTCTTCTTTGCTTTCTGATGGTTTTCTGTGATGGGTGTTTTCAGAGTGGCTTTCTCCAGAAGTTTGAGCAGGTTTAACTCCCAGATACGCTTTATCCGGCTGTATTTGGTCTATATGTTCTTGATGAGAAGGAGCCTGGTATAACTGCGAAGGCGGTGCAACAGCCAGGTTCAGATCATTGGCCGTTTGTTGTGTGGATTTCTGAGCGTCAGAATGATCTGGATGATTGGTAGGTAATGAATCTAGTATTGGCGTAGGACCCTGGCTGATATGAGTCTCTTGCTGAGGAATCTGCTGGTTCGATAAAGGATGCAACATTTGATGTGGTAATTGCACCGATTGGTCTCCCTGGGGCTGCTGAAAGTTGACAGGATAGTTGAACCGGCCCTGGTACATGCCTTGTATTGGTGCTTGTAGGTTCGAAAGACCAGGAACAGGAGGCAAGTAGATCGACTGGGGCATCGTCATCATTCCAGACTGGTTATATGTCATTGGCACCGGAGGTGGAGGAAGTGGTCTATACTGTTGGTTCAATTGAGGTAACTGGTAGGAGAAGTTAAGTGGTGTTTGATCAAACGGTTTCACTTCTGGCTTTGACTGTGATGACGGTTCAGAAACTGGAATAGAGCCCTCATTTGAAGGCTCTTTACGCTCGTAGACTGGACCTTTAGACTCCGACTCTGTCACTTGTTCATTCTTCTTTGGTTCAAGGGCTTTCTTTGGTCTTCTATTCTTCTTTCTTCTGCCAGTTCCCAAGCGAATATCCACGTACGGCTTTATTTTGACCGAAGAGTACTTTTCGTTGGTATTATCGGACATCGGGTGGTATGAAAAATTATAGAAAGGGTATGGGAATGGGTATTGGAATCCTTGATAAAGGTTCTTAGCAAGATAGTTTTTGGGCGGGCGAACCAACGTCTGATGCAAGTCTATGATTTCAAAGTCTACCATCTCCAAGAACCTTCTGAAGTGAGGCAAGGCGTCAAGAAGATGATAGACTTCCCAGAATTGAAGCGAGTACACCACCAGGACCAAGAAACGGGTCAACTGGCTGGTCAAGTTCAAGTTGACGTATTTGAGGATGCAGTTCTGGAGCTTCTCGAAGTTATCAAGAAGGATCCGGGACATATAAGCGTCTGGGTATCGTTGGAACGAGTACTCATCCAACTGCGGGCTTGGAATGGTACTGGTCAATGAGTATAAGGTGGATTCTATCACCAGTTTATCGGGGTTTTTCGGCAGCATGAGCTCGTCCACAAGACTGGACATGTACTCTGAGTAGGCAGGCACCAGCAACGCATCTTTTGTGAAGGTTATTTCTGTGGTTGTATGGGGAGTTAATCTGAGCAAATGTTTTGCAATAGGATCGGGGGCGGCACTCGAGCCAGGCCCGGTCTTCAACGACCCATTGGACCCCACGGCCGTCGGTATGGACTGCAGCACTCTCCGTATGAGGTCGCTAGGCTGGTAAGTTAGCGTGGTTTGGTCCGCCATTGGTAGCTGGAGATGTAAAAAGGATTTTTGCGAGCGAGCATAAAATTTGCGGCACTATGAAGGTGAGGAAGTGGTGAGAGGTTTAGGGCTTGTTGCGATACTGGGGTGGTACGTGGTGGTGGGTGTAGGGGTACTTGGTCTTACGTAGTGGCACAGGGGTATCACGGTAGTAATATGGTATGGTGGTAGTGGAGTGTGGTGGCCCAGTCTCTCAGTAGTTCTGGCACAGTAACATTGCAGCATATTAACAGAAGAAGTAGAAAAATAGAACGACAGAACACGTCCACAGTATGAGCTGCTGGAACATCAACTTCCCACTAACCTTACCTCATCATCATCACCTCATCATCATCACTTCCTCATCATCACTTCCTAATCATCTCCACTCCATAACTCAGAATAGCAGTTCGTGCTTTGTTGCAGCCGCGGACGCACGACCAGTTGCAAAATCCTGATAACACTACACTACAGACACTAAACGGATTATGTATTCGTAAATCATATAAACATCACGGAGTCACCACCTTCTTGGGGGTTCTGACCTTGTGGGCCGAGCCGTTACTCAAACGAACGTCTGTTTCCAAAAACCGAAACACATGTCTGAACACCTTACTGTAGATATCTTTGCCCCAGATGTTATCGAGATGCTCGTGCCCGTGCACCGCCACAGACGTCACCTGGTCGGTGGGAAGTTGCAGCTTCATCACATCTATATCCACTAACGAGTCGCTATCCCCGTAGATAAGGTAGATGGGAATACGAATGTTTTTGAGAGGATAGCTGGTTGCAAACATGTTGGGGTCTTGATACATCTGGAAATTTTTATTCTTCATGATTTGGAACCAGTGGACAACAGTCTTGACGGATGTGGTGGAGTATAGATGGGCATACAGACACAATTTCTGGATCTTGGTGATGTTTTCTGCCCTCCAATTGAACAAGAGATAGTTCGGAATATCAATCGATGTGTTGAACAATGGAGGGTACATGATGCCCTGCCAGAAACTCACCGAAGGCATCAACACTTTTCTGGAAAATAAAAGGTAGATGATATCTGGAGATGCCTTGATAAAGATATCAAGGAACTTAGAATATAAACCATGGGGCGTGGTTGCAGGGCTAATAGCGACTATCCTGTCGATTTTCTTGTTCAAATCATTATTGATAGATACACTGGCAAAGGCCTGTGCTGTTCCCTGGCTGAATCCAATATAAGTCAATTGTTGTACTTTGGAATAGTCCAAGATATAATCGATGATATTTGGGATATCAAAGATAGCGAACTCGTCGAGTGAAAAGTTCCAGAACCGTTCGGGACGCAGCTCAAAAACATGTTTCTGGCAGTACTTGTTACCTCTATTGTTGCCCAACCACACGTCGTATCCGAGGTCAAAGAGAGCCAACGGAAGGTTTTCTGCTGTATTCAACATCGTCAACCATATCTCGCTGCTCATAAGCAACCCGTGGTGAAAATACGCCACTTTTCCGTTGGCAGGTCTTTGTGAAGGCACCTTTTTATTGGCAACCACTCGGTGTACAGTTAAAAGATAATTATCCTGGGTTCTGACCACATGACTTTCGATTTGATAGCCAAACACCAGAGCCATTTCGGTGATGTTTTCACACGCCATGAGCTGTCTCATGCGGTCATAGACCGCCAGGCTGATCTCGTGCTGCTCGTTCTTGTGGAAGTAATGATACTTTTTATCGCTCTTTATAGCAACCGAGAGGTTGAGAATGGAGTATATTTTAGTCACCGAAAACGTGAATGCATTGATGACGGGCGTAGGAAGTAATATGGTGATGAAGGAGATGATATACTCTGTCCACGCAAGCGTGAAACTCACGATCAAAATGACATACTCCGATATCGAGAGTCTTCCTAGAAATGGGATGGCCATTGATAATAAGATTTAAAGGTTAATTTGAAATGCGCGCATCACCAGCACTTGATAATCTAAATACCACCGTTACATAATGAAATACGTAATAAAATACGTAATGGTAGAGGCAAGTTGTAATAATGTTTGGTACCGAGACGGCTCGTAGTTGAAACCCCGAGACTGAGCACTGTGGCTCCTTTCTGCAGGCACTTCCCCCTAATTATCAAGAGCATATTAACAACCCGCCCAGCCAGTCAAGGAAACTAAATTGCTCGTTCTGCGAACATAAAAGCCAACCGTCTCGCACCTCTGACACCGTTTGGTGAAGCTCTCAATTAACTGTAACCGATTGAAACATCCCCTTAATGTTGACGGGTATTTGACCGGGCCGTGTGGACCTTGCCCGAAACGGACATATCCGTTCCAAATAGGATTGTTCAACCTTCCTGCTTATTAGTGCATAATAACGAGCACAGACTCCAAAATGCCATTACCTGCACTACCGATTGAAAAGATAACCAATAAGAGTGTGAGCATGTGGCAGGCTAATTGCCCTCCCCGGTTAGGTTAAGTTGCCAATATATTTGCATAAATTGTATAAAAGGCAACTCAATTGACGTGGGTATTATTAGACAATTTTTTACCATGCAATTGAAACAATTAGCTCTTTTAGCCTCTTTAGGTGCCTCGATTGCCGAAGTCCAACCAGTTGCCAATGACTCTCCAGAAGATACTTATGTGGCCAACTTTCACAAGACTTTGGACGGAAGTGTCAAGTTCCAAGGTTTAGAAAACGGGTCAATTGAAATTTCAGTTGATATCAAGGGATTGCCTGAAGAAGGTGGCCCATTCTTGTACCACGTCCACGAAGCTCCTGTTCCATCCGACGGAAACTGTACCGGTACCAAGCTTCACTTGAACCCATACAATGGTAATGTCAATGCCACCAATGCTGATGAAAAGGAAATTAGTGACTTGAGTGGAAGATACGGTAAGTTGGACGGAGACACCGATATCAGTTACGTTGACCAATACTTATCCTTGAACCCTGAAAGCAAGGCCTTTATTGGTGGATTATCTGTCACCTTCCACTATGCTAACAACTCCAGACTTGCTTGTGCCAACATCACCAAGGAAGATGCTGAAGAAAGTAAGACTCCTTCGCTTGAAAACAACACCAGTGAAAACGCTGCCAACGGTGCCAGCTACAAGATTTCCGGTGCCATTGCCGGGGTTGCTGCTGCCGCTGCTGCCATGTTGATTTAGTAAATATTAATAAAATACCGGTTATTGAGTGGATGTAGATTAGAGTTGGATTGAGCTTAATCAGGTAAACAAGCAATTGCAAAACAAATAGGGAAATAATAACCCCGAATTGACTCCTGCCTCCTGATGCAAGATGAATGAGCCTGCTTCGAATCCCCTCGAATAGTAAAACAATACCCTGAGCCACCACTGGGGCTTCAAATTTGTCGCATTGTGCGAAGTGATTGGGGCATCTCCTATTCCCGTAGATGTTCTGCCAGAACAAGTAAATGTGTGAATTTGACAGGAACTGTAACAAGGTTTGTATTGGGGGGTTACACGACGGCAGAATTTTGTTTACGAGGCGATTATTTTACGGTGCCCAGATTGTTGAGCCACGGAATTCAGCGACTGGTCGAACGAGACGGGCAAGATATGTGGTTGTTTTATTCAAACAAAAAGTATATATGCCAACATCATCGCACCAGACCGACCAAGCCCTCGTCTACCAGCCTCGCCGCGTCTGTCTACCCCCATTTTTACTGGGTGTCATCTCAGCCAAGCCGTGCCACTCTCGGAATTGCCTGAGATGCATCGCGCAAATTGACATATGATTTTCACCGCCCAGATCCTTCGCTATCTTCACTTCTTGTAGACAACAAGCTCCAACCATCCCTCGTACTAACCACCACGGCCACCCGTACTACTCGTCCTCTTCCTCGCACAATTTGCTCGCCGACCCTGCTATCTACCCCATATTCCAAATTGTTATCTTTGCCTGTGCACGCAACCCCACAGGCATTTTTCCAGATATATCTTTTTCCAGATACTGCGAAAAAAACCGATTCCTATATCTTCAAGATGGTAACGCAGTTTTTAAAGGATAACTTTATCCCCCGGATTCCCAAGGAAGACGGGGTGGTGGACGATGCCAGCAGTAGAATCGGGGTGACCGAGTCAGGCAAGTTGAAGGACCTGGCAAACGATGATGTTTCGATCTATACAAGGCTGACCAACTCGACTTCTAAAAAAGAAAATAGGCTACATAGACAACTTAGAGGACGTCATGTTCAGTTGTTGGGGATCTCGGGGACTATTGGGTCTGCTCTTTTCGTGGCTATTGGTAAGGCATTATACAAGGGAGGACCATTAAACTTACTATTGGCATTTATCTTCTGGTCGATACCAATTTTGTGTATCACGTTATCTACGGCTGAGTTTGTGAGTTATCTTCCTATAACTTCACCCTTTGTACGAATGGCCGGTCGGTGTTGTGATGAGGCTTTAGAGATCATGACGGCTTGGAATTTCTGGTTCTTATGTTGTGCCCAGATCCCGTTTGAAGTGGTTACGGTTAACTCGATTCTCCATTTCTGGAGAGACGACTATTCGCCAGCCATTCCTCTTGCCATCCAAGTGGTGTTGTATTTTGCTATCAACATATTCGGTGTCCAGATCTATGGAGAAACCGAGTTTTGGTTGGGATTGGGTAAAATCATCTTGGCTACAGGCTTGATTTTCTACAGTTTTATCACCATGGTGGGAGGGAACCCCCAGCACGATGTGTATGGGTTCCGTTACTGGAATGATCCGGGAGTCATGCGGGAGTATTTGCACGGAGGAGACTTAGGTAGATTTGAAGGGTTTTTGGCATGTTTAATCCAAGCATGTTTCACATTTTCAGGCCCTGAATATGTTTCAAGTGTAGCCTCTGAAACCATCAATCCACGGAAGACGTTACCTTCGGCATTCAAACAGGTGTTTTACCGGTTAACGTTTTTCTTTATTGGTGGTGCCTTATGTGTGGGGATCATTATTCCATATAATGACCCATCATTAACTGCTAGTATGGAATCCAGTAAGCCCGGAGCAGGGTCGTCGCCATACGTGATCTCCATGAATAACTTGGGTATCAGTGTATTGCCTCATATTGTCAATGGGTTATTAGTGACCTCGGCCTTCTCTGCTGGTAACTCTTACACGTATTGTTCTTCCAGAACTCTTTATGGAGTAGCTTTAGAAGGTTATGCTCCCAAATTCTTAACTGCAACTACAAAGACTGGTATACCTCTTTACTGTGTTTTAATCTCCTTGTGTTGGGCATTTTTATCATTCATGCAATTAGAGTCAACGGCCAGTAAGGTGTTGGATTGGATTATGAACTTGATCACCTCTTGTCAATTGTTGAACTTCTCCATCTTGTGTACCACGTATGTTTGTTTCTACTTTGCTTTAAAAGCTCAAAACATTAGTAGAGATACTCTTCCTTTCAAGGCGTGGTATCAGCCTTGGTTGGCTATCATTGGTGGGGTTCTGGCATTCTGTATGATTTTCATTTCCACCTATACGATCTTTTTACCGGGCAGTTGGGATATCAAGTCGTTTTTGTTCAGTTACTTGATGTTATTTATCGATATCGCCATTTTCATTGGGTTCAAAATAGTTAGAAGAACCAAATGGAGGAAACTGGCCGAGGTGGATTTGATTACTGGCTTAAGAGAAGTCGACCTACATGAACAAGAATTATACGCCGACCTCGAAAGAAGACAGAAACTCGAAGGAGGCAAGATTAAAAAGAGTCTTGTCGACAAGATCACCACCTTTTTGTTTGGTAGTGAGTTCTAAATATACTCTAAAATATCCCCGTTCAATTCATTAGATAGCTTGGCCCAGCAACTGCAACGCGGTAGTTCCTGGCATTCACCATTTAAACAGTCAATAAACAGTCGATACAACCAGTCCGTAAACGGTGGGTAAACATTCATAACTGGAAAGGGCTATAAATAGAATTTCGTCATGGCTGGTATTCGCACTTTGAGAGTCAGCTGGAGGGAACGTGAGTGAACAATTACCTAATTGGTGGGTGGGCCAACGTCTGGAGGAAGATTGTTCCGGTGTACCAGCTGGGCACATGTAAGGATGCATTCACATACACACACACACACACCCAGCACCGTCATTCAATTAGACTGCACAACACATAAACCTACGTATTTATAGTTTATGAACTTAATTCAATTGCTGTGCAAATTAGCCGGATGGCCGTCCCGATACCTACCAGAGCCCACCGTTCCAAAGCCCACCGTCCCAGAGTCCACCAGACCAGCGACCCGGCTTACCGTCGGCTTAAACAGAGGCTTAAGCAAACGGCTCAGGCACGGTAGAATGACAACCGAGCGGCGTTAGAAATTTGTGGAGTGCAGAAAAAGAAATCAGGTGTCGGCCCGGTTAGGTCATATCCTAAAATAGAAACATCATACTGAGGTGATGCTTACCTTTGCCCAAACAGGCAAACTCATGACTGTTTCGAGAGGAAGTCCCCTGAAAAGTTGGGGTATAAAAACCCCCCGAATGCCCCCTTTTGTCTGCATTATCAATTATACCAAATATGTTCAAGTCCACTTTACTTTTAGCCCTCGCTTCCATTGTCGTTGCCGACCAAACCATTTCTATTGCTGCTAAAGGTGGCGACTCCGGTAACCTTGTTGTCCAAGACGGTAAGTTGGTTATCGGTGATGGTAACAACTCCTTTGACTTGGCTGAACCATCCGGATACCTTTCCCAAGACGGTAAATACGTTTCTTCTGCTCCAGAAGGTTTAAGTGTCGGAGACCAAAGCAATGCTTCTAAAGACTGGGGTATCACCGAAGACGGTTTATTAAGAATCGGTTCCAACCAACCAGACTTCTACATCTGTGAAAAGGATAACGTCAAGTATGTTTCTGGTGTTGTTTGTGTTGAAGGTGGTAAAGAAACCAAGATCCAATTGGTTGTCAACGGTGCTTCTGCTGCTGAATCTTCCAAGCCAGCTGAATCTTCTGAAGCCCCAAAGACCTCTGAAGAACCAAAGAGTTCCGAAGCTCCAAAGACTTCTGAAGAACCAAAGACTTCTGAAGCCCCAAAGAGCACCGAAGAACCAAAGACCTCTGAAGCTCCAGCTGAAACCACTTTAGTATCTTCTTCTGCTGCTGCTAACCACACCACCCCACAAGTTCCAGAAGCTTCTGCTGACGGTGCCAACAAGCTTGCTTATGGTGCTGCTGGACTTGCTGGTGTTGCTGCTTTATTACTTTAGGATAGATGTTAATGAATAATTGGGTAAATGATGTAGTAGAGAGAGAATAGTAGAGAGAGGAGAGAAGGATTGACCTGAAGAGTAGATTTGAGGAAACATGAATAGATTTGCAGAATAGACGTGAAAAATAGAAGTGAAAAATAGATGAAGACACAGATGTACTCAATTCAAGAAGACTCTTGACTAACTCAAGAAAACTCTGAACCCTGAAACAACTCTTCTCTAACCATTCGAATACCCCAATGGGAATTAAGGTGTCGATTGCGTATCATTCAAGGCCATCATAACCAACACAGTGGTGAGATCTTGGTAAAACAACGACTGCAGAGCCGCACTCTACGCGCTCTTACCGCCGTGGGCTGGTTATGGTGCATTTTGGCACCACGGCACGCTCAGGACCATCTAGACAGCTGACTTGGTTGCAAGATTGGTAGAGGGACGGGCCTGTGCTTGTGCTTATACGGTGCCACTGCTCTGTCCGTCTATTCGTCCCCTGCTTCTCGTCTCTCTGTCGTCTGTTCATATTAGCCCCGCCAAACAAGCCCCGCCACGAGTAACAATCACGGCCTGCGAATTTCAAATACCTAAAACGCTCTATTTCAACACTAACAATACAATAAACAAAAACACCAACACACCAACACACCCAAACCTCTACACTCCCACACCTCTACGCCCGTCCTCTCTACGCCCGCCAGACCCTCCACCACCGCCATCTCACCCTGCCCCTGGCTTGCAACTAATCTTGCAGATTTAGTAGATCTTACGCTAATTCGCGGTCGTTTCCCAAAACCAGCGTGAAAAAATTTGGCGAGTTAATCCTCATTTCACTACTGCCACGAGTTTAGGCGTAAATAATCTCAAAAGCATCCACCGCTCGATAGCTTTCCAAGGTCCCAACACCTTCTTCCAGTTGCTATCCACATTAAGCTCCTTTAGACGGTTGCAGTCGCCTGTTATTTTTTCTATCACGTCTAAACACTTATTGTGTCATCCATAATTGGCGCCTTGCAAAAGCGCTGGTAAAATGATAAATTATCGACATCTACATCTAGGCGGCGTCAACCGCTGGCAGGTCGGCCGTGGCCTCCTGATTCTCCTAGCGCTATGTCTATTTGTCCCGGCCGTGAGCGCCAACTCCCACAACTTCCCCCGGTTGGCTGGGGAAGTAAAAGCGTATGCTATCGAAGATACCTTTGGCCAATCTTCAAGGGCAAACCAAGCTGACGCCTTCACGGCCCACCAATCTTACGTGCAAAGAATCCTTGCTGTATCGGCATCGTCCACTTCAATTGTGTTTTGCCTCGTGTCAATGTACTTCTTCTTTGCAATCGACCCAAGAAGGTTGGTGTTCCGTCATCAGTTAATTTTCTTCTTGTTGTTCTTTGACTTACTTAAGGCGTGTATTCTCTTGCTTTATCCTTCAAGAGTACTCACAAACTATACCGCCTACTTCAATAGTAGGTTTTGTCATATCGTGGGGTTTTTTACTGCCACCGCCATAGAAGGAGCAGACTTGGCCATCTTGACATTTGCTATCCATACGTATCTTCTTATTTTCAGGCCTTCGTTGAACGTTAAGGTTGGAAACAGTAGAAGAACAGAAGGTGGTTTGTTCCTCTATAGACACTACATTTACGGAGCATCATTTTTGATACCAATCATTGTGGCCAGTTTGGCTTTCATCAACAATAGCGGGTACCATTCGTTTGTTTGTTGGTGCTACCTCCCCCAGACTCCTGTGTGGTACAGAATGGTGTTAAGTTGGGTCCCCAGATTCGTTGTGGTCACGGTCATTTTCACGTCCTATTCCCTTATTTATTATCATGTCATTAAAGAATATAGGGTTTTGGGTGGTGTGTTCACCACTCTCCCTAAACGTGACCTCAACAGCGAAAACCCTTCGTTCTTTCTGGCCTTCAACTACTTTGTTCGTCTGGTCAAAGATCAACTTTTCCCCAAGTTGATGTTACCAGATAATGACCATGAGCACAACCATCCCAATAACATCCATTCCACCAAGTCTCAGGTATCACAAACAGCTCACAAGTCTTCTGACGGAACTCCAAATAACGGTGCTGGTCACCGGAGCGAAGACGAAGCAACTGTTGGTTACAATCGGAACTCAATGGTTGATGCGATTGACGTTGACGATCTCGATGATTTGTCTTCCGACGATGATGATGACGACGACGGTGAAGGATCCGGCGAGCAAGGTTACCACACTCCAGATGCTTACCGTACTAGTGCCGAACAAAGAGGCCTGAATCACTACACACGTAACGACGAGATCCAAATGGACAATTTACGTAACTTCAAGAAGAGACAAAAAATCATTAAGAAACAAATGAAATCGATTTTCATTTACCCTATGGCTTATGTGTTCATTTGGCTATTCCCATTCATCCTTTATTGTACTCAGATCAACTATGAAAAGAACCATGCCCCAATTTATTGGCTCAATTGTATGGGTGCTTTCATGCAACCATTCAATGGGTTCATTGATAGTTTGGTGTTTTTCTACAGAGAGCAGCCTTGGAAGTATACCGTGATGACCAAATTCGAAAAAGATCATGCGGGCATGATGGACAATATTGTGGCCAAACATCCTTCTGTTAATAGTCACTCGATGCATGGCTCGTCCGTGTCTACGGGTGGAGTTGGACGTGCTTATTCGGCCAGTTCTGCTGACTATCATTCCGGCCACCACAACTCCCTTAGTGCTAACTTGGGTGTAGACTTTGGTCGTTTCAAGAAATGGAGAATCTTCTTAAACGACCTCAACTTGCCATTATTCCAGTTACCAACGGAGAAGAACTTGGCTAAATTCCAAAAGAAGTACATGAAGAAGAAGGCTCAAGAAGCGAGAGATGAAGAGTTCAAGATGACTCAATACCCAGAACAAGAAAAGGATTTCGACGTGGATCCATCCAGTCATGACCATTCTAATGTTCTACAAGGCAAACTCCATGAAGATGAGTTCCGTTCAACTTTAGAAAGCTTTTCATTGAACTTCAATAATCATCGTCCAAGTGCCACATCTTCTAATACTCAAACCAGAGTCAACTCCTTTGGTAACTTAAGTCCAAGCACCCAAACAAACACGCTCAACGACAGAAAGAGTAGTATCATATCCAATAGTGTTAGATCTATTAGAGGCAGACAGCATTCGGTAGTGGATCCAAATGAACCTGTGATCTTAGAAAACCAACCCTACGACGAGCCACCTGCTTCTCCTACACATACCAGACACTCCCCCAACCACTCCAAGTCCACAAGGAACAGTTATACCTCTGGCAAAACCATCACCAAGCGGGGCACCTCCGGGTCTATCACCCCTAATAAAAAAGCATCTCGGGCCACAATTGAGAGCTCTAGCACTCACGAGTCCGACGACAGTGAGATGGATTTCCTCGAGTTCTTAAAGAAGGGCCCGCCATAGTCGCCCGACGGCCAAACAGACCTCCGGCCTACTTTTATTTCTACTTAATATCATTTTCAATATATGCTTTTATTGGTAAAACCCATCACCACTTGTAGCCCACACGATCATTTAAAGGCAGTGCATTGTTTGAAAATACCATGATCTCTGACTTCTGGAGTCCAGCCAATCACAGCCTGTCTAACTACCGAGCTAATACCACGCACCTGTCAAGCTCCAACAATAAACCCAATCATCTGTCAAACGGCTAACTGCGATACCCGGAAACGGTTGACGCAATAAAGCTGCAAAAAAACCAATTTCGCGCAATCAATCATTTGAGCCACTAGATGAAAAGCCAGACGACTTGAATTTATGACTAGAGAATGAGTGAACCAAAACATGACGCTGCTTCAGACAAGTACCACGAAGCTAATGCCGGCGATGGAACAGAGGCATCCGACCAGTACCTCCATGGAATCAAGCTAGTGCTCACATTACTAAGCGTAGTGCTAACTTTGTTCGCATCTGCTTTAGATCAAACCATAATTGCAACTTTGCTTTCGGACGTGGGCCAGGAGTTCAACTCGTTCGAGAAAATAGGCTGGTTGACCTCGGGTTACATGTTGCCTATGGCGACGTTGGCGCCTTCCTGGGGTAAGATTTCTATAGCCTTTGGAAGAAAGTATACGATGCTTTCGGGTCTTTTCTTCTTCGCCATCGGCTCGTTGGTATCGGCGCTTTCTAAAAACATGGACATGTTGATTGTGGGAAGAGTCATCCAGGGTATTGGCGGAGGCGCCATTCAAGCCATGACGATGGTCATTTTGAGTGAAGTGGTCCCGATTTCCAAAAGAGCCTTGTCGATGACTTTAATCGGTATAACTTTCTCGGTAGCTTCTGCTTTAGGGCCTTTCATTGGAGGCTCCTTCACATCCAAGGTGACCTGGAGATGGTGCTTCTGGATCAACTTGCCTATCTGTGGTGTAGGGGTCACTTTCTTGCTTTTGTCTTTCAATCCTCCTAAGACCGAAGGTAATCTTAAAGCCAAGCTAGCTAAGATCGACTACTTGGGAACATTCTTGATTTCCGCCGGGTTGATTCTTACTCTTTTGGCCTTGACTTTAGGAAGCGAAACCAAAAACAACGACCAAATGTCATGGAATACTGCGGCAGTTATATCTTGTTTTATCATAGGTGGATTGATTTTAATTGCATTCTGTGTGTACAACTTCAGATTCTCCAAGAACCCGTTGATCATCAAGGAAACCGTCACCAAACCAACCACCATCTTAGCATGTCTTTGTGGGTTTTTTGCATTCATCCAGTTCATGATAAACTGTGTGTATTTAGCTGTGTTCTTCCAGGTGGTCAAGAACGCCAGTGCCTGGCAATCGGGTATAGATCTTTTGCCTTTTGTCATTACTGTGTCCATCACATCCATCGTCAACGGAGTGTTTTTGAGGTTCAGTAGAATCGTCAAGTTCAGTTTGGTTCTTTGTGCCGTGACGTCGCTTTTAGGAAGTGGATTGTTGTTGTTATTGGATAGGAAAACATCATACGGAAGACAATTTGGTATTTTAGTCATAAACGGAATCTCGGCTGGATTGTCTTTCCAATCGAGTTTGTTATCAACACAATTATCTGCTCCAACCAATATCCCAGGATCGATGATTCTTGTCACCTCGTTCAACAACTTCTGTAAATCGGTCGGTGGTGTTCTTGGGGTTGTGGTGGGACAAGTCATCTTACAAACAGCTGCAAGTAGCAAAATCACCGACGTGTTTTCCAGAGTTGGTGACAGTAGTTTCACTTCTATTGACCCAGCCGTGGTGGTATCGAACCCCAGAATCATATACAAGTTACCAAGTGAAGTCAGAATATTTGTCATTGATGCTTATGTCCTGGCCCTTCACAATGTGTTTTACTTCTCCATTTCTGTATCTGCTGCTCTACTATTATTGTCCATCTTCACTACAAACAAAAAGCTTCCTAAGGATGATCAGATAGCCAAAAAAGAACAGGCAGATAAGGAATCGAAGGATGAAGAAAATGCTCCAAAAGACACAGTAGAAAAACTGGATAGTTCTGATACGAGACTTGTTGAAACGCCTTCCAAGTAATCCTTTACATTTTGACACTTTAATGTACCCAATGTCTCGATAATTCGATGGTTTTACGATCACAACATTCCTAACGACGATAAACTATATTGATCTAAAATACATAATATACAAATGCACATGCCACACCTTTCCCTATATCTTCTTATTCATCTCCGTCAAGTATAACCTGAGATGAGAGTTCAACTGACTTACAGCGATTTCACTATTACTGATTTCCTGCTCGAGTTCCATCTTTCTCTGCTTGGTTTCATTTTGAATATTAGAAATCAGTTCCTTAATCTTTTCGAAGTTTTGGTCCATCAATTCCCGTTTCTTGAGAGCTTCTTCATACGCTAGTTTAAGTTCTTCAATGGTTTCTTGCTGTTGTTGTGATCTCTTCTCGCTCTGGGACTTGAGCTTCTCCGTCTTCTCCTCGGTAGTGGTAATTTGATGTTTATATTGTTGTTGTTGTCTTGCAAGAGCATCAGACTCAAACTTCTGCTGGTCTAAGCTTTCTTGAATTCTGGTTAATGTATCAGATACTTGTTCCTCTCTTTCTACATCATTGAGAACTTCTTCAAGAATCCTGAACAAGTTCTTCAAGTCGTTTTCCACCATGTGTAGGGAGTCAATAGTGATACTGACATTTCTGTTCTGTAATTCGGTGCTGCTGAGCTTTTCGGTTAACTCATCCAATGAGTTTTTCAATTGCTTTATCACACTGTATAAAGAGTCCATATCGATTTGGTCATAGTTCTTAAGAAGCTCGATCTGCTTGCTTTGATTCAACATCACGTAACTTATATCTTCAAGGTTTTGAATCAACCTACTCTTTTCATCCTTATATTGAGAATGCTCAAGGGTCAATGCTTCTTGCACTTTCTTCAACTTCCTCAACTCGTTTTCAACTTTGGAATTGTAGACGTTGATCTCCTTCAAGGTCGGTTTAGGCTTATTGTTTTCATCGACATTGTTTTCGAGTTTATGGCGTAAATCTGTGATTTTATTCGATATCTCCACGTTTTCAAGGTCCACTTGCCTCAAAACCTCAATCCCTTCATAGGCCTTTGTGGCCAACCCTTCGATCTCCACCGCTCTGTCTTCCCTAAACCGAATAAAGTTCACTACAGCACTGAGGATCCCTCTCACTCTTCCTGCCTCTGGCCGTACCATATCCATTAGAGAGAAATCGGGAACTCCACAGGTATGAAAGAACTCTGCCGCTCTCCGGGCAAGCACAACCACGCCTAAACTTTGGGTGGTATCGTCATCATTTGTTTGATTTGATTCGGCATTGTTTTCACCATTCAGATTATTGTTTTCACCGTTTGTATCGGCGCTGTCTGCCGAATTGCTACTTTTCACCGCCACCTGGCGAACCAGATCATTCAAGGATTCTATCGATGTAGAAGTAAACGTGTCCAATAGCTTTTCAACGAGAGAATGCATGAATTGGCCGTTTGGTCTTACAATCAGTTCTTCTAGCACATCGAAATCACACGCCTGTAAAACGTCACAGATCTCTCTTGCGTCCAAGATAGGGAACAGCAAATGGGACTCGTCATGTAAGAGGCTTGTTCGGCGCCTATGGATCGTCAGGTTTCTGTTCCTGAACAACTGACTGGCACGAGACATAGCACTGTTTATATGTTTTGTATATTTAAAAACGCGCCCAAATTATACAGGCCCAAATTATACCCAGATTCCCCAGGACGGGGGAGCAAATTATACCGCGCACGCTGGCGACAGACTACACTCTTTCGGCGGTATAGATGGCCCCATGGCACACGAGTTTGATGGTTTCGGTAAGAAGCATATAAGGAACAGCCTTTTTGGCGTCATGCTCAATTGCCGTGTCCAAGTGCTCGAGCTCTTCGTCTCTGAACTCCGAAATGAATTGCTTCAACTGTTTCAACTCAGGTGATGTGCGTAGGGTAAGCTCGATGTCCTCTTTCGATATAACTTCACCTGTTTTTTTGTCGTAGATAGGAACATCGTATTGGTTCATCAAAACACGCAACTGCTCGTTATAATGGTTCCCAATCACCGTCTCTACCGCTACAGTGCACGCCATGGCCGCTTCTTTACTGATCAAAGCAGTGACACCTCCCAAAGCAATAGCACCTACTTTCCACAATGGCGTGAGCAAAGATGGCCGTACTCTGCGTCTTACTTGTAAGTCATTGAACGTGTTATAGTGGTTGACTTCCTGGTCCCACATGTGCTGTAACACTGGTTTGAGATGGGGGTATTTATTGGCAAGAACCACATACTGAGCATTGTAGATGAGATTGGCACCCAACTCTCCTGATTGATCAACTCTAATCACTCTATCCAAGTAAGCTTTCTGGGCAGCCGAGAGACCACCGAACTTGAGGTCCTCCACTGCATACTTCTTCTTTCCTGCTGTTTTGGCTGCTTGAAGCACCCGAGTACTCTGACTTAGATGTCTCTTAAACATTGATCAGTTGATTTTTCAAATTGCGGGTCGGTTTTAAGACTACTAGGTAGTTGCAAAATGTGAGAAGTCAATCGATCTGTCACATAATGAACGAGGACGAAGCAGCAAAAGAGCTGAATATACGGAGCATCTGTAGGGATACGATCTTGGGGATTTCTTGGGTATCTCTTGAATTCGTGACCGGCTTGTTCTCATTGGCAGGGATTTTGAATTGGTAGAAGTTACGGTTGGGTATATCCTTTATTAACAACCATTCCACATGAAACACCCCTTTCCATTTGCTACCTTCAGACCAAATATTACTCGAGTCATCCATATCAATATCGCTGGTCATTCTCGAGACTCCACAGAACTTTCCACTGCCATTCACCAGAAAGAACAAGTACACATCGCCTTTGTTTGAAGAAGCCTGTTTGAACGCAGCACTCAACCGCTTATTTCCCGGATCTGTAGATGCCCAAATACCATTAATAAATGAAGCGTTCACGTCTGTAAGAGTGTATGACTTTATAACGAAGAACCGAGATTGAGGTGCAATTTCAATATTGGCGCCGGTGTAACTCTTGAAAGAAAAGAGAGGTTTCTTCTTGCTGACTAACGTGAACTCATCCTGGGTCTCGAATTCAGGTGGACTCTTCCATGCTTTTGGTACGGTGTTGTTGGTGTCACTGGGCGCTGCAAACAGACCTGTACTTTGTTGTTTTGCAACAGGGACACTTGGCGCTTCTTGTTCAATAAGCGGAGACGTATCATATGAAACTTCTTCGAGCAGATTCTTTTCCTCATAGAAGCAATTGGACTCGTCAAAATAACATAATGATGTGTCATTTCTATACTCCATCAGCCAGATATTGACCGAAGTCGAAATAACCAACACCTCCTCTCCAGGCAAAACAGGAAGGGAATCCACCGCCATTTGAGTGCTAAGCGTACAATACTTTTCCCTCTCTGGAGAGGTGCAATATTTTGAATCTGGTGTCCCAGTAGATATGGATGTGGTATCTGTAGCATACGACAAATAAGTCACATCAGACATATCGCTGAGATACGGGTGAGTATAGTAATCTTGGGATTCCCAGCCTCCCATTGCAGTTGCCATTATCTGTTGTTTTTGACCTCTCAAAAGTTCCCTATTTAAAACACACCACACAAGTCAGTAATGGATGTGTATTAGTTTTTTGCAACTTCGCGATTCTCAAAACTAATCCATCTCTTGCAGCATGTCTTCTGCCATCAAGTATCCCAAGATATTTTCTGAGCCGGTGGATCTTTCCAAGGTGAATCTCCCGGTGATAAAGCGGTGGGTTTATGCTCGTCTTGAAGAGGAATTGCCCGAGGACGACGTCATTGCCGATTACGTTTACGAGATGTTGGTGGCATCTGATACTCCAGATGTAAAAGTATTGTATTCTCATGTCAAGGAGTTTTTGGACGACTCGGCGATGAAGTTTGTGGCCAAGCTTTGGAAGCTTCTTCTTTCGGCCCAGCAGGATAAAGATGGGATTCCGGAGGAGCTTATTAGCACCGAGAAGGACAGAATAGCGAGGGCTAAGGACGGAGAAAGGGGGAAGGAAAAGGATGGAGAGAAGGAGGGAGAAGATAGACGGCGGTACGAAGGAAAGGACGGGGATGAGCGGGAGAGATCGCCAGACAATTGGAGGGATGATAGAAATCGAGACAGAGACAGAAGGCAGTTCTATTCACGCGGTGGCCGGTCGGGGCATCGCGGTGGCAGGTCTGGGTATCGCGGTGGCAGACCTGGTAACCGCGGCGGTAGTTCAGGTTCTCGTCCCGGCTCTCGTTGGAGTTCCACGGGGTCTCGCGGTGGGGCGGCAAATCCCGCCCCGCCCCGCCCAAATCCCCGCGAAGAAGACATCAACCGATTCTAACTTCGCGCACAGTCACAATTAATTTTCGACGCTAAAGGGATAAAACATGTCAGAGCAAAACAGTAATGCTGGCGGTGAGGGCAGCCACCATCACCACCATCATCACCACCACCACGAGCACTCCCACGGCCACCACGGCCACCAGCAACAAAACACCATTCCTATCGACCCAAACGCCAACCCCGCCAATCGAATTGGCAGGTACCAAATTATCAAGACGTTGGGTGAAGGTTCGTTTGGTAAGGTCAAATTGGCCCAGCACTTGACTACCGGCCAGCGGGTAGCATTGAAGATCATCAACAGAAAGACCTTGGCCAAAAGTGACATGCAAGGAAGAGTCGAAAGAGAGATCTCCTATTTACGTTTATTAAGACACCCACACATCATCAAATTATACGATGTCATAAAAAGCAAGGACGAGATCATCATGGTGATCGAGTATGCTGGAAAGGAGTTGTTTGATTATATCGTACAAAGAGGTAAAATGCCTGAAGATGAAGCCAGAAGGTTCTTCCAACAGATCATAGCTGCGGTTGAATATTGTCATAGGCATAAGATTGTGCACAGAGATTTGAAGCCAGAAAACTTGTTATTGGATGACAAGCTCAATGTGAAGATTGCTGATTTCGGGTTATCCAATATCATGACGGACGGGAACTTTTTAAAGACCAGTTGTGGGTCCCCCAATTATGCTGCTCCGGAAGTTATCAGTGGGAAATTATACGCTGGTCCTGAAGTGGATGTGTGGTCATCCGGGGTCATTTTATACGTCATGTTATGTGGTCGTTTACCGTTTGACGATGAGTTTATTCCTGCTTTATTCAAGAAGATCAGTAATGGGGTTTATACGCTTCCCAATTATCTTTCCTCTGGGGCCAAGCATTTGTTGACGAGAATGTTGGTTGTTAACCCATTGAACAGAATCACCATCCATGAAATCATGGAGGACGAATGGTTCAAACAAGGAATCGAAGAATACTTATTACCTCAAGATATCAATAAAGAAAAGCACAACAGAATCGATACCGATGACGATGTTGTTTCTGCTTTAACTCATACCATGGGATATGAGAAGGATGAAATCATTGGTGCCATTACTCGTTACAACAGCACTCCTAGTCAACAGCAAAAGACCAATGAGATTCTTGATGCTTACTTGTTAATGAAGGATAATCATGCATTAGTCAAAGACTTGAAGAAACACAAGGCTGACCAAATGGAAGGTTTCTTAAGTTCATCTCCCCCACCACCTTGGGACACCAACAATATCAATAACAACGTATTGAGTCATAGGACCCCAAGTATCCAACAATCAGTGACATACCAAACGTTGGCTCAAGTGCCCGATTTATCTACTTTACCCAACTCCACCATTGCTATCTTACCCACATCTTTACCGTCTATTCACAGAGCTTATATGGCAGAGAATACTGACGGACAAAGTAAAATCAGTCCTGTCAACACCAAGAAACTGAAAACAAGATGGCATTTCGGGATCAGATCGAGATCTTATCCTTTGGATGTCATGGGAGAGATTTATCGTGCTTTGAAGAACTTGGGGGCCGAATGGGCCAAGCCTACCGAAGAAGAATTATGGACTATACGTGTGAGATGGAAATATGGACCAAGTAATAAAGACATGGAATTGGATGAATCGTTATCTGATATGATGAAGATGCAAATTCAATTGTTTCAATTGGAGCCAAACAATTACTTGGTGGACTTCAAGTTTGATGGATGGGAGAACAGCAATAGCACCGAAAACATCGATAGTGATGAAATGAGTTCGTTTTCGGCCTATCCTTTCTTACATTTATCTACGAGGTTGATTATGGAGTTGGCAGTGAATAGTCAGAGTAATTAGAGTAATGGATAAAGACTTTAGATGCTGTAGAATCTGTGATACTGGTGGTATTCTGTGGTACTGGTGGTAATCTTTGTAGTACTGGTAGTATTCTGTGGTACTGGCAGTACGCTGTTCTGATGCTCGGGCTTATAGGCACGCCGTGAAATCGCATCTACGCGTCTAAACACGCTACACGTCGATACCTACGTCAATACACGCCAATACACGTCAACAATACACGTCGATACGACCCGATGCTACACGCTACGCGTACCCTTATGCTGCTTTACAGGTTGGTGGTAACTGATTGTCGTAAGTATTTATCTTATCCAAAGATAGTGAGCCAAAACTAGCAATAGTATGGCAATAGAATTAGGTAAAAACCAGGCATATATGTTGAGGCTGTAGCTTTCCAAAGAGCTTCAATACAGCTTCTGTCCCAGCTTCGATACACTTTCATTTCCAGCTCCGATACTCCTTCGATACACCTCCTTTCCCAGCTTCCATATCACCCAGTCGCCATTATTTGGCTGCACAAAATGTCGCATCACTCCCCAAACCTGCAGTTCTAACATGTAAACTCCCCTTTAAATCGCACCTTGGCAACAACCTGGCCGCGCGCACGACGTCGCAGATATTTACAAATGACACAAATAAAGCAAAAATTAACCAGGCTTCCTATTACCGTTTTCGTATGGAAATAAAACTGTCATAGATTCATATATATACCTGGCGCATCGTCCACATTCGCATTTCGATATCACCCCGTCCATGAAAGTCGTCGATCTCTTGGACCACAAACCGGGCCAGTCCGTCCACGATCTCCCCAGTGATGTCAGCATCAAACTCACCGAAATCTCCAAAATCATCTTTAAAGCAAAGAAAACAACATTGCTTACGGGAGCTGGAATTTCATGTAACGCTGGAATCCCTGACTTCCGTAGCAGTGACGGGCTTTACAACTTGGTCAAGGAAAAATACCCCAAAACGGTGGTCAAAGGTCAAGACTTGTTTGACATTTCTCTCTTCAGGGATGCCTTGACGTTACAGGTATTTTGTACGTTCATGGAAGGGTTGTATGCCAGCTCTTTACAGGCCCGTCCTACCGAAACCCACAAGTTCATCCGTCTATTGAAAGATAAAAACAAGTTGTTGAGATGTTATACCCAGAATATCGATGGTATCGAGTCCAAAATAGAGTTGAATACCGGCATAAAACCCAACGATATCAAGTCGGAAACCGCATCCACAAAACTGCCTCATTCGGCATTCACAAAGAACTGGAAAAACCTAGACGTTGTCCAGTTACATGGTGACTTACACCAATTATCATGTACTCAGTGCTTTTCCACTTTCCTGTGGACTGCTGACTACCAAAACATGTTATCGAATGGTGACAATCCAGAGTGCTCCAACTGCTATAACAAGTACCAAGAACGGTTATTTTCCGGTAAACGTTTGACGGGTAGTATAGGAATTCTCAGACCCGGAATCGTATTATATGGAGAAAACCATCCACAGCTGGAAATGTTGGCTCAAGGCTTGACGGTCGATATCAAGATGAAGCCCGATTTGTTGATCATCATGGGAACTTCATTAAAGGTTGATGGAGTCAAAAAGCTCGTCAAAAGCCTTGCAACAAGCATCCATGAAAAGGGTGGGAAGGTCATATTTGTGAACAAAACACCCTTATCTTCGAGCCAGTGGGACCAGCATGTAGACTACCAAGTCTTATGTGACTGTGATAACTTCATCAAGTTATTGAAGCAGGAAATCCCTGATCTTTTCTTGACCCAAGAACAATTGGATAGTAAGAGGTTGAGACAGCTTGAAGCCAAGCGGGTCAAGCAAGAAGCCAGAGACGAGAAGAGAAGAATCAAGCAAGAGAAGGATTTAATAAAGCAGGAGCCAAAAATAAAGCAAGAGCCTAAGATCAAACAGGAACATATAAAACAAGAACCTTTAAACCAACTAAAAGAATCTAAAATAAAAGAGATGAAAGAAAAGATCTCTGTAAAAAAAGACCCAGACATGACACCCCCCACCACTCCAACCAAGAAAAGACAGCTGTCACAGATACTGAGACCGGTGCTAAAGAGAAGAAATTTCAACTCAGATAAAACCAAGCCCGGGTTGAAGTACGAGCTTCCATCTCCTCCTACAAGCTTTAATAACGATAATGTCACGGTAGAAAATCAGGATATAATGATACTCGGATCAAGATCTTTGATCTCTGACGTTTAACTCTTTTTAGCTATTATTTAGATTTAATGACTTACGACGTAAAATTCACATTTTACTTAACTTTGATATTGACTGTATTGATATGATAAATAATACAATTAAATCAGGTAAATTCTCTTAAAACACATTTCCCTCTACTGCCCACACCCATAACACTATCATAGTACCATCTTGTCATAAACCATTGCACCGTCTTGCTACTCCCAGTTCCACTCTCATCCAACTCTCGCCCCAACCGTCCCAACATTTGCTGCAACCGCGCATAGACCGCAAAACAATTAATCATTCATTAGATGGAACAGGTTTCAAGTTTCCTAGAAAACATCTTGACCGTGGAGAATGATGAAGAAATCGCCAAGCGGCAGACCACAGGCAAACGGTCGAGTGGCTTGGGCATTGGCGATTTCTCGAAAAAATCCAATTCGGTTCTAATTGATAAGCTCGTAGAGAGCTTGATCTCTATGATGATCCCGGTCTATGACGAGAAGAAAATCATAGATGAACGGATGTTGATGCAGAAAACCAGACCGCCACTCTCGATGAACGTCATGACCAAAAATTCCATTATGATGAATGCCAGATTAACCAATACGTTTATCTTATTCGATAATATCATTAAAATCATCAATTGGAAAAACCCTTATTCGACTCTAGGAGTGCTTTTGATAGCCACTCACTTGGTGCTTAATCCCTATTTGATCTTGGTGTTGCCGCTTGTCTTGGTGATCAATAATGTGTTGGTACCTCATTATCTTGTCACTCACCCACCCGATAAAGCTCTCTTGGAGTATAACCAGACTCCTGACGATGGACCTATATTGAAGAAACCACACATCCCGGGCCCGGTCCCCCAATTCAGTCAAGAGTTTTTGCTTAATTTCACCGATTTGCAAAACCATATGGTGCTTTATGTCTATGGCTATGACTTTGTGATATGGCTAACTAATGATTACTTATACTTTAAGGATGAAGATATCAGCTCATTCGTATATTTGATGCTATTGACTACAATAGGCATGAACTTGTATTTATGTCCCATAATAGTTCCATACCTATTCAATCATTTATACTTGTTGAAGCCGGGGCTTGTGGCTTCGATATGGTTCATTGGGTTTTTGAGTTATCCCAGCAATAGAGAAGTGGTGCTTGAGTTCTTGTTCAATGAAGAAACCAGGATATCTACTCTTCATAGAATGAACTATTTTGAAAACCTACTAGTGACCAAATTCCTTATCCCGATTGCAAAAGATAATACGATTAATGAGGTTATAAAAGTAATAGAAGTATTTGAATTGCAGAAGTTCAACCGGGCCACTAAAATGTGGGAACCTATTGGATATGCCAATGATTTCTATAGCATAAACCACCCGTTAAGAAAGCTCAATTCGTGTTTGTTTAAAGATATTGAGCTGGATGAAGGACTCATGGAGACCGAAGAAAATATAAAGATCAACAGGGTTTCACGCGTGGAGGACATTAACCCTCCCAAGGACTGGGAGTTCCTTAATAGTAATTGGTTGGTTGATTTAAACCCCAAGGTATGGGTGGAAAAGAATTTAATTCACGAGATTGTAAATATTGATGATGATGAAAAATGGGTATATGATTTTTATGATGACGAGTCGGAGATCTTCCGTAGAAGGAGATGGATCAGACACTGTAAAAGAGAAGGCAGTGCATACAAACCGGAGTAGTATAGAAGGATGTCGTATAAATCATTAATTAATATAAAACTACATTTGCATGAACTCCATTAAATCAAGAGAGCCCGTCGATTGTTTCTGTTTCTTTTTATCTTGAAGCATTCCCTGAAGGGTGTTTTTGTTTTTCTTTCGTTTATTCTGGGTCTTGGGCTTCTCTATTCTAGACGGAGCTGGCGATGCTTTGGGTGAAGGAGAAGGCGCATCTGGGGTGGATTCAGGCTCAGGCTGCACGACAACTTCGGGTTTGGGCAAGCCGTATTTCTGACTGCTCTTGCAGTTAAGACACTTGTACACCAAGTGGGTGGTTTTGTTACGTACGTGCAAGTTTATCCCGGGGATATTTATTTGTCCACAGTGGAGGCATATTCTGGTTCCATTGGTGAAAGGGTCTGGGTAGTTGATGAGCTTTTCTCGGTTGAGCGACTCGAGCTTCAAGGTGTATGCTTTAGCGAGGGGGCCTTTGATGGTGTGGGAGGCGTTTAGAAGGTACAAGCTCTTTAGTTGGTTGGGGTTTAGGGTGTTCATGTCATCGATGAGTGCGCGATGAGAAGTAAGATAAGCGGCCAGAGCGGCCAGACCAGAGCGGATATCGCTACCACGACTATAGGCCACCACTACCACGACCATCACTACCACCACCACGTCCACCACCACCACGGCCATCACGCACCACGACCGTCCCGGCTCACCTACTAACACATCACACCTCCGATACTCCAATACCTCAATAAGACAAACCCGAGATCGATAACCACAACGGTGGCCACAAGCCGTACGCGGGAA
Source organism: Yamadazyma phyllophila (assembly GCA_030571955.1). Lineage (NCBI taxonomy): Eukaryota > Fungi > Ascomycota > Pichiomycetes > Serinales > Debaryomycetaceae > Yamadazyma > Yamadazyma phyllophila. The sequence goes on along the minus strand of JAJLZE010000008.1, from coordinate 240,040 downwards.
TCACGTCTTCACCTTTAACCCGCACAAGGGTCCACCATTGTCCAATTAATTTACCTCCATTCAGCCTGACCAGCTGCAAGTCCGAGATTTCGCAGCCTAACCGACCAATGAGCGGCGCGGCGTTGGGTGCGCTTATCGGGGATTTGACGTGCCATGGTGGTGAACCGGAGAGAAAGACACAAGAGAGAAAGACACAAGAGAGAAAGATAAGCAGAGACAGAGAGGACCAGATAGAGACAACCAGACAGAGACAACCAGACAAATCAGAAGACTAATCAGTAGACAAACCAGTAGACAAGAACCAGAACAGGCCCACCACCTCCTCTACATGTGCGACCCCGGCGCGCGTCCCATCCAATCACAACCAAATCATTATTAATCGGACCTAACTCTCTCGGATTTGATGATATTTTTGGAATAATCGCATCACCAGTGAAAATTGTCCCAGTAGCCGATATATGGGAAAGCTCTGCAGCCAATAGTTCGCACACCAATTTCGATTAATCATCCTTCTTTATCGGAAATTATTATCGACTATCATTTATTTGTGTAATTCCCACAACTTCTTTTTCATAAACCATTATGATAACAAAGATGGAAACACTCCCCAAACCCAAGGTTACCAAGTCTTGTGCTCGTTGTAGAAAGCATAAGACCAAATGTGACCAGTTGATAAGAAAACCCTTGCCGTGTTCGAATTGTGCCAAAAAGAACCACGAGTGTCTTTTGGACGTCATCACTTATAACCCCCAGAGAATCAGTAATGATATGGTGGAGAAACTCCATGATGAAGTCTCGAGCTTAAAGCAGTCAGTCGATACGTTAATTCATAGGAAACTGAATTTAATCAACCTATTAATCCAGCAAAACCCCAGCATCTCCGAGATCCAAAACTGCTTGGATCTCGATGACTTCGAGGACTTTGAACAAGAGGATTCTCCTAAACATATGGGAGACTTCACTCTTTCGGCAGACCCTTCTGTTCCATACATATCATTATCACGAGACGAAGTGGCATTTTTCTTCCACAACTACTTCCAAAACTACCACAAATACTTGCCTATTTTGCCCGACACTTTCCACACCGACTCCAATATCAACCAGGTCTACTCCGAAAGTAAACTCTTGTTTTGGTGTATTATTCTTACCAGCCACCTTAACACCGATAATTCCCAACAATACTTGCATCTTTCCAAGCACATCAAAAAGTTGGTGGTGGATAACTGCTGGATCAATACCCCGAGATCAGTATATGTCTTATCGTCATTATTGATCTTAACCACCTGGCCTATTCCTTTATCACCAAAAAAAAACTTGAACGATAACTTATCCATCAAGTATCTTTCGTTGATGAAGACATTGTCGATGCAATTGGGTTTACACAGACTCGAGTTCATCAACGAGTTTCTGCATAAAACCAACATGAACATCTCGACCGAAATCAACTTGAATAATCTTATCAGAGAACGGATTTATAAGTTCATTACCATCAACCTGAACTATTGGTTGATCAACTTGGGCTTACTCAATTTGAACTTCAACGGGTTCCAGGAAGATTATATCATCAATAAGGCCAATAACGAAAACCAAAAAACTGCAAACCACTCCGACGAAGACAAGTATATCAACTCGTTATTGAAACTTTCGATTGTCCAACAAAGAATGCATGAAAACTTGAATAACAATGTGCTGATGCAACTGAAGTTGATTCATTTAAACATGTTTGAAGTGATATTAACCGACTTGCAAAAAGAAAGCTCGAGTGTGCTAGATACAAACTTGATCAAGTTGACGATTGAATACTCCAAATTGCAATTGTATATGTACTCGTTTGACTCTGCGTTGAGGCTTTCGATGGTCGACTATAAGGCTTTTTTATACAAGGCCTTGAAGTCGTGCTTTAAGGTGATCGAGTTGGTGGAAACCGAATTTCCAGACTTATACAGTGTCAACCAATTACCGATCCACTTCAGGTTTATTGTGGACTTGGTGGCCTTGATGTTGAGTAAGATCTTCTATTCGCCGCTCTTGAACCGGGTGGAAGACTATGAGGAGGTGAAGTTGAAGTTCCAGTCGATAATGAACTTGATGTTGAAAAACAACGAGTTGAACTGGGGGTTTTATAACAACCGGTTCTTCAAGATCATCTATAAGTTCAACGAGGTTCTTGGAAAGAACTTATTACGCCATTTAACCAGCACCAAATCGATCTATCTCTTGAACAAATTCAACAGCCATCAGGTGTCAAACATCAAGTACGAGATGATCTGGTCGATCTATTCTTCAAGCCGAAACCTCACTAATGATATTAACGATAATGAAATAACTTGGGAAGCCTTTGGAATTAAGGATGCAAAATTAATAGAGTATTTAAATAACATCTCGTTGTTATAATTAATGCATAGACGTTTAATGCGTTATCTCTCGTATCAATGGTAGTGCACGCCCATCATCATCAAATATTTAAGGAGCAACCTCACCATATTTTCATCAACTTTATTAAAATGCATGCTCAAGACTGGTTTATGGTGTTCATTGGGTTCTTCTTACCCCCAATTCCTGTGTTTATCAAGAGAGGGTTCTTCTCGCTTGACTTTTTGATCAATATAATTCTTTGTCTATTAGGGTTCTTTCCGGGATTGTTGCACTGTTACTATATTATTCTGGTGTATCCTTATAGAGAGGGCATTAGTTTGGGCGGAGGCCATGACCACCGGGACTACGGGTCCACCACTTAGTCGTCATGGATCCGATAGTTGGTCTATGATTGGTCAGGTCGGTCTATGAACGATAGTCGGGCTATGGCCTGGTCTATGGTCTTTATCTTAGGTTCTTATACTATGACCTTTAATTCCTATTAAACACTGACGATCTGGTACTGGTATTTATTGATATTTAATTGGTCTTGGTCGGTCTTTATTGGCCTTTCCTGGCTATTATCCGTCTTGGCTATTGTCCGTCTTGCCTCATCTAAATAGTAATATATGCCATCCTATATAATCTGAGAAATCTCGTCCTCAACACTCTTGTCCTTCCCTCCACCTTGTCTCCACAACCACAACGCCTCAATGGCATAATTTCTTACCGAAAGATTCGATGTCCGCTTCTCATCGGCTGCCTCAGAAATCGACTCAATCACTCTCAACTGCTCTATCAAGTCCCACATCATCGTTTCAAACTCCTTGGTGATCTGCTGGGCGTTCTCGTTAAACGCCTTGTCCTCATCATTATCGTCCACTGGAACTATATTGTACTTGTGAAGCCCGAGCTTGTGTAGTATACGCCCCAACATCTGAATACTTAAACACCGTTGTCCTGCCACCACAGACCGAGACAAATGTACCAATTCCGCCAAAGTATACCCTGGTAGATGTGGATTATCGGAGTGGTGATGCAACCCCAAATACGTGGGCACTTCTTTGGTGTCGTTAGAATGCAACTCGACTAAATTGCCCTGGAAATCAAACCTCATGTCCGATATGGATTCGTATGTATTTGTGGTTTGTTGAGGGACAGGAGCTGTCATCCATGCAAGTTTGGACGTTTCTTTCGGCAAGTCGGGATAATACTTCTCGTGTAGTTTATCGTAGAACTCGGGGTCGTCGAGATCCAAGTCTTTTCCGTATTCTTTATCGTTACTCTTGGGTTTGGTGAAGTGTACATCATCGTGGTCTTCTTCGTTTATAAGCTGATACTCTTCAGGAGCGATCTCGTCTGTCTCGGGGATCATATCGTTGATATCTTCAATGTCTTCCCATCCAGACTCCTGGATGTCAACTCCTTCAGGTAAATCCTCATATCTCACGGTAGACACCGAGTCGAACCTGACTCTTTTGCCCGACTTCTTTGTCTCGTTTGAGTCGGTTTCAGAGCCGGCGTCGTTGATATCAAGCAGACTAATCCCCATTGCCTTGTCGATATCGTGCTTATCGAGGTGGGAGATTTCTCTGATTCCGTCCTCGGTCTTCATGCCTCCAATCCACTCGCTGTATCCTTCCGCGTGCTGGTGAGGCTCGTGATGCTTGTGGGTTTCAGGAGCCGGAGACTCTCTTTTTTCGGCTCTTTTGATCAAACTCTTCACCAACTCCGGATCCAACTGCTGCAATAATTCCTGTCTTTCTGCTTCGATTTGTTCCGGAGTCATCGACTCCAACTTCTCCATGTTCTCCTTATGTATTTTTTCTGCTTCGCTTAGCTCGGGTTCTGCTGGCGGTTGTTGTTTTGGTTGTTCAGCTACTTTGGCCAGTTTGAACCGGCTAGCACGTTTTGGCTCATCACGGGTTTTTTGGCGCCTGGAAACACTCGAGGCTCGGGCCTTTTTGAGTTCCTGGATCTTCTTGATGTCCGTAACCTTCAGCGGCATAGGGGCGGTCACCACCTCCACTTCTTTTTCTACAATCTCTCCTATCAAGTCCATGATGCTGAATCAGCAGTAATAATTTTGCGATCGCGAATTTATCCAAATCAATACACTATTCAGACACGAGCCGTGCATTGTGAAGAGAAGTTGGGAGAGCCGATGATCGATTATGGTGATGTATTTAATGAACAGTATGGGGAATATATATAATTATGCATAAATGGTTGGACGGGAATGGTCAATGCTATAAATCTGAATGGCTGCAAATCATATGTCAAACCACAAATCATGGGTCCTTTGGTTTGGGAATCTTGTGTGAAATATACAGAGGAACAAAACACCGGTGCCTTGAGATCTTATCTTCGAGATGCTGTTTGAATGAAGGGGATAACGATACTTCGCCCGGGTGCCCGAGGTCCTGGTGGCAGAATAAGTCGATGAGTGGAACAAAGAAAAGCACAAAACTCTGGAGTAGTTTGGCAGTCGAGTAGGCCGCTTCATCATCAGTAAAGTACGTGCTGGAATTATATACCATCACGTTTATGAAGTTTTTCTTCCATCCAAAGTTATAAAACTTATCGTTTACAGAACATTGCACAACGAGCCTGAAAGAGCCTCTTTCCACAGACATAAACCTGATGCCACTATCTTCATCAGGGAGAGAACGGGCGGGATCCGATGCTATTTCTGCCACCACGTCTTTCTCTTCCTCGCTGGCTGCCTTTCTTTTCCGTTTGTTTCTTGTCTTGTACTTTGTAGCCCTTTTGATGTTCATGTCATCGATGGTAGTGAAGTTGTTCTTAATATAATACCATTGAGACACATTAAGCCCACCCAACATCAAAAGCCAGAACCCACATAAGATGTATAACACGATGAAGTTATTGTTGATGCCGTCCCGGGCCACATTGGCAGGAGTATATACAATAAGGTACACGAGCATAATGATAAAGAATGCCATGTACCACCACATGAATTTAAGGAACGGCCGGTAGTTTTTCTGGCCAATCACGTCTCCCACCCATATACAGAAATGGTCGACTCGTGGAACACATCGATTGAGCGCCTTCATATGATTTGACCGCATGCATTTAATGGACTGGCAATTCGAACACCATATAGGGTATCCGTAGATGTCACAGAAAAAGTATTCGGGCGCCAGGCTAAAGCCTTCTTTGTTCTCCGAGTCCATCAAGTTATAAGGAGCTGTTTGAGGACAACTTCCGGGCCCTAGCATCAAGATGGCCACCCAGTAGATATAGACAAGCAACTGACATACAGCCATAAGAACCCATAAACATATGGCAGCCCCGTGGGAGTGATGGGTGTACACTTCAAGGTACCCCAAGCTGTAGCAGCACGCGAAGTTGATATACGCCATGCCACATATCACCCCCACAGGCACAAGCTTGCTGGTGTATTTACCTCGTATCATCACTGGAGATCGCGAATTTTCATTATTAACATGCTTGACACAGATGGTAAGTAATACATCATATATGGTAATTTCCATGTACTAACAGGCCAGGCGAACGTGATAAGGACATGTGTCCGATCTGTAGAACGGATCGGTACCTTTCTCCCAATATGAATTTCCTTATAAACCCAGAATGCTACCATAAGATATGTGAATCTTGTGTAGACAGAATCTTTTCTCTTGGGCCTGCTCCTTGTCCCTACCCCAAGTGTGGCAAGATCTTGAGGAAGAACAGGTTCAAGAAACAGGTGTTTGACGATATCAATATAGAGCGGGAAGTGGATATTAGAAAACGTGTAGCGAGGATATATAATAAGACTGAAGACGATTTCGAATCACTAAAAGACTTCAACCAGTACTTGGAAACCATCGAGAATATCGTCTTCAACCTCACCAACTACATCGATTACCAGAAGACCGAGGCAGACTTGGTGGCGTATGAAAAGGAGCATAAGGTCGAGATCCTCGAGAGACAGATGAGAGAGAGTCAAAAGAATGCCGACTTGGCACAATACCAGGAAGCCATGGCTCGTTTGAAACAAGAGAAGTTGAAGATTCAGAACCAGATGGAGGCAGAAGATATGGAGTTCCAAAAACAACAGAAACAAGAGCTTTTGGATAAGCTTTCCAACAGTAGTGCCAATTCAGAAGAGATTATTAACCAGGCCCATAACGTTTCATTAAAGAGATCGAATAATAGAAAGAGACAGCTACAACAAATCAACAGCCAGCTTGAACAGCAGTTTGAAAGCCAATTACCTGGACATAAAAACACCACCGAAGAAGGTAATAGGACGCCGTTTACTCCATTCATGGGTGATAGAGAACTTACCAAACGGTACAGTCTTTTACCAGTTCCTCAAAACTTTGATATGGATACAAGCAGTGGATCAGTTCTGTACTATGATCCGTTTGTTTCGAAGCTTGCCAAGAGCAAGGAGTATTTGGGAGGTGGATGGAGACTTGATGCTGTATTTGAGAGAGCATTGGACGAAGCGTTTACGGGGTTGGAGTGTTATATAGATGAAGAGAAGCGGGCTGTTAGTACGTGATATTAAGGTGATGCTTTTCAATAAATAAGGGTCTATAGAGACAATAGGTCGTGGTTCATATTGTGGTTTTTGTCTTGGTTTTTGTCTTGATTCTTATCTTGAACAGGCTCTTTATCGTTTTCAAAATCAATCAACGGCGTTGGTTCACTCACAGGCATAAACCTATGGCCTTTCACTACCGGCTCAGACTGGGGAGGAGGAGACGTTTGGAACTCGTCAAACTCATCGAACGAAGACTCTTCAGGTACTTTAAACACTTTATCCAAGTCATCACTGACTATTTTGAGCTCAGGCGATTCCACCACTGTTGATTGTGCAGGCGGGTCGGCCACTTCTTGGTTAACCTGTTCGATTGTTTCCTGGCTTTTGTCTTCTAGTTTAACTGGCTCGATTGTCTCCTGGCTTTTGTTGCCTTCTTGGCTCAAACTCTCTGTCAAGTTCAGAGACTTGGACGTAAATAAAGTAGTCTTAGGAAGAAATGAAAACCGCTTATTTTTGGGCGTCGATGTAGGATCCTCTTTAATCTCTTTAACTTCTTTAACTTCTCTGTCTTTGGTTTCCAGACCAAAATTGAATATTCCAAGAAACCTGCTTGATTTTTCCTTTTCTTTCCCTTCGGTGGCAGCACGAAGTTCCCTCTCGTACTGCTCTTCCTTGAGTCGTAATCTTTCAAGATGCAATTCGTGGTCTTTCCTCTTTCTTTCGTTAATCTTTTGGTTGATCTGTTCACTATGGTGAGCTTTTATGATCTGAATTCGTTCATGCACAAACCTGTTTGACTCTTGATCGATCAATTGGTTCAATTCCTTCAACACGGTTTTGCTGGGTAGTTTGAGTTTGAGTTTATCAATCAATGCAGTTTCTTGTTCTTCTTCCAGAGGACCAGGCGCCAGTTTTGTCCCTTCCAGGGGAACCACACCGGCCAGGCTCTCGCCCAACTTCCGCCCGAGTCTCTTCCCAGACTTCTGGAGCTCAAGTTTCCGGGCAGCCACGTAAGCATCATCAGAAGACCAGCTAAACAAAGCGCTGGAGGTAGGCCGGGAGTATTTGGGACCAGATTTCAGGGGCTTTGCTTTCACACCACCACCTATGCCTTGCTCAATCACTTGGCGCTCAAGAGTCTCTATAGTCGAGTTTCTCCATCGCACTATGGACTTGTCATTACTGTTTATGAACTGTCGGTTATGTCTTTGATATGACGAGTAATACTTATTACCATTGTTACTCTCCTGGAGAATCTTTTCAGGGTAGACTCGGTCTGGCGGTTGGGATGGCCTATACGGTTCGATATCCTTGAATATGTCATCGAGGGTTTTCTCCACCTCCAGATACTCAAGGGTATCTGAGTGTTGATCCATGGAGTCTATTATTGATCTTGGAATTTCGCGACCGATAGTTTACCTGGCGATGGCATTTGAAGTAATAACTCTACCATCATACCCACAGAAAAGGGTGTTTATATCTGCGTTTGTGGATGTCAAAAAGAGCGTGCTTGAGACGGTGAAGTCACAGCTTATTGCCGCAAACCCGGACTACGATTTCTGCTTCTTGAACACCGAGTACATTATCTCCAGAGAGTTTCTATTAAGCGGAATCTATAAAGCTATATTGAACTATGAAACGGACCAGGCCAAGGCCAAAACCTTGAACACAGAGATCATCCTTAACATGCTGCCTGTAAATAATATAATGGATGCCTTGAAGAGATTTGGTGTGAAATCAGATGCACAATCCGATGGAGTCATTTGTATAAAAATATTGAATGCTGAAGACGATACTGATTTTGATAAGCTCAATACCCATTTGACAGGGATTCTTGATAATGCAGTAAACGCCGACCTTACGGACGAGTTTCTTATGAATAATGTCGATGTGACGAGATTTAAGAAATTGTTCAAGCTTAATGGAGTGAAGTTGGGCGACAATGTCCAAGGTGAATTGACCAGATTAGGTATAGGTGCATGTTTGTTGAGGGGGAACTAATGTGTGTAGAAGTAAACGAATAGAAGTCATGTACCCCTGTAGGTAAACGATTAAGTATGTCGTACCCTCTAAATTAGTCTGCTACTTGAATGCAAATCTCGCTAATGATGCGTTTTTGATTTCGAGCTTCTTCGGGTGTTTGGGGAGAGACTCGAATGAATCGTTGGCCATGGCCTTTAATGGTTCCAAGTCTTTCTCTACTTCTGCAAACTCGTCTGATTTGAGGTCGATTGAAGAGCTTGAATCTGAAGAAAAGGAGACATTCCATTCGTTCTTAGATTCCTGTTTCTTATGCAATATCTTGTTCAACAGTTTGGGAATTTCAAACTTGCTGGTTCTGCTAGGATTGAACAGGAACGTTTCTCTTAAAAGTTTTCTCGGATCCTTTGCGGGTTTGATAGGACTTTTATTCTTTACAGGAGACTCATCGATCTCGTCATCTTCCTCGTCGAATTCAAAGTCCTCCTTCTGCTCTTTACTGGATTCTTTCGGCTCGTCATCGTCTGTCAAACTGTCCAAGATATTTTGAGTATCGACTTTGGGTGGAGATGATTTGATTTTAAAGGGAGATGAGCCTTCAGGAATCTCAGAGTCACCACTGATATCGGACTCAAAGGTTGTAGATGTGGGCGTAGGGAACGTGTTTGCCGCAGCAAAGAACTTGGAAGTCTGTGGAAGTCTTGGTGATTCTTGTTTGTTTTCGATAAACGCTTCTTTAATAAATGTCTTGGTTCTCTTATGAACAGGTGATATTTTAACGTTATTCATCTCTGGAGTAGGCAAGTCGAGTTCAGGAGTGCTTCCTCCGGCAGTTGGATTGATGGTGGTGATGCTTGGTTCTTCTGTCGTCACCTTAGTAGTCTTTTTCAGGCTGAAAAACATATCGATTCTGCCCTTTGGTGCTAGTTTTTGTCTTGAAGCTATGTTCAACGAATTCGTCTTCAATGCCGATTTGGCCTTAGTGCCTGAAGTCACAGAAGCACTCTTCAACATGGAGATATTCTGTTCTCGAGAAACTAAAACTTCATGGGTGTTAGGATGTAATTTACCCGTCGAGATGGCCAAGTGGGTTTGATCATCATAACTGACACCACAGCACTCTTCCACCAACTCCATGCTATGTTCGAATTCCTGTGGATACTCGTTCAATGTCGTTAAAACACCTGTTTCAGGGTTAAACACTTTCTGGAACTGGAATGCCAAATCAGCCTTGATAAGCTCATCAGGGAAAGTGTCAGGCACCTTCTTCCCTTCGGCCCTCAATGCCATCAACACTCTTTCTGCGGTCGAATACTTCTTCACCAAATTGAATGCCGTCTTCAACCCAACCCCAGGAATCCCCTTCGTGTAGTCACAGCCTGAAAGCATCACCACCAATCGCATCTGAACTGGAGTAAGTTCAGCAAGCCCTGCAATTGCCGTGACTTTATTGAAGTCCTGCTTACAGATCTCCACACACTCGCCGAAGTCGTTGAGCTTACTGATCAACTTGTTACACCCAAAGATCAATAGATCAGAGTCCTCAGAAAGAATACCATCGACGGCGCCTATTTTCTCCAAATAAACCATCTGGGGGTCGGCCTCGTACGGCGCTACCACGTACTTCACGCCCAACCGGTCCATTTCTATCATCACAGACTTGGCCATCTGGGAGGTGACGGCTGCCGCCTTCATGAACTCTTTCCAGGCTAGTTTACGGTTTCCCTTCTTTAAATACTCGTCTGCCTTGGCGCTGGCCTCTTCTCTTCTTTGCCTTCTTTCGGCAGCAGTGGCGGCTTTCGTCGGTAAGCTGGCACCGTCAAACACCAAGTACGGCTCGACGCCAAAGTGTCGAAGCATGGCGACTTTCTTGGTGATGAAGCTGATATATTTCTGAGTTGGTTTGTTTTCACATAGTTCTTGGGCACACGAGATGGTGGCGCGGTGGAGCCAGCCGTATGTGTCGACCGCCAACGTCTGGCCCTTGTACTGTTCTAGCGAGTTGTGTTTCTGGATCTCCTTGAGGAGAGGATGGAAACCTGTTATACCCATGGTAAACAAGTACGCGTAGTTTCGCGATGGTTAGCGATGGATCGGAGACGCGGTGTGCGGTGCGAGCGGTGTGCGGTGTGAGCGGTGCGAGCAGCGAGTGCGGTAGCGGTGGGTCTCCGCCTGCTTAGCACCGTGGCGGTGTGCAGGAATTTTTCGCAATTCCATTGATTTACTACATGGATTGAAAATTTTTGTATTGAAAACATAGTAAGAGCTATTAAAGAGAAATAAATAAATCTAGATATATACAAGCTGGCCAGCAATGCTTGTATTGGCTGCCAGAAACTGCGACGATATGTCAGAATCTGTCAGCTGTCAAGAACCATACCTTTGAAAGATTCAAAAGTAGATACAACCTCACCATCAACCAATTTGTTTGTTTGTTTTCTGTGGCTGTCCTTGAAGTGTCTCAAGTAGGTGTAGAAAGGCTGGGCTTCACAGGTGGTGGAGGATTTTTCCACCGTGATCGAGTGGTAGCAAACAGGGCAGATCACTTTTTTCCCTCTTCCAGCTACCGGTTCCTTACAGGCAAATGGGTCGGGTGTAAGGTACGAGTCGGTACCGATTCCGTGGTGGAAAGCCAAGTGCTGGCCGTAGGCGGAGTTTCTCAATTCAAAGAACTTCACCTCAGGACAGTAAGGACACAATCCGCATCTGGTTTGGTTGATTGGAGACCTGTGGATGTTTCCAGCAGCATCACGGCTTTCAGCCATTTGGACTCTGTAGTACTCAGGCTCGTAAACCACATCGTCACTGCCTTCGTATTTCTTCAACTCAAACATATCGTTGTCGAAGTGTCCGTTGAAAGATTCTCCTCTAACATAGCGAACTCTGGAGAGTCTTGGTCTGTCGATGTTGAGGTCGGCAGAGTAACTGTCGTTAGCAGCATAAGCAACATTCACTGGGAACTCAACGGTCGATTCGTACAAGTCGCTTTCTAAGTAGAACTTGGGTTCTTGCAACTTGACGATTTCTCCCTTGAAGCTCTCTGGCTTAACCACAGAACACTTCTTCTTATAGTAGTTGGTGGTAGCATTGATTCTTTGGTGAAGCTGTTCCAAAACATCCTCGTCTGTAGCAATAGACTTTATTCCCATCTTGAAGGTTCTTGGCTTGGTGACCTTGCCTGGGTGTCTACCTTTAAGAGGATAGCGATGAGGAGTCTTTGGAGTAACTGGGAACTTTTCTTCTTCTTCTTCTTCTGGAGACTCAGAAGAAATGGGTTGGATGTTTTGGTGTTCCATTTCAAGAGGCAACATTTCGTCGTCACCGTACCACTGAAAGCTTGCCGACACAGGTGGGTAGGGCACGAAGTTGTCGAAGCCTTGTGAGCTTTGGAAGTGAGCTTCTAATTGAGCGTCAATTTGAGCTTTCATTTGAGGGTCCATTTGAGCGTCCAATTGAGCTTCCATTTTAACTTCTTTGTCCTTGTTTGAGTGTCTGTGTTTGTGCTTCTTGTGCTTGTGCTTCTTGTGCTTCTTCTTAGAGACGTGCTTGTGCTTAGAGCTGTGCTTGTGCTTATGTTTAGTTTTAGCAAGGGTAGCAAGGGTAACACAAAGAGTAGGATCAGGGTCTAATTTTCCTGGCGCGATACCTGGCACGGCGAGAGCATCAAGTTGTTCGGCAGGCATGGTGTTAAAGTCAGGGTAGGTGGGCTCGGGGACGGTGGTGGCCACCTCCAAGTCCCACTGCAAAGGGTTGTATAATTCTGGGGGGTTTTGGGCTGTCAAGTCGGCGAAGATATCTTCAACCATCTTCAGGGCCCCGGAGGGGGAAGTAAGTTCAAAGCAAGGTTCGTCCATGGCAGAAAAGTCGAAGATGTCGGAGTCCATAGTGTCTTGTAAATTCATTTGGCTGCAAAAACCCCCAGGATCCTCGTCTATTTATACACCATTTTTTGTTAGGTTTGACAGCCTATAAGTTTGGTATAGTTTCCTAATTTTTCGCAGCCAGAGCCGTTTTGGGCAAACTGCAACACCTTTCGCGGCATAGAATAAAGTTAATTTTAATATGCGCAGAAGGTGTTTAACGTGGAGAGAAATGTTCGGTTGAGGAAAAGGAAAGTGGGAGAACAAAAAGAAGGAAAGTTTAGATGTTTTGTGTCGTTTTGCGGCAGGTCAGTCCAAAGCCTAGATATTTGTCATGGGGGACTCGTTTGTAATGGGCTCTTATTAAATGGTTCTAAACATGCATTGCTGTAATTAATATACAAATATCCTACCTATTCCTTCCTAAGTGGCCTGAAACCCCTATATATGTTATGACGAAGGGGTTGTTTGTTCTGGGGGAGTGTTTTTTGGGGGTTCACGAAGAAGTACCCTTTTTCTTCTTGTGCGGTTTATAGATGTAAACCGGGGTGTCTCTGGGTATGTTGAGGACGCCAACTCCTGGACGGGTGGCCTTCTTGGCTTTTGCCCGGGCAGAAGCAGATGCGGCGGCGGCAGCGGCAGCAGCCAGGTCCTTGGATGGATCGTACTCTAACATGGGTCCAAACTTGATAGGTTTGTGGTTTTCCTTGTTGGATTTGTTTTTTGGAACTGAATTGATTGTGGACCCGCTCACATCCATGAATGATGTTTGCGAGGCCGGGGCTGATAATGGAATGTTCATGGCGTTCATTGGGACATTCTGGAGAGGAACTCCATTGGGCATAAGTCCGTTCATTTGTGTTTGTTGGAACTGAAGTAGCTGTTGTTGTTGCTGTTGTTGTTGCTGCTGCTGTTGTTGTTGTTGTTGCTGCTGCTGCTGTTGTTGTTGCTGCTGTTGCTGGATCTCAAACTGTTTCTGAACAACCATATACTTCTCTTGTAAATCTGCTGGTAATGAACTAAACGGAACATATCCACCTCCAACATTCACCATCAACTGTTGACGGTTCCCTGGGTAAGCCATGTTCTGCTGCAGAGCTGGTGTGGATTGCGCAAATGGTGGCTGGAACCCGGGCTGGAAGTTTCCTTGTAAACCACCTGGTATGCTGCCTGGGACGGTGCTTTGAAGTCCTGCGGCCGTTTCCATGTGTGGCATGCTTGACTGGGAAAATGAAACCGTCGAGTTACTTTGAACAGAGCTTGGCTGTTGATCTCCAATTGGGAACCCCTTGGATGGAGTCGAGGTGGCCAAACTTGGTACACTGCCATACTGTCTGTTAGCAGATAAATCATAAGTGGTGTTGAACAGGCTGAGCTCAGGAGTATTGATGTTGCTGCTGTTGTTATTACTGAAGGTGTGCTTTTGTGGGTTTGCTTCACTTGGAGCATGAAATCCATGTTGATTGGTTCTTGGAATGTCGTTGGTGGAATGGGAGTGCTGAGAATAGAACAGGCTGCTTTCTGGAGTCGCCCTTCCAGTAGTCATCTGCTGGACTAGTCTGGGGTTATAAATAGGGGCAGAAGCAGGACCTGTACTAGCTATGTTTTTAGCGGCTGAAATGTCTATTTTCAATTGTTTAGCAGGTGAATCCAATCCACTCTTGAGGGGCGAAGAATCTGCCAATACGGTTTCATTATCATCGTCGATAGCATCGTTATCTGCCTTGGACGAGTTGATGTCTATTTGTGTAGGCTCGTCAAGTTCTTCGTCTTCTTCTTGTAAATCGTTAAGATCCTCTTTAACACCTGAATACCTCATCACTTGGAAGTTTGAGTAACCTACAATCTTGAGTTTATCAAACTTATGAATCAAACACAATTCAATGTTATAGTGATTATCGTAGATGATTTGGGAAATTGAGATCTGTTTCAATAAATCTGCATCATCATTCCCATTCACCAAGAATGAAAGGAAACCGGTCCAGAAATTCTTTAAAAATGGGACAGTAACATCAAAGTTATTGGAAGGACTCAAATAACCAATGAGTGGGTCATTAGAACTGAACAATAAGTTGTCGTCTCTGAAAATTCTGGTGCAACAATTCCAATTCAATGAGTTAGTTTGGCCCTTTCCTGTGTTGGAAACAACCACTTTCATTTGAGAGTTTATTGAGCCTTTTTGTAAATCCAATGGGTTCGAGCACGAGATCACCGAGTCTAAAGAGTCAAACTGGTTTCCAGAATTCATGTCGAGGTTCAAATGGTTGGACACTTGGTAGACTGTGTAAGAGTTAGCTTCAAAACCTTCTGTGATCTTATCAACCAAATTCTTTGTGAGCTGTGATGTATCACCAGGAATTTTCAATTTGCTCAAAAATGAATTGGTGGACAATTCCAATATTTTACCTGAAGAGGAATTGTTCTTAATGAAATGATGCGTAGATGATGAGGAAGTGTAAGATATTTGGTAATCAGATACTTCAATCTTCGACACCGGAGATATTGGGAAAGGAGAAGTTTGTAAGTCATTTGGAGAGAAAATCAAGTCCAATTCCTTATCTATTTGAGCGTTGATTTCAGCACTGTTAATGGAATCTAAATGACTTGCATTACTTCCAATTAAGTCTTCCAATGGTGTCCGTATTATTTCATCAATCTCGTCATTTAATGAGGGGCTTTCATCTAAAAAGCCGGAATGCATAGAGTCAACAGAAGCGGGAGTACTTTGAGGCTTCTTGTTTTTGGTCAATTTGAAAAGCCTTGATGCAATTTGTTTTGGGGTTCTTAAAAGATTGGTCTTGTTCAACAACATTCTGGAAAGCACCTTGTTTTGAGACACGCTCTTCAAAATACTCGTATCCGAATTACCATTTTTCTTGAAAGCCTTGAACTTGAAATATGACGATAATAAGATATCGTCTAATTCTGAATACCAAACTTTGTCTTCACCACCTTTGCCCACACTGGATGAAGAAGCACGTCTATTTATGGGTCGCGTGCCTCTTGGAGGAGATGCAATAGTTTCGAGCCTAGATGCAAAAGAAGTATTTGGTGAAACCTCGATAGATAATCTTCTCTTTCTATCATTTTTATAGAATAACTTCCTTGGAGTCAAGAACTCGTTCGAATGGTTGGTGGCGGTGTCACTGTCTTTTTCTTCGATCTTCTTAGGAGTCTGTTGGCCCGGAATGGTTAGAGAAGTCAAATTATGATCATTTTCATTTGACGACCAAATAGATTCATCGGCATGGGTTGAATCTGCCGTTGAACCATTGCTGGGTCTGTTTTCAGCAGACGACAACGAGTCCAAGAATCTCGTGTGAGGAACCTTGGAAGGAGTATCGGTGTTAAACACGTTTTTATCCTCTTTATGGGCGCCTGTTACTCTTGTCAAATTGTTAGACACTTGAAAGAATCTTTGGGGCGACAAGGAACTTAAAAGGTTCATGTTTCTAGGCGAATTGAACTGGAACGAAGGCAGGAACCCCAAGCCGAAACTGTACGATGGAGTCGAGTTATGTTTGGGGTTTAACCCGCCAGTATTCAGCGCGTTCAGGTTAACATTAAGGTTGATGTTCAGGTTCTGGGAGAGATTCAGATGGGCATTATCTCTAGGGCCCGGCGCTCTTGGAGTTAGCGGCGCCTGGACGTTTATGGTTGGCTTTGTGGACATGGAAGAAGCCGCCAGTGGTAAACAAACGAGGGTCGAAACCTGTGAGCTTATGAGGGTTGATTAGTAGGAAACTGCCGATGCACGAGTTGGGCTGGAGTTATAATGACGGAGGATGGGGAGGGACGACTGGATGCAAATCTAAGAGCCGGTCACAACACCTATACCTGGAAGCTTACACAATAAAAGGAATGAATATGGTAAAGAAAAGAACGACTTAAAGGTAAATAATTCCTGTGTTTCTAGTTTTGATTCTGATCGCGAACCTGTCACAAAACGCGACCTGGCGTTTCCCAATTGCGCAAAATAGTGGTGCTCATCTGAGGACAATAAGGCGAGTTCGTGTACGGGCTTCTGTAGAGATGGGCGTAGAGTCGTAGGGTGCGGTGAGGCAGCGGCCACCCCTTGCCGGGGCGAGGGGCGGATGTTGGGCGAGTGTTAAAATAGAAGTAGCGAGGACCCTTTTTTACCACGCCATCAACGCGATGTCCAACGTGATTAGTATCAATTGAAGTATAATTCGGGATTGCTAAGTATAATTCGAATATAACCTTCAGAAACTATACATCCTTCAGAAACTATACATCCTTCAGAGACTAACATCGTGGCCGTGTTGAGCAACACTGGCCATGTGCTAAAGTTAAACGCGCCGGCTTTAAACTTTATCAAACGTTTATTCTATGTATCTATTATGTGTGCTGGAGTCTCTCGATCTCCTTGAACAACTCGTTCTTCACCTCCTCAACAGGCAACTCTTCCAAACGGTAACCACCCCATAACATCACCTGGGCTATGCCTTGGTGGATGGTGGCCATCACCCCGTTGATCACAACCCACCCACTGGCAGCAAACTCCTTGTACAACTGGGTATGTATCACCGGGTTGTAACACATCTCTAGCACCGCTCCCTGCGACCGTGCCATGAACACCTGGAGCGTCTGCTTGGCCTGTTTTTCGGCCGCCGTAGAAGGACTGAAGTCAGGCACACAAAGCACGGCTAGTGCAGGCTGGTCAAGACCCTGTGCTTGTTCTGGGGTTTCAACATGCACCACAGAAAGCTCCTTTACGGTTTCAGCGAAATGGTCTTTCAACTGTTGCACTTCTTCGGGGTCTCTGTTGACAACATAGACGGTTTTGCACCCAAAATACTCGTACAACGCAAACACCGCTGCTCTTGACGCACCACCACCGCCATAAACAAGCCCCGGTCTGCCGTTATTTTCCAGGGCTATCTCTGCAGCCTCGGGGGTATGCAAAAACGACTCTCTGATCCCTACTGTGTCGGTATTGGTCCCTACCTTTAGCACTTTTCCTGCCTCATCCACCCGTGTATACACTGTGTTGACGGCCCCAACACCCACGCCGGTGCTGTCAATAAGGTCCAACTCTGTCATGAACCGGATCTTGTTGGGCATCGTCACGGCGCTTCCTATGCAGTTGTGGGAGCCAAACGTATCACGAAACTGCTGCTTACTGTCTGTTTCGTAGATCAGATAGTGCCAGTCGAGCCCGAGATGCTTGAAGATGAAGTTCATGAGCAACGGGGCCTTGGACTTGGCGAGGTGCACCCCGAAGAGGTGGAACTGCTGGGACGTCTTCCTGAGCGACTCAAACAGCCTAATAGGTTGAAGCTCATTGGTGACAGTCATTTTATGATAAATCGATGGATTTTATTTCGCGACTATGCGAGATTCAGTTTCGCCGGTACCGGCGCATCGAGCATCACCTGTTTCATACGTGTTCGTTCCAACTTGGCGGTGCTTTGTCGGCCATGAAAAAGGCCTGGTATTGTTTGGGTTTTTACTGGTCATTTGCCCGACGCTCGCCGTGACTGTGGCCGGTGTTCGCCCTATATAGCACCCTTCTATATATTATGCATACATAAAGATCGTCCGGGGATTTAGACTAAAATTCCGCGCTTTTTCTGTCATTTCTTAGCTGATTGCTGGACCAAAGGACTTACTGAAGTCCCTTACTCTTTACCCTTTACACTTTACTCTGTCCGTAGACCTGTGTACCCACAAGCACACTTACACGCGGGGTTCCTCTTGTCATTCACTGCCCAGGCGCCTCGGGCTTAAACACTAAAGTGGCTGCGAAAACTTCCCCACAACCTCGCGAATCTTAATCTTAAATTTTTTATTTCAACCGTTAAACACTTGAAACTTTTTCACTTCGTTATTAACACGGGACCAAAACAGTCGTATCCACTTTATATCCATCTACACATCAAGTACTGTCTATGGAAGTCGATACCAAGGAGAAAACCCCGACTCCGGCCAAACGCCACCATGGGGTCAGAATCTATTTCGCTGCTATTGTAGCATGTTTCGCTGCCATTGTCATAGGATATGACACCGGGTTCATAGGAGGAACGGTGGTGCTACCTGAGTTCGTGGAGGAGTTCGGGTTCGCCGACTTGAGCGCCTCCCAGGTGACGTTGCACAAGGCAAACATCATTTCTCTCTTCCATGCGGGAGCCTTCTTTGGAAGTTACTTCATCTACCCGGTGGCCATTTTCTACGGGAGAGTTTGGGCATTAAGAGTATCGGGTGTATTGGTGACGGTGGGCTCTGCCATCGAGTTGGCATCCAATAGCAAGACGGGGCTCGCTGCCCTCTTGGCAGGCAGATTTATCAGTGGGTTTGGAATCGGTGCTGTGTCGAATGTGGCCCCCATGTACGTATCTGAAATCGCCCCGGCCGATATCCGTGGTAGGTTGATCGGGATGTACGAAATCTCGTGGCAGATCGGTGGGGTGGTTGGGTTTTTCATCAACTACGGTGTTCAACAGCACTTGGTGGGTGCCAAGCAATGGATGGTTCCGGTGGCCGTCCAGTGTATCCCCTCGGGGCTTTTCACGATTGGGGTTCTTTTCATCCCCGAATCCCCACGCTGGTACTTCACCAGGCACAGGAAAGACGACGCCATCAAGGCGTTGAGCTACTTGAGAAACGCCGTGCCTGAGTCGGACGAGATTTTGTCTGAAGTCGAGGCCATGGAAAGAGAGTACATGGAAAGACAAACCCTCATCAGGTCCGAGTTCATGGACCCGATTCTTCTCATGTTCAAGAACAAGAACTTGAGGGTCCGGTTGCTTAAAACTGCCTGCTTGTTCATGTTTCAAAACGCTACCGGGATCAATGCCATCAACTACTATTCGGTATCTATGTTCAAAACTATTGGTATAAGTTCTGCCTCTGCTGGGTTACTTTCGAGTGGGGTGTTTGGTTTACTTAAGGGAGTCAGTTGTTTCGTATGGGCTTTTTTCGTCGTCGATAGATACGGTAGAAAATGGCCTGTATTGATCTTCACTCTTGTATGTATATTCTCGTTGTTCTACCTCGGGGCCTATATCAAGATCGCCAGGCCGGAAGAAACACTCAACGGCCAGGCCGATGCGGGCTCCAGAAGTGCCTTGGCGTTCTTCTACATCTGGACCATCGGGTATGCCTTTTCCTGGTCTGGGACTCCATGGGTTTACATGTCAGAGGTGTTTGATTCCAAGGTCAGAAATGTGGCTCAATGTTTCAATGCCTCTTCCAACTGGTTCTGGGCTTTTATTCTTGCCAGATTCGCCCAGCAGATGATCGATGCCATGAAATTCGGAATCTTCTTCTTCTTTGCTGGTTTCTTGGTGGTTTTCACCGCCATCTACATGGTGTTCTACCCCGAAACCAGACACATTCCTATCACCGATGTGGACCTACTTTTCGAGACCGGCGTAAGGCCATACAAGGCCCATTCTCGGGCCGTCCAAATCATCCAAAACAGAACAAACGATATCAATAAACTGGATGGTTCGTTGGTGGTGTCTGAGCAGGAGGTAGACGCTTCTGTTCAGTCCGTTAAAGTAGCTTAGTGTATTTATTATATGACCCATCTAGAAGTTTATTCACTATTTATTCCCTGTACTGGTCTACCAAAATTCATAATCTCTTCGATCAACGCATGGCACAATCCAGGAGCGTGGTTCTCGTGTTCGATCATCGTGTCAAGAAGGTGGTGGACGATGTTCTTGATCTCGGTGGATGGGGCCCTGTTGCTGACTTGACCCAAGCAATAGGTAAGCACTTCAACCGAGTACTTGCTTGCATCTAGTGGCATATCTTGGTTCCCTTCTGGCTGGTCGTTTTCCACCTCGAGCTCTGCTTGCATCTCTTCGATATCTCTATCGTTATCGTCGATTTCGGGACTACGGCCTTCGCCATTGAAAATATCCACTATCCATTTCATCTTGTTCTCAAGTAGGGTCTGTTGCATGGGGCTTGCCGTACGGGTGGTTGAATCTATTTGGGCATACCTTCTTTTGGAGTCGAAGTCCCACACTATGGGCCTGAGGTTATCGATGTCTTCGAAGTTCCTGGTAGGAAGTTTGATGATTTTACGGGACTCGATATAATTCTCCTTCTCTTTAATTAGTTTAATTAAATTGACCGACCGTCTTACACTGGTGACAAATTGGTGATGCAGTAAATTGCTTGCACTGGGCCGTTTGTTTGGGTTTTTGATCAAGCAATACCGGACGAAATCCTTGTTGTTTTCACTATACTTGGCCCCCGATAAGATTGGAGGTCTCAGTTTGGGGATCTGGAAAAGCACCTTTAATGGGTCGTTGCCTGCAAATGGAGGACTCCCCGTCACCAATTCTATGGTGGTGATACCTGCCGACCATATATCTGCTTTTTCGTCGTGTCTCCTGTTGTTTCTGTTCTTGTGGATGATTTCTGGGGCCATCCAAAATGGCGTGCCTACAAACGTATCTCTTTTTAGATGAGTCCAAGTGATTTCTCCACTGACCCCGAAATCCGCCAACTTGACTTCGCCTTTTAACGTCAACAAGATGTTGGCCAGCTTGACGTCCCGGTGAACTTTTTTGTTGGAGTGTAAATACTGCAAACCCTTTAATACATCTCTCATGATATAGGCGGTGACTTCTTCCGATAATCGCTTGTGGCACTTCAACAAGTCATGGCACGAACCTCCACCGCAGTACTCCATTACCACCCACATATCTGTTTCTTCGACGAAGGTTTCGTGGTACTTTATAACGTATTGAGACGTCAAGCGAGAGAGAATTTGGATCTCTTTTACAAGAGAGTAGATGTCGTCGTTATTTTCTTCTAGGTTGATTTGTTTCATGGCTACGATGTTATTATCTTTGCGGCACACTGCTTTGTAGACACTGCCGAAGCTCCCTCTTCCTACGCAGCCTTTCAATTCATAGTTTTGAAGGCTCATGGGAGTACAAATAGATTTGCAGCCGCGAAGTTGAGTGATGGGTATAGAAGATATGACAAGGTCGAGAAATGATGAGAGTAGGGAGTATAAGAAGAGGATGGAGGAAATATGGGATGTCACAGGAAGTATATCAGCTATAATGAGTAGAAGTATAGTGAGTATAATATGTATAATATGTATAATATGTATAATAAGTATGATGAGTATGATAAGTATAATGAGTATGTTAAGTATAATAAGTATAATGAGTATGATAAGTATAATATCTATAATATGTATAACATGTATAACATGTATAATTTGCCGAAGTAAAATAAGTCTAATAAGTATTCAATACCAAATATCAAGTAAAACAAGTATCAAATATAACTAACAAGTATAATGAGTATAAGTATGTCACAGGTATAATAGTACAATGAGTATAAGTATAATAAGTATTATGAGTATATTAATCATATTAGTATCGATAACAAGTAGTATTAAGTATAAAAAATACAGCCGTCATACAGTCGATTTATATTACATGGCATTAGTCGTCATTAAAGTTTGGCATATTTGGACTCCCAGAATTCAAACGCCTCGTCCGTCAAGTCAAGCTCTCTATTAGGCTTATTGATCTTGCTTCCATTTAACAGAAGGAACTCAGGGATCACAAAAAGCGTCGTGGTGGTGCCTTCGACATCAACGGTAAGACACTTTCTTAAAGAGTACTCGAAGAGCAGCACCTTGATGTGGTTGTGACTGAGCTGGATCTGCAGGTTCACTTCGGCTCCGAGAATCACATACTTGATTGTATCTGGTATGTTTATGTTTCTGATAGACTGGAAAAGCAAATCGTTTATCCCTTCCACTGGAGCAGCAAACTTCCTGTTGATGTACTTATCTTTAATGAAGGCAAGTCTGTCTTCGTACTTTGTCAACGATGCTTTGTTGAAATTCAACTTCGCTTCCAAGTACGAGTTATGCAATCGGTTATTGATGAACGTCAATAGGAATTCGGTTTCTCTGTTGAAGTTATCCAATTTCAACGACTTCACCTTCGACACATGTGACCCCATGCTCCGGTGGAAAGACGAACAGTTGATACATAACACAACCAAGAAGTTTATAGGCACCCATTCCACTGAATCAGACGATCCACAATCGGCACATAGATGATTATCGGAATCTTCCACTTCCCTTGCTGCTTTGTAGTAGTCTTTAGGTATGACTGCGTTTGAAATCATCGAGACAGGAGAACCATTAGTCCCCGTTTCTGAAGATACTACTTTGGGTTTATCCGCTCTTAAATGAAGCTTCTTGAGTCTTGAATTGCCCTGCTCTTTGTGGTTCATATGATCCTCCAAGCGTTCTGTGTTCACCAATAAACGGGTGTTATCCAAAGTCCTTATCCAGCTATCTCTCTCTTGCTCATTGATAGCCTGGAAAGTGTACTTGTTGCCTTTTGCCGTGAACACCTCAAAGCAGTTTTGTCTCTTATCGTGAGTAGTAGGTTTAACATTGGAAAGAGCTATAGGTATGGGATTGTTCATCGGAGTATTGGCTGTCCTCCAGTCACTATACTCTTTGAGCTCTCCGTCTTTCACCACGACCCACTCCTTATGCCATCCTTGTTTTCCTTTTCCTCCTAAAGCATAAAGTATACCAGACTTTTCGTGGGTATCGTCAACTGGACCACTGAACTGGCTAAACTGCTCGGAATCACACTTCATGGTTGGAGAGTTTGAGGGATTAGCAGGTGCAAATAACAAATCCAAATTGTCTTGGGTTACTATCGTATCGTCATTCGGAGCAGACTCGATTGTCAAATTATTAAGTCTTATGATTCTTGTCAATTCATCATTCGATCTACTACTTTCGATCATTTGACGAAGCTTATACTTTTCTGAATTGAACTTCAACAATGCACTCGAGTAGACTCTATAGGATTCATTGACACTGATTTTGCTCAAACTCGTTGGAGAGTCTTTGGAGAAGTCAGTGGATATGAACTTAAACAAGTTTTCAAAGAGCCCGTTGACGTATTGGTTATTAGAATAGTTGTTCAAGCAGTTTAGATAATCGAATTTACTCAACTCGAACTTCTTTCTCTTCAACAAAAGTTTCAGCTCCGGCCTTTCTTTCTCGTTGGAAAGATACTTTTTGAGCCAGTTATAGTACTCTTTAGAGTCATGTTCAAAGTTCTTCTTCAAGCTCACCAACTCGTTCTTTTCATCTTCAACACTCGAGATGGATTTGATCTTATCCAAGAGTTTTCTCTCGCATATTTGGCTGAGAAAGAACAGTATCCGCAGTTCAAATGGATGGAAAACACTGTTGAGCTTCACCCCAAACTCTTCTTCAAAACGGAGTTTCGATAAAAGAGGATCCTGTTTACTGAATCCTTCTATCATATCAATCACCTTCTTCTTATTATTAAGAAGCCGTTTGAGGTTCATTTCCATGGATCTGACCTCATCAATTAATGATACAGTTTTCTTCTGTATGCTTGGAATTGACTCTTCTGTCTTGGTCAAAATGTTCCTGAACTCGGGGCCATCATCCAATACGAAGCTCAAAGCACTTCTGTAGTCTGAGAACTTAAGAGTTGGCCTTGAAGTTCTCAGAGACCGTCTTGATGTTGGGGTTTTGACACCGGCATTAATCCAGAGCTTAAAGTCCAAAACATGGTGATAAGTGTTCTCACTGCTCTCGAACAAAAACACATTCATCACGCCACCGCCAAACGTGTGCAGCGAGTACTCATCGTTTATCGTCACCTTTTGGCTGGTTTTAGACAGATAGTCTAGTGATAAATTATCATAAGCTATCTTACTTACTTCGGTGTCATTGGCCGACTTGGCACCGTTCTCTTGCAAGTAATTAAGAACAGCATTCACATCGTGATGTTTCGTTTTAACAATCACCAAATCCTCGGACTTGGGTGGGCCATTGACGTCTATAGCAAGGCTTAATTTAAGCTTACTAAGACGAGGATCACATCGTACAAGTAACGGAGAAGAGCCAATGGGATTGTCTATGTATGTGATAGGTTCCTTAGTCTCGTGCTTTGGTCCAACAGTTGAGTGGATTGAAATGCATTCCTGGCGGGTATTCAATTGGAACTTATACCTTAGGTTGCCAGTGTTATCTGTGAGCACAAGTTTATCTAGCGAAACGGCTCCAGCGTTCTGGGTGTAGGGAAACGCTAGTTGAGAAATAGCACTCATTTGTGGTTTAGCGAGTCAATTCAATTGGCGGGATGAGAATAGTTTAGATTATTTTAGTTGGTTTAAGTTGTTTCGAGTAAAACAAAAGGCAGGCATAAAACGGTTCGAGTGCGAAAAAAATATGCGAATTCTGTGGATCGAACACAGGACCTTCAGATTAACTGTGACTAAAGTGTAACTTCAGTCTGACGCTCTCCCAACTGAGCTAAATCCGCAAAACAAAACCCATGCCGGGACTCGAACCCGGAATCTTTTGATTAGAAGTCAAATGCGCTAACCATTACGCCACACAGGCGGTTTCTTGCTGGAAAATGTCGGGGTTTCACTATCTTCGTAAGATTTGAATATTTCAGAAGTATAACCTTCTCTGGTGATTAATGACTCCCTCCGCCACCTTCACGGCCCTTCCTTGTACATCCCTCTCTTTTTTGGGCAAAAAATACCCCCATTTACCTCCCCATAAACTGTTCCATCAGTTCGCATAGATGAGCATTATGAAAAATTCATGTATAGAATTGTGAAGCCGGTGAAAGTAAGGCCAATTACATCATTTGTTTCGTTATCTAGAGCCATCAACCACCACATGAGACGACCAATCAACTCCACGGTCTCGTTGAACGACACCGAAAACAATATCAAGAACCTACTCATTGAATTCTGCGACCATTATAATGCATCTATCCCAGATCAATCCCAACATCTCGTTCTTAGAATCACCGGGGGCTGGGTGAGAGATAAGCTCTTGGGCGACGAGAGTCACGATCTAGATATCGCCATCAACCATTTATCAGGAGAGGAATTTGTTTCTCAGTTGACTACTTATTTAATTGAACACCATCCCGACCAAGCATTGAAAACAGTACACACCATCAAGAAGAACCCCGAAAAGTCCAAACACTTGGAAACTTGTACTACAAAGATATACGATCGAGATATTGATTTTGTCAACTTACGGTCTGAAAAGTACACCAATGATAGTCGAATTCCTGTCATTGAATGTGGAACTGCAGAAGAAGATGCATTGAGAAGAGATGCTACTTTGAATGCCCTTTTCTATAACTTGAACGAGTTAAAGATCGAGGACTTCACCTCCAAGGGACTCGATGATTTGAGAAATGGTGTATTAAGAACTCCTTTAAAGCCTTTGCAAACCTTTTTGGACGACCCGTTAAGGGTATTGAGGTTAATCAGATTCGCAAGTAGGTATAATTTCATCATAGAACCAGAGACTTTGGAGGCCATGAGAGACCCCGAAATCAAGGCCAGTCTCCTCCACAAAATCAGTAGAGAAAGGGTGGGAGTTGAGCTTGAAAAGACCCTTTTGGCTCATAATCCAGAGTACGGCTTGAGGCTACTTGACCATGTTGATATCAGTGAAAGCGTGTTTAATGTCGGTACAGTCAGCAGTAGTCTTCAGGACTTTAATGATGCCAGTGCTATCGATGAATACTACGAGCTTAGCAAGCAGATGAACGGATTGATCAGAAAGTCTACTGCCATATTCCCCGTATTCAAGCAAGTTTTATCCGAAAGCCATGGCCTTCTCGAGGTGTTCAATAACACTTCCCAGAAACTTTTCTGGTTACTGAATGTTCTTGGTCCGTTCAGAAACTCCCATCTTAGAATATCAAATAAGAAATCAGTTTCTTCCCACGTCCCTGAAATCATCATTAAAGAGGGATTACGGTTTGGTAAGTCCGATTTCGAGCCTGTTTCAAACGTGCTTATGCAAATGGACAAGTCGAAGGAGTTGTTGGGAAGAATTGAGGAAATCAAAAGATCCGAATTGGGTCTCTATTTAAGACAGTTTGGCAGCTATACCGGGTTCAATCTTATAGCCAATTGTTTTGACGAAATCATGAAAGAAGCAGATATAAACCTTACCAGCTCTTCGGAGCCAACTCCGATGCAAAAGACTCTCGAGAACCCCCAACTCACCCAGCTCATACAATCCAAGGTGGCCAAGTATGAGAAGATCTTGGACATCATTGGCCAGAAACGCCTCCAAGATGTGGATAAATTAAAGCCTATTATAGATGGAAAGACCATTTCAAAGAGCCTCAACAAGAAACCAGGGCCATGGATGTCGCAGGTCACACACCAGGTGTTGGTGTGGCAATTGGACTACCCGGAAGGAACGCCCGACGAGTGTCTCCAACACATTCTACAATCTCTAGATACATAATCTACAATCTCTAGATAAATACCTTCAATACAACACACCATTCGCATTTGAGTCATAGCGAAAATATTTGATGCGAAAATTATTCAGTACCATGACAGTTGAAAAGGTTTCAATTCTTGGTTCGGAGACCATCCATGTGGGATGGGGGATCCAGGACCACATTGTGGAAGAGATTCTTTCGACACAACACTCGTCTACATATGTCATCATCACCGACACCAACATGGCCAAGACTGATCCGTACAAGAAGTTGGCGCAGAAGTTTGAACACCAATTAAGTGCCAAAAAACCAGACTCTCGTCTATTAACTTATACGGTGTTGCCTGGTGAGGACAACAAGAACAGAGAGACCAAGGCTGCCGTGGAAGACTTCTTATTGCAAAAGGGATGCACCAGAGACACCCTTATATTGGCAGTTGGAGGTGGTGTGATTGGTGATATGATTGGGTTTGTGGCTGCTACCTTCATGAGAGGTGTCAGATTCGTGCAAATCCCCACCAGTTTATTGGCGATGGTCGACTCTTCAATTGGTGGAAAAACCGCCATTGATACGCCTTTGGGAAAGAATTTCATTGGTGCTTTCCATCAGCCTAAATATGTGTTCATCGATGTATCGTTCTTGGAAACTTTACCTACCAGACAGTTCATCAATGGTATGGCTGAAGTGGTGAAGACCGCTGCCATTTGGAACGAAAGCGAGTTCACCCGGTTGGAGAACTTTGCAAAGACTTTCATCGATGTCGTCACCTCAGATCATATTGAATTGACCAGTATCAAACAGGATATCATCAAGACCGTCTTGGAATCTGCCAGAGTCAAGGCCGATGTTGTTTCCAGTGACGAAAAGGAATTGGGTTTAAGAAACTTGTTGAACTTCGGCCACACCATTGGCCATGCCATTGAAGCCGTCTTGACCCCGGAAGCCTTACACGGTGAATGTGTCAGTGTCGGTATGATTTTGGAAGCCGAGTTGGCCAGATACCTCGGGGTGTTATCACCCGTGGCGGTGGCTAGATTATCGAAGTGTCTAGCAGCATACCAACTTCCTATTTCTATTGACGAGAAAGCTTTCTTGGACAAGGTTGGAAGTAAACGTCAAAACATCAATGTCGATATCTTATTGAAGAAAATGGCTATCGATAAAAAGAACGACGGAAGTAAAATCAGATGTGTTTTGTTGGAAAGTATAGGTAAGTGTTACCAATTGAAGGCCCATCAGATCTCCAAAGAAGATTTGGGTTTTGTATTGACTGACGAAACTTTGGTCCATGAATTCGATCCTGCTCGATTACCAACCTCCAACGTGGTGATTCCACCTGGATCCAAGTCGATTTCCAATAGAGCCCTTGTTTTGGCAGCTTTGGGTGACGGTACAGTAAAGGTCAAGAACTTGTTACACTCTGACGATACAAAGCATATGTTGGCAGCCGTGTCGAGCTTGAAAGGTGCCCAAATCTCTACTGAAGATAACGGAGAAACCTTGGTTGTTAAAGGTAATGGTGGTAAGATGTTCACCACCAATGAAGATTTATACTTGGGTAATGCCGGTACCGCTTCTCGGTTCTTGACCACGGTGGCTTCCTTGGTGGGTATCAATTCTGAAACCAACGAAAAGCATGTGGTTTTGACCGGTAATGCTAGAATGCAAGAAAGACCTATTGGTCCTTTGGTGGATGCTTTAAGAGACAATGGTTCTTCTATTGACTACTTGAATAAGCAAGGATCTTTACCATTGAAGATCGAGGCTGGTAAGGGTTTGAAAGGGGGCAGAATCGAATTGGCTGCCACCATTTCTTCTCAGTACGTTTCATCTATTTTGATGTGTGCCCCATACGCCGATGAACCAGTGACGTTATCGTTGGTTGGAGGTAAACCGATTTCCCAGTTATATATCGACATGACTATTGCCATGATGAAGGATTTCGGCATTGAAGTCACCAGATCAACTACCGAAGAGTACACTTATATTATTCCAAAAGGTGTCTACAAGAACCCGGGCGAGTACGTGGTTGAATCCGATGCTTCTTCTGCCACTTACCCATTAGCGTTTGCTGCCTTAACTGGTACTTCAGTTACGGTTCCTAATATTGGATCTGCTTCTTTACAAGGAGATGCCAGATTTGCAGTCGATGTGTTGAAGCCAATGGGATGTAAAGTCGAGCAAACTGCTCATTCCACCACCGTTACCGGGCCTGCTATTGGTTCATTAAAACCATTACCTCATGTGGATATGGAGCCTATGACCGACGCCTTTTTGACTGCTTCTGTAGTGGCTGCTGTGGCTGTTGATGGCACTCAATCCACTTCTATCACCGGTATTGCCAACCAAAGAGTTAAGGAGTGTAATAGAATCGAAGCCATGGTTACTCAGTTGGCCAAGTTCGGTGTTAAAGCAAACGAACTTCCAGATGGTATTGAAATCCACGGTATTGATTACAAGAACTTGAAGTCTCCAACGGCTGAATTGGGTGGTGTCAAGACCTACGATGATCACAGAGTCGCCATGTCTTTCTCATTGCTTGCAGGATTGTGTAAAGAGCCAGTGTTGATTCTTGAAAGATCTTGTACCGGTAAGACCTGGCCAGGATGGTGGGATATCTTACACACCAAATTCAATGTTGCCCTTGATGGATACGAGCCAGTTGAAAAGCACGTCTCATCTACTGAAGTTAAAGATGGTAGCATTGTTATCATTGGTATGAGAGCTGCTGGTAAAACCACCTTGTCCAAATGGATCTCAAACCATTTGGGCTACAAGTTTGTGGATTTAGATGATATCTTTGTTGAAAAATTCGAGGATATTAGAGAGTTTATCAAGAAAAACGGCTGGGAAGAATTCCGTAAAGAAGAAGCAGCCATTGCCAAACAATTCCTTGATGCTTCTAATAAGCAGTTGGTAATTTCTACCGGAGGGGGAATCGTTGAACACGAAGATTCCAGAAACTTATTGAAGAAATATATCGCTGATGGAGGTATTGTGTTACATTTGCACAGAGATATTGAAGAAACAGTCACCTTCTTATCTGCTGATACTACCAGACCAGCATACGCTGACGAAATCAAAGAAGTATGGAACAGAAGAGAAGAGTGGTATTACGAATGCTCAAGTAACCATTACTTTTCTCCACACTGTGACACCCAGGAACAATTTGCCGGTTTGAGATCCAGTCTTGTAACCTTCATCGATACTATTACCGGGCACAAGGTTGCTGAAGTTCCTAAGAAAAAGAGCTATGCTTTGCAATTATCTGTCCCAAGTGTAGAAGGTTTGAAGGACGATTTCGAAAGCATTTCATTGGGTGCTTCTGCCGTTGAGTTCAGTATTGATAGCTTGGAAGACATCAGCAGAAGAGGTATTTGTAAGCAAGTTGCATTCTTGAGATCATACACTTCTTTACCTATTATCTTTTCGTTGAAGACCAAGTCCCAGGGCGGAAAGTTCGGTGATGATTTGAAACGCTTGGAAGAATACTATAACCTTGCATTCAAGTTGGGAGTTGAATACATCGATATCCAATTGGATTTACCTAATGAGTTGATCTATAAGATCACTGCCAACAGAGGATTTACCAAATTGATTGCATCTTACTCCAGCTCCAGTTCATGGGATGCAGTTGAGTGGAAGAACAAGTACAACTTGGCTGTTTCTTTGAAAGCAGATGTTGCCAAATTGGTCGGTAAAGCTGGTGATATCCAAGACAACTTCGCCTTGGAAGCCTTCAAGCAATCCCACACTGCTATCCCATTGGCAGCATTTAATGATGGTGAGGCAGGTAAGTTGAGTAAAGTTGTCAACACAATTTTCACCCCGGTTTCTCATGCCAAACTTGACTCCACCGAGTTGACTGTTCCACAGATCAATAAGATTTATGGTGATATTGGTGGATACAAAAGCCTCAAGTTCTGGATCACTGGAGAACCAGTTTCCCATTCGAGATCCCCTCCATTACACAATGCCGGGTACGAAAGCTTGAACTTACCATATAAGTTTGATAGATTTGAGTCATCTGATGCCGGTAAAGTGTTCAACACCTTGGTAAAGGACGTGGAAGACTTTGGTGGTTTGGCTGTTACGATGCCATTGAAGATCGATATGATGAAATACGTCGATGAGTTATCCGTGCCAGCCAAGACCATTGGTGCCATCAACACAGTGGTGGCCATTGAAGGTAAGCCAGGTAAGTACTTGGGAGACAACACCGATTGGTTGGGTATCAGCAACTCGTTTATCAGAGATGGAGTGCCAAATATCGCCAATATCCCCGTCAGTGGGCTTGTTATTGGAGGTGGTGGTACCTCTAGAGCTGCTCTCTATGCTTTACATGATTTGGGATGTAAGAAGATCTACATGGTCAACCGTACCGCCTCCAAGTTGGTGGATATCAAGAACGACTTCCCAGCAGAATATAACATCGAGATCTTGGATTCAATAGAGAGGGTCAATGCTGCTTCGCCTGTTTCTTTGGTGGTTTCCTGTGTCCCAGCAGATAAACCATTGGATGAGAGTATTACCGAAAAGGTATCCATCTTATTGAAGAAGGGACTCGAAGCCAAGGTTGGAGACTTCACTCCACGTTTACTTGATGCTGCTTACAAGCCCAGTGTAACGCCAATGATGAAGCTTGCCAACGATGAGTATAACTGGAAGGTTATTCGTGGAGTGGAAATGTTGGTGAACCAGGGAGTGAAGCAGTTCGAGATACACACGGGTATTATTCCTCCATATGCGTCTGTTCACGATGCAGTTTTAGCTTTGGACTAGTTAGTAATAAATGTAGAGAGAAGTAGAAGTATTGTAGTCGGATCAAGATGAGAAGTATGGAAATTATGGATCAAGATGAGAAAGTATGGAAATACTGGATCAAGATGAGAAAGTATGGAAGTATTGGATTAAGATGAACTATTGAGATAAGTATGGTATTATGGATAAATAACCCACCAGGTATTACAAGGATATACCTACAACTAGAGACCTTACAGTACCTCCATATCTATGACATTAACTACAACGATACTCGACTCTAACTCCACGGCTCATCGGACTGCATCTCAACTAAGGCGCGGCAATGCATCAAACGAGGAGACAGCCAATCGCCAGTCGAACGCCAAAACATACCTGTATCCTCTAGATTTCACACTCCCTGTGTTCCGTATACACCCACACACACAGCCTCTACCTGCACCGCCATCTCCGGCACACCCATCCTTTTTCCCAGACGTTCTGCACGCCTTAGTCCCTACATGTCGGAAAAACTCGGTGCATCGCAAAAATAATCCGACCACTCCCTGTGCGCGCAAAGTCCGAGATGAGAGGGGATTAGCTACTGGATAATTTATTACAAACTAAACACATCTTGATCCACGATGAGCTTGAACAGGTTGACTATAGCGAGAGCTCTTCTATCCCGCACGCATACAGCCAGGCCTGTGGCCAGGACACGGCCGCTTCTATCGACCACCAGATCATTCTCGCTATTCAAAGGCGCCAGAACATATTTCCTTTCCCGAGAAAAAGATGAAGAAGACTGGGACGTCGAAAGCCCGTACATCCAGTACCCGATCGTCACTAAAGCCCAGATGAAAAAGATCTCTATCGACAAGTACAAGTTCGATTTTGGCTACTCTTCGTTCAGTTTCCATTCCACCAGAGCCGAATCAGCCATCCACTCGCTTTCGGATTTGAGTGATCCCACCCAGTTGAACTCTTTGCTTCCGAGAAGAAGACCGCACGGGTCTCCGGCCGATACCCTCTCCATCAAGGCGGGAGACGACGCCATGTTGGTGTCGCCCACGGTGCTAGGAGTGGCAGACGGGGTGAGTGGCTGGGAAAGTAAAGGTGTTCACTGTTCCTCTGGGGTGTGGTCCAGGTCGATGCTAGAGACCTTGAGTCGTCTTTTGACAGAGTACAAGATCTCTCACTATCCACATAACTTGAACAAAAGAGATATCGATCAGATCATCGACGACTCGTATCTCCATACCTCGCATCTCATGGACCTACAAGGGTTGAACGGGTCTTCTACGTTGGTGTTGTGTATGTTGAGTGGAGAGTATTTGAAAATGATCAGTATCGGAGACTCGAAGGTGTTTGTCATCAGAGACGGAGAGATCATTAAAAGTAATGAGGAGCAGTTGATTAGTGAGTTATGTCCTCAGCAAATAGGCACCCAGACGTTGACCAAATTACCGTCCGAAATGGCGTGGGTGGACTCGATGAAACTACAGGAGAACGACATCATCATGTTGTGTTCCGATGGTATAACAGATAATCTTTACGAGGGTGAAATCAGCCAGTATTTGGACGAGTATTTGAATGTGGAAAAGAATGATTTGAGAAAGGCTGCTCTGAAGCTTTTAAGTCGAGCCAAAGAAGTGGCCTTTGACGATTATGCTTACACTCCATATAACGAAAAGGTGAATCTGTTACCGAAGGAGAAGTATGGGAACAAGTCGAGCAGTGGGGGCAAGCTAGACGACATGTCTATATGTTTGGCCCGGGTGGTGCCTAATAAAGACGGCATGAAGGCATAGGATAATAAGCATAAGGTACGAGTGACTAATTATATAGCATAAGGTATGTTGGCAACTAATTATATAGCATAAGGTAGGAACTAATTAAAGTAATTTGACTGGAACTAATTAAGTACACAACTAATTAAATACGTAAATTATCAATACATTATCTATTCTATCTACTCGCTCAAAGACGCAACTTCAGTAAAGTACTGTCTCAAAATCAACGAAAGCATCTCAGGAAGCTCGTTGATATCTCTCACCACCACGTAGAACTCAAATGGGAAACTATCAAGATACTTTTCCACCTTCAACACATTATTACCATTGCTATCAAACTCATACTTGACCTGTGACATATCAAGGATACTCTCGCTCGAGTTGATTCCGTCAATCACCACAAACACCAACATGATTCTTGATTCTCTGGCTTTTCTAACCAATGCCTGAATGGTCTCGTGGTCCTCACAAACCCCATCGGAAATAATGATCTGTAACTGCCATAAATCACTGCTTGAAGAGATCTTGGCATTCTCGAATATCTTCAACGACTTGGTACACAAGTTCTTGATATCAGTTCTTGTTTGCTGGAAGTCAAAGTACTGGAAGATCTTGGCACCCGAAGATTGGTTATTGAATGGCTTATCGAATGGATGAACAACCTTGACGTCTTCACCGAATCTAACAATCGATAATCCACCACTTTCTAATTGGGTCAAGGCTTTTGCAACCAATGCAATCGAATTGAATGCCAACTCGGTCGATTTGCTTTCACTCATGGACTTGGAATCGTCCACTGCTATCATGACTTGGTATTGTCTTTTAGAAGGCTTTGTTCTTCTCAACCATATCTTATCTTTTCTAAACTCAGATGCAATATACGGAATGATTCTCTTCATATTCAATCTCTTACCCGTTTTATAGTCACCTCTTAATTTAGTGGCCAAGGTTGGTTCAAGAATAAGTCTTAATTGTTCACACAATCCCGAAGCCAACTCTTGCGTAGCAATATCACTGTGACGCCATAACTCCTGTGCTTCTTCTAATGTCATAGGTACATCGTCATGTTCGGTGATTTGAACGTCTCTGTCGTTGAAGTCCAACTCGTCTAGTTCGACTTCTTCGTCAAGTTGATGGCTCATCAACCCTGCTTCTTCCTTCACCTTGGTTCTATCATTGACAAACCCTCCCTGGGATTTACCCTTGAAATCTGCGTCCGGATCGTTCTCGGTGATATCTTCGAGTTTCTCATCAACCTCCATATCATCACCGGTTTCTTCCTGCTTGATCTCTGGTTCTTGGGCTTCTTCAATGTCATCGTCAATGGCCTTATCATCGTCAATGGACTGGATCTGGTCTTTATCAGCAGCTCCCAATGCCTGGGTGTCTGTGTTGGTGTTCTCTCCTTCAACATGCTCAAACTCGTCAGGTCTTTCACTGGCCTTTTCTTCCACTTGTTCTTCTGTCTTAGAGGCTTCTTTGATCTCTTGGTGACGACGGTGGAACTCCTTCAAGGCATCTCCAAGCTCTTTGATGGACTCTTTGGCCATGTCACTGGCCTCGTCATTCTGTGGAGCTTCTTCGCTCTTCTCTTGGTCCTGTGCTTGGTCTGCAGATGCAGCTCCTGAAGCTCCTAAATCGTCTTGCTCTTCAGCCACTCTGTTGTCTGATCCTTCACCTTTTTCACCAGCTTCTTGTTTGACGGCAGATTCAACATCAACGTCTTCTTGGGCCTCGTCGTTATTGGCTCCATCCACACCTTCAGCAGCTTCTTCTTCATCTTGGTCACCACCTCCTTCTTCGTCCTTTTCGTCTTGTTCTTCGTCCTTCACACCTTCATCTTCAGACTCCATAGGCTCTTCATTTACTTCACCGATTCCTTGTTCTGCGTTTTCTTCTTCTCCTTCTTGCTCTTCTTCACCTTCTTCTCCTTCTTCTTTGACTTCTTCGTTTTCAGGATCCACTTCCATATCGTCTTCTTCCTGTTTATCTTCATCCTTTACGTCTTCCTCTTTTCCTTCTTCCTTTGCTTCTTCCTGTTCGACGTCCATATCGTCAAACTCGTCCTCAGCCTTATCTTCTCCTTCTTCTTCGTCATCTCCATCCAAATTCATATCTTCTGGAAGATCTAACGCTTCTTGCTCTGGAACATGGTCGTCCATCTGCTCGGCTTCTTGGTTCTGGACATCGTCTTCTTGTTCACCAACATCTTTTTCATCATCACCATCTTCACCATCGTTCTCTTCCTTCTCATCGGCTTGTGGTTGGTCTTGCTCTTCGGCCTGGTCCTTGTTCTCGTTTTCTCCTTCGTCTTCATTGGCTACCATATCGTCTTGGTTCTGGTTTTCAGGTATTTTATCAGACTCCTTCTCCTTATCGTTCTCCTTGGCTTCTTCGTCCCACATCTTCTCGTCAACGGCATTTGGATCCAAATCATCAATGTCATCGACTTCTTCATCTAAATCTTCACCTTCTTCATCTTCTTGATCGCTCTTATCTTGATCAGAAGCATCCTCTAAATCACCTGCCATATCACCTTCCATATCCACAGCATCATCGTTTTCGTCGTCCTCATTGTTGTTGTCTTCCTTTTCCTTGTTCTCTGTTTGAGCTTGTTCACTCAAGTCTTCGTCTTCTTCCACATCCTTGGAGTTATTGGTGGCTCCTTCACCATCACCTAAACCAGTACCGTCCTGTAAGTTATCGTCGGTCTTTTCTTCAGATGGTGGTTCGGGAGAACAGAACCCTTTAGTGGCCAAAGACTGGAGAATAGAAACAAGAATATACCCGGCATGAGACGTCTTGGTATAATTGTCTCTGGCATTATTCAAGATGGAAACAACTAATCTGAAATAGTGCTGGATGATAGGCACTGAGAAAGCTATCAACCCCGAAACAAGGGTGGAGCTTTGCTTATTGTGCTCAATCGATTCAACCATCTTGATGATACTGTTGAGTTTATCCAAGACCCGTTTGTGATGGGTGTTTCTCATATAGTTGGATAATCTCTTTTGCACGGTAGCGAACCATTCGTCGTCGTCGTCAGAAACTTCGACGGCCTGCAACTCAGTGACCTTTTGTACCACAACTATGATGGTATTACTCAAATCACGAAGGTCCTTTTCAACACTTTCAACTGTCTTCAAGTCAGAAATGGTGGTGCTGGAGTTGACAAACAAATTGATGTTTCTGCTGTCAAGCCACTTCAACACCGTTCCAGCTATGAAAGCAGCACTTTCATTCTTGGTGGACCAGACTTGCAACTCGTGTTTAGCACTTTGAATGAACTGGTCAAACTCTTTAATCAATACAGAATCCGAAGAGGTGGTGAATGCATTTTCATCCATTCTCTTACCAAAGTCTGCAAGCTTGGCCTTGAACCCGTAGAAGATATCAGCATCAACCTTGGTTTGGAACATCTCATAGCTCTGGATACCCTGGATAGCGAAATCCAATACTCTTGGGAACCACTTCAAAACACTCTTGATGGTTTCAAGTCCCAACTTGGTGGACTCGATCATGGTGGTAGGCAACATGAACTCTTCTGAATCGTATAACTGGGCAGCTCTAGCAAAAGAGACCAGGAATTGGTCTAACTTCAGCACCGACTCTGCAAATTCAAACAACGGTTGACGAGCAACAAGCATGGCATAAACCAAGTTCTCTGTAACTGCAAACCCTCTTTCTATATCGGGCTGTGGCACGTCTTCTGGCAATTGGCCCACAGCAGCTTTCAAACGAGGCAACAACTCGATGATTCTGTAGTAGTAGTTATCACATCCTTCCACAAGAGTACCTTCGAAAGAAGTGCTGATACTGAGCAACAAATTACTACTGGTTTGGGCTTTTCTTGCTTCGGGCTTGGAAACAGTTTTCAATCCC
The DNA here is from genome assembly GCA_030571955.1 of Yamadazyma phyllophila. Classification (NCBI taxonomy): domain Eukaryota; kingdom Fungi; phylum Ascomycota; class Pichiomycetes; order Serinales; family Debaryomycetaceae; genus Yamadazyma; species Yamadazyma phyllophila. The sequence continues at coordinate 202,629 of JAJLZE010000008.1, read as the reverse complement.
ATCTTACTGAGTTGTTTCAAGGTGTTACTCAAAAGCTTAGCCTTTTCATTCTTCAACGAAAGAATCTGTTTCTTTGTATCTTCTTTGAAAACCGAAGGAGTTTCATCTCTGAGCTTATTGGCTTCTTCAAGAATATCTTTAGCAAACTCGTACAAAGCAGGGAGTTTTTCGTCTCTGATTCTGTTGATATAAACAGTCATGTTCTTATCGACCATCGAGATGTCTTGTAATCTCTTAGGTCTTTCACTCCAAGTGGACACTTGGGAGCTGATTTGTCTGACTGCTTCAACATCAACCGTATGGCCACCCACAAATGGTAATGGGGTGATATACTCGTCGACCTTTATGGAGTCAGATAATCCTTGTTCAATGATAGTAGACACAGATGTGGCCAATAAACTTCTATACTTTCTAACAATCTTGTAAAGACTGTTATGAGACCGACGGGCACTTTGCTTAAGTGCATCTATATTAACGTCTTTCCAACTGGCCAACAATATAACCTCATTGATATCTTTTTCCAAAGCTTTCTTCAGGTTGGCCAATTGCTCTTCAATAGTGCCGGCAAATTGGCTGAAAAACTTGATGAAGTTGGCAATGGCATTGTATGTTTCACTCTTTCCTTCAATGGTAAAGACGTGCTGTTTGAAAGCATTCACCAACTTCAATCTGAAGCGGAACTCACCAAAAGTTGTGTGACTAATAAACACATTCAAGGCAGCAAGAAGACTGGTCAAGTTCATTTCTTCACCAGAATATAATGGCAAGATAATCGATTCGAACAAATGGAACCACCATTTACCTATATTGACTTCCAATGCTTTATCTTCATGGCTGAACAATTGTTTCCATGTAGATAATTCCAATCTTCTCCACGAAACAATAAGAGTCGTCAACTGGTCAAAGTAGAACTTCAACGATACCTTTGAATGAGCGTATTTCTCCCATTCAGAGATAAACGTATAGATCTGTTCAATCTTTTGAAGTTGTCTGGCTATCGGCATACTCAATGGATAGTCCAAGAACTCCTTGGTGACTCTGGAGATGTCTAATAACGTGGCGTGGTCTGGCCATTCCACCAATAAGTTGGTGGTGAAAGAGAGAATTCCATTGACGATATCAATGGCCTTTCTGGTCTCTCTATGGGAAGACTGTCTATAGAAATCAAAGTCGTTTCCAGTATCAACCGTGAACTTTTGGTAAGTGTTTCCAAAGTCATTGATCAATGCCACCAAGTTGGAAGCCTCGTTTCTACCGGGACTAAACTTATGGTTGAATTCTAATAATGAGGAGGTGATTTGACTTCCCTCTTGCACCATTTCATTCAAAGTATAGTCACCTTCATTAGAAAATGCACGGATATAAGACTTAGCAATGTTGTAGTAAGCCTCGTCAAACGATTGGTTATTCTTAATGGAGTCAATATCAACCTCAATAACCTCGTCATAGTCTGGGAATAATGTCTTGAAATCCTCTTCAATATCAGCATCTGGATCTTTATACTTATACCATTTATCGTTTTCCATGTTCTCTTCATTTTCCTTCAACTTACGTAACGTCCATCTATAGTATAACGACTGCAAGGCCGCTTCAATAAATGGCTGCGATGGCTTGAAGCCATGCATGAACGAGATGTTCATGAAGTAGCACATGAGTTTTTCTGTGATCTGATTATCAACTCTTTGTTTCTTGGTGAACTTAAGGAAACTCTCAAACACTTGTTGGAACTCACCATAGATACTGAGTCTGGTGATATCCGTGAGAGAGTTCACACTCGTGTTCAACTGCTTGTGTTCGTTGAGGGAGTCATATATAAGATCATATCCAAACTTCAACGAAAGAATGTATCCTTTCAAAATATCGTTCAAGTCTGCAAACCCGGTGAAGTTTGAGTCCAAACGACGAACAAACTGGGAAGAATTGTTTTGGAACATCATCAATTGGTCCTGGTTTTCCATCAAGACTTCCTTTGAGAACGAAGACTCAACAAATGCCTTCCACTCTTCATAAGCACCATCAAATGCAGTGGATCTGTAAACCTTTGGTTTCAAGGCAGGCACAAAATCGTTCTCCTGCTTGATAAGCTTCAAGGCATGCATTTCCTTACCACTCAACACATCACTGGAAACCTCCCAGGACTTGACTATCTGCTCGATATCATGCTTTTGAACCAACTCTTTCTCGTGGATAACGTACTCCTTGATGGCTGGATCAAGAGCAAAGTCTGGCACGTATGCCTTGATAGCAGCGTAGGAGAAAAGGGCCCATGCTTGACCAAGAGATCTCTTATCGTGGGCATTGTTTGCAAGCTGAAGGGCTGGGTAGATGTATTGTTTGAACAAAGACTGGAAGTTCTCTGGGATACCATGTTCAATAAGCCATTCATCAACTGCTTCTTCAGCCACCGAGATCTCTTCAACTGGTTCTTGGGCAACACTATTCACAAGCTCGATAATCCACGATACCAACATCTGTTTAAATACCGATAAAGTATCTGCAAGAGCATCACCAGAGTTGATGATGATCTGTTTGGCAAACTCCTTCATGTCTTGTAATTTCATGTTCAACAACTTCCCTGGAGTTTCATTGAATCTGACCGACTTGTTCAACGATCTGGATAACAATGTATGTTCAAACAACTCGGAGGACCGAGTATTATAAACTCCATCTTCACTGGATGCCAAGTTGTTCAAAATAGCCGGGTATGGAGAATACAAGTTATCGTCTCTAGCATGGATAAACTGGATGGTTTCTCTTCCGGCCAAAGATGAGAGTAATAATGTATTGCCCGATCCCACATTCATATGGTTGGCTTGTACAAACATCGATAACAAGTTGAATTCGTATCTGAACTCATTGACTCTTTTAACAGCAAAAGAGTCGGTGATACCTCTGAGCTTTTCGATTCCATTTTGTAAGTTTGTCACCATCGATTCGAATTCCTCGTCAGTGATGGACCCATCGATAACAGAATCGTACACTTCCAATAAAGATCTTCTGAAGCTGGTGATGTTGATACTGGCCTCTGTGTTTTGTTTCGAAGCCACAGCATCAAACTCATTGAATACTGACACCAACGTGTTGAGCTTGTTCCAATTACTGGCACTATCGGGGTACTTTCCTCTGAACTTCTCCCAAATAGATCCCATGGCGTAATCGGTTTGCATCAAGTTAGAACCCAATAAAGACTCTACAGCCTTTTCCAACCGGGCAGTTGCTTCGCCTCCGTTTTCCAGCTCCAGAACCCATTTTCTAATAAGATCAGCATACACTTTTATGGAAGATTCACCTTGGAATTGAGATCTGTTCAAAAGACTCTTTCTAATTGTGTTCAACTCAAACAAGCCCTTAAATACATCGGCCTGTTGGAATACAGCCGAGGAGCCCATCTTGAGAATAGAAATACACACCTCATTGATCTCTTTAATGAGCTGGTAGACATTGAATTTAGGAACGTTCTTGATGCGTCTTCCTGACGATTGAGCAAACGATCTTTCGATATAGTTCAACTCATTTTTGTTGGCGTTAGTGGCTCTACTAACGAGATCATTGAATTGGAGCTCGTTCTGAATGTACTCTGCCAATACCTGGAATAAGAAGATCGGTTCTGAAGATCTTATAGCTGGTGATTGACCTGATAAGTTGGATAATAACAGACTGTTGACCACTGGATTCAAACTTTGGTGAACAGATATGTCTGATTGGTAGATCGACTGCAAAGTGTTCTTGAGCTCAAACTCTCCGTCGTATACCTTCAACAATTGTTGCATTTCATAAGCATAATCAGTATCAACTTTACTGAACTCGCTCGAGCCAGTAATAACCTTTAACCACCGTTCTCTATCATTGTACTGACAGAATTCGATTAATCCCGAAACAACAGAAGCCAAAGTGGGTGAAACATCTCCACTCAAAGCCAAGATATCGTGCACTTGTGCATATACATGATCTGGTGATATCATGGTGTACATGTACTTGGACAATAGCGTGTGGGAAGACGAGTTGATGTTAAACTCTTCAAGCTTTTGCACCAACGGTTCTTCTTTCTTAAAGGCTTCCAATCCAAGGATTCTTCTATCAAAACCACTGGCTCTGGTGTCAAGCGAATCAACGTATAACTCAATACCTCTATTACGCATGGCCCTGGATAATTCACCATACTTGGGGTCCATGGTAAGGAATAATCTGAAGTTGGGATGAGGCTTCAACACCCTTGGTTGACCATCTTCTGAACTGCACTCGTTGATGATCAATGAGCCATTCACTTCAAGCAAAGAGTTGAGTCTATCCAACACAGAAGGACTGCAAAGGTTTGCATTATCAAGGATCAACCAGTCTCCGTTTTCTACTGCCTGAACTAAAAGACCGTCAAACCATTCAAACTTGATGGACGAGTCTTGTTTCATCTTGGCCAATAATTGAGTGGCCTCTTCCAAAAGCAGCTGTAATGAACCAGCGTATGCATTCACGAAAACCTTCAAGCTTTCCACCACATCACCAAAGTTCAGAGCATCGATCTCGTTGTTCTCCATAAATCCATACAACTCAAGGGCATGCTGGGTGGAAGACAGACCACCGAACTCGCTAAGAATCATCATTTGCAATCTGTCTTTCAACTTAGAAACCAATCCGTGGACACCTCTAGTCAAGTCCACTTGTTCGTATCCACCCAAGATATCCATGCTATCAACGTCACTATTCATGGCAAACTCCTTCAACCTGGCCCCAAGAATCTTGGCCGTGTATCTGACCAACTCTGTTTTACCAGCATTCGAAGGACCAGTAAGAATCAATGGTAAATTACCGTTAACACATCTAATAAGGTATTCAATAGGCTTATAGTTACACTGGAGAGCCACTGATCTTGTGCCGTCGTTGAACTGTACCACCTTTGACCGTTCAGCAAAGGCAAGCCCCGATTGAATGAACTCTGGGGCCTGTTTGAAGTAGTTGTCTCTCACAGTCACAGGGCCAAATACCGATTCAAACAATTGGGTGGCCTTCTGTCTATCTTCAGCAGTTCTAAACCGTTGACAGATAACCATTTCAAAGAGATCACTTGGAGTGATATCACTAATCAAACTCTTGGAACTGAACAAGTCTAACCATCTTAAAGTATCACGCAAGTTAAACTCCCATGGTCCACCAGATGAACCCCAGGACTTCTTGACCACCACTTCTTCTTCAAGCTTGCTGACAAAGTCGATGATTTTAGAACACACTTCGCTGTCAACGTTAGGATATAAGTGGTGAGAAATCATATTCAAGTCCTCTTTCTTCAACACATCAACGTATACCACACTGAATCTGTTCACAAAAGATTTGGGCAACCCCTTTCTTCCACCACCTTGATACTGTGGGTTTTGGGCAGCGAAAACGGTGAACTTGGGATGGCATGGGAAAGACTTATCCAACTCAGGAATATAGGCTTCACCACGATGGTCCAAACATGCATTTAACCCTTCTAACACAGACTGAGATGCCAAATTCATCTCATCCAAAAGAACCCATTCACCTCTTTGCATGGCTCTCAAGAAAGGAGCATCTCTCCAAACAAACTCGCCTGTTTTCCCTCCTTCAGCAGGAGTATCTGACCCGAAAAGATCAATCAAATCGGTTTGTTCAGATAAGTTGATACGAATCAAATTGTTCCCGGTAGCCTTGGCTATGGCCGAGATCAAACTGGTTTTCCCGACCCCTGGGCTTCCTTCTAATAAGATTGGTTTGTGGACTTGCATGGCTCTGATAACACGCATTGTATTAGCAGATGTGGTTGGAGCATGTAACAAGAAATCGTTGATTTGATCCGGAACCACTCTTGGGATCTTGAATGAACCAGCTGATAATGACGACTCATCTAATGCAATCTGGTAGTCTGAAGTATAGATACCAACCAAGTCTTCGTCAACTATTTGTGATAACTTTTGTACAGCAGCCAATTTCTTAGCATTCAAATTGTCTTCATTCTCTGCAAGATAAGCAGTGTTATTCGTACCTAAAGCATCAACAAACACCATGGCTGCCCCGTGGAGCAATGCCACATTAGCAGGAACATACTCGTGGCATGAGTTAATAAACTGGACCCAGGCCAAAATGTCACGAAGCGAAATGACTCCTGAAGAAGAGTTTCCTCCACCATAAGTAACACCGTAGTATTCAGAAAACTTCACAATGGCATCAGTTAATCCCACCACAGCTGGTGCTAATTTGCTATCAACAATCTGTCTGACATCGTCAAAGTTATCCATAGAAGGCACCCAGATCTCGGTGAATCTATTTCTCAAAGCAGGTGATAATTCTTTCTTACCATAATCACCACCTGGATTCATTGTGGCCAAGAACTGGAACTTTTCGGCTGCTACAATAAACGCATCATCAGTACCTTTTTCTGCAAGCAACAAGCTTCTTTCTGGCTCCAAAACTGAGTTCAATCTTTCAAGAACAGAGTCATCTGCTAATGAGATTTCATCCAACAAAAACATATTGCCAGTTTTCATGGCTTGAATCAAAGGCCCATCGTTCCATTCGAAAAGAATCTTACTGTTGAAAATATCCTTCTTTATCGATGCGACGAGTTCTTCATTAGTTAACTGGTGAGGTTCCAACTTGTTGAATTTCGAAACAAGATCTTCCAACTTGGCTTCTTCTAAGGGAATTTCAACCCCAAGATCAGTGAAAAGAGCCACCAAATTGTTGAACAATCTGCTTCTGGTTTCAAACCTGTTACGAACCGGTCTTTGAGCACCTAAAATGTCACTGGTTTCGGTGTTCTGATGGGCATTGACCGTGATCAATTGCTGCTGTAAGTACTCGGCTATGACTTGACATACAGTCGTTTTACCACACCCGGTTTCTCCCACAAGTAACAATGGTTCCTTGTACTTCATGGATGTGAATACCAACACAGCCAACCGTTTCATGGCCTTTGTCCAAACAATCGACGATTCGATGTTCATGAGTGCTTTCTCTTCGAGCTTCTCATAATAAGCATCCATGTCCAACTTGACTCTCATGACCTTTTCTATCGTCTGCTTGACAATCAACTTCTCGTCGTCTTTTCTGACTCTTTCGGCTAATAACATGTATCCATTTGCAGCCAATTCCTCATATCCTACTGCTTCTCTTAAAGCCCATCTGAATAAATCTCTCAAGGTTGCAAACGAGTTTTTCTGTTCGAATAATCTGGTTGATTGTCTTTGAACTGTCAACTGCTTATACACCTCCACAATCTTCTTACAATAGGAAGGAGCAATCTGGCACCTTTCTTTAAGAATGATTTCCAATTCGTCTTGTGGAATATCGTCAAAGTGTAACTCCAAGAATCTATTTCTGAATGCTCTGGATAACATCTTTCTACCACCATAAAGTCCTGGAGGGTTTTGGGTAGCAAAAAGCATGAAATCAGGATGTGGACGAACAACTTCTTGTGTTTCGGGAATGAATAATTCTCTATTATCATCCAACAAACGATTCAAGGCCTCTAAGATATCGGTGGGAGCAAGATTCAACTCATCCAAAACAATCCAGTGCCCATTTCGTATAGCCTCGACCAAAATCCCTTCTTTGAAAGTCAACTTTCCGGTTGAATCAGACACATATGTTCCCAAATACTCCTGTAAGTCTGTGTGTTCGTGGTTATTGATTCTGACAAACTTGTGGCCGGTTATGTTGGCCAAGTACTGGATCATAGATGTCTTACCAGCAGAAGTAGGACCTTGGATCAACACCGGGAACCTTCTGATGGCAGTGGCTCTTACCAAGTTGAGCATGTTCTTTTCAACAAATGGGGTGATGATATAGTATGGCTGAGGAATAATTGGTTCAGGGCCATGTTTCATCCAGTAGTGCTTGAATTGGACGTAGTCCTCTGGATTTTTGCTTGGTGGTGGAGGAGCCTGTTTCATCACCGACTTGACGTTCTTCAACTTGTTGATAGTATACTGTTCGATGAGTGGTTTCAACAATTGTTCGGATTTGATATCTAAAAGCGTCAAGAAAGACATGCAGAACCCTTCGTATAACGATCTTCTCAACCCATAGATGGATACAATTTCAACCACATAAATCAACGTTCTGGTCAATGTACGAATACTGAAATGAGGCTTTTGGTTGGCACCATCAACGATCTTATTTGACTCTGAAAGGGCTTTTGCTTCCAAGTATAAGTTTGCAATATCGTGAACAACAAGCTCGTCACTCACACAGAATCTACCAATATAACGATCTATGATAGTCAATAAATCATTGAAATCTCTATCTGGAGAATGAACATAAATCTCGGTGAATCTTGATCTGATACTCAAAGGTAAATCTCTTTTACCAACATCTGTAGAAGGATTCATACACCCAAAGATTCTGAAATCAGGGTGGGCCTGAATAGGTTCGATATCTCCCTTTTCACTCAAGAGAATGGATCTTTGGTCGACTGAATCTGCCAACAAATCAACGATACTTTCCAACGTATCTGAAGAAGCCAAGTTGATTTCATCAAGCAATAACCAATCACCGTTTCTAATAGCATTGACCAAAGATCCTTCCACGAAGTTGAATACAAAACTGTTATCCAAAGCAGAAGATTGGATTTCAAACTCTCCAACCTTTGCCTCGAACTCAACCCATTTGTCCAATAAGATTCTTCTTTCATAAGATCTTAACTTTCTCTTCTTTTTTGGCTGGTCGTTTTCTTCCGATTCAGAGTCGTTGACTTCGGCATTCAAAAGCTCCTTCGACATCTTGATGGCCTCTTTCCATAACTTGATGACATGTTTCCATTGGTTTCTGTTGAACACCTTCGATAAGATACTCGAGAACTTCTCGTTCTTCTTTCTTGAGAAAGTCGTGATGAATAAGTTTTCAAATACTTCCTGTAATGGTAATGCAATGACTTTTGTGTTGACGGGTTTGAACCCACCCAACAAATCCCCTGATTCGGTCTGTTGGGAGATGTTGATAACAGTCAACTTCTTATTCATCAACTTGGCTACTTGTTGAACCACAGTTGTTTTACCTGTACCTGTTTCACCCACCAATAACACCGGCTCTAACATCTGGATCGATACACTGATCTGTTCCATCAACCTTAACGAATGGTTGGTGGTTGCAAAAGAGTTACTTGGTTTTTTGGACTTGTTTAATGCATTGTCTGTGTCTGATTTAACAAGAACAGCTCTTCCAACCTTCAACTGTTTGTCACTATCCATGAACATTGGGATATGTTTCGTTAAGAATAAGTTGATTCTAGAGGGAGGAACCTCTAAGCACTCGCCAATGACATTGGACAATGGAATAAGGGCATTGTGTTCTGTGACAGCACTGCCAAAACAATCAATGGCCTCTTGGAAGAAGGTATCATAGACTGACGATTCTATCAACTGGTCTGGAGACGTAATGCCATTGTTTGACAAAAGCTTATCACAACGGTAGCAAAACTTGAAGAGGTCTCTTGAAGAAATGACTCTTGGATGGGATCCTTTGTTCAATGAAATGAATGTGTTGGTAGAATATATCTTCAAGATCTCGTTGAAACACTTGATGAACGTCTTGATCAAGTTCTTCAATAACGGGAACTTGACGGTCAAAATCTTATATAATTCCACCTCTGTTAGAGAATGCACTTCAATCAAGTTCCATAATCTCATTCCAATAAGATCTGGAGTGTTGTTATTATCGTTATTAACTCTGATGGATGAAATAAGCTGGAAGTTATTATGGGCTTTAATAACCTCTCCTCTGGAAGGAATAATCAATTGTCTCTTTTCAAGTAATGTCAATAAGATCGATAACACTTCGGTTGGGGCTTTATCTATATCTTCAATCAAGACCCATTTTCCTTCTCTGACAGCTGTGGTCAATACACCTGATCTCCATTTGAAGGTTCCTGGCTTCTCACCAGATGAGTATGTTCCCAATAACAACTTTGCATCTGTTTGTTCACCCAAATGGATCTTGACGACAGAGTCTTGGTACGACATGAGTTTGGCTAATTGGTTGAACAAAACTGTTTTACCCGATCCAGCTTTACCAAATAATAACGAAGGCTTGTTATTCTGGATATTCAAGGCCAATTGTTTTAGTACCCTAACGGCATTTTCTGTGGCCACCAAGTTATCCAATTCGGGCTTGGCAGAGGTTTGAATCAAATGAGGGACCAATACTCCATATATGGAGGTGACAAGACCGGATAAATTGTCCTGTTCAATCACCATAGATGGTCTGGATGGATCGAAAGCATCGACTCTCTCATTCAAAATGTTATGGAAATTAGAAATCCTCTTACTTTCTAATAAACTTAAAAACTTGTAGTCAATAACCTCACCTTCATATTCTGCAGTCAAGTCATCGGTGGTATATTTGGAAACCATTTCATTCAACACTTCTTCGGACGACTGTAAATATAAACACAATAACAATATGGATAAATATTTCAGGACGTTATACTTTTCCCCTTGAAGTTGGAGGATATTGTTCAACACTTTAGGAATAATGAACTTCTTAAATTTGAAATGGTCATAATTAATGAATCTATAGTATGCTAAAAGCACCAGTTCTAACTCGGTGCTGTTTATGTGGTGTTGTGATTCCAAAGCACTTTCTAATTGGGGGAAAAGATTGTAACTGTTCAAAAAAAATTCAATCAAGTTACTACACTCATTGGAGATGTTCACCAATCTAGATAATGAGTGGACTATAGTGGAGCCCTTCAAGTTATAGTCGAGCAGAAACGAGGATTTGTACTGGGTATCGAATTCTGGGAATTGGATCCATCTGCTTACTAAATCGAGGAAGATCTTGGGATAAGAATATAACGTTGGTAGGGTTTCCTTTAATGCATAGAACGATAAATTGGTCAAGTTATCGTGGATGGATTTGTTGGTATCGAATTTAAACGGACTGGTAAATGTTCTTTGCGGATAGTAGTCTCTATACTTGGCGTATAGTTGCTGGGATGCCTCCAAATCAATGATAATTTGGCCGTTCATCCTGTTTATTCAACTAGTCCGTTATACTGAAAAAAAAACTGCGATGCGATGCACTGATTTAATGCAGGAGATAACTGGTTCGCGGTAACTTAACGAGGACTTGGTGGAGATGTCGAGGTTTCTCAACCAATTGAATGAGTTTGTATTGTCCAAGGATCTTTTCAGAGTGTTGTATCAGAGGGGGCAGCCGGGAAGTCTGGTGTATGTGCTTGACTCTTCGTTCAACCCTCCGCACTACGGACACCTTGAGCTAATCAAGACAGCCCCATTGAACTCTCATTTGGTGCTCCTTCTTTCCATCAATAATGCAGATAAAAAACCAGCTCCTGCTAGTTTCGAACATAGACTCGATATGATGTATGGTTTTGCAGAATCGTTGAACTGGTCGTACTCGATCTGTGTATCGAAGTCGCCCAAGTTTGTTGAAAAATCACTTGAAATCAACCAAGTGTTTGCTGGTGAAAAGACGTTTCTCTTGGGATTTGATACGTTAATTCGAGTATTGAACCCAAAGTATTATGTCCCAAAAACCATCCAAGAAGCTTTAGACGAATTCATGATGGGTAATAAGTTTATATGTTTGACGAGAGAGAGGGAAATAGCTCCTCAACTAGAGTACCTTGAAACGTTACGTTCGGGAGCAACAGACTTGCCACCTTACTGGGCAGAGAGAATAGAGTTGGTGGTCAATGAAGACAGCAGTTCAGAGATCAGCTCGTCTGACATTAGAGGGAAATATAAGCGTGGAGAGCCGTTAGATGGTTTGACTAGTGAGGATATTATAAAGTATATGGCCACCACCAGAGTCTATGACGAGAACTAGGATGTGTTATTGAATACTAGTTGCAATACTACATGTTGACTATGTGCAACCCCAAGTACAAAAACCATATAAACACCATGGCTTGGATGGCAGGTTGCCAAAATGCTCTCACGGCCATCGACTTCTTCATTTGAAGCTCAGGAGTGTCGTCGTCTGTGTTCTGTCTAAACCTGCTTGACCCTGAAGAAGTTGTAGAACACTCAAACTTGCCTCCCCTTATGGCCATACTCAACAGATTGGTGACTTGGACACAGTTGAGGTTTTTGCTTGAAGACTGGATCTTTGCAGACCCTTTGATGAGCTTTAGATTATCCAATTTGATTTGTTCGATATTGCCCACTAACTCCACGCCTCCGTCGATCTTGGTCAACTTAGGGAGGAAATCAATCTTGGTGATTTTGGTATTATTTGTAATGACCAACCCACCATTGATTTCCTCTAAATTTTGGAAGTCAAGCTGTTCAAGTTGCTTGTTTCTGGCAATAGATAAGGTTCCCCCGACTTTATTCAAGTTTGGTAACTTCAATTCGGAAAAATGGTTGTTATAAATACTCATGGACTCTTTAACGCTGGTCAAATTCAGTAAATCAACGCTATAGGCATCATGGACACTGACGTTATAGGCGGTTTCAAGCTTGGTCAACTTGGCTTGGAAATTGTTCCCATTAGAAGCAAGGTGTAATTTACCTTCGATGGACTGAGCGTCCAACTCAATCAGCTCTAAAAACCTATTGTTGTTGATATCTAAATTCTTCAATTTGGTAGCCTGGAACCCGCTGAAGCCTGTTAATGAAGTATCACTAATGACTATATCTTCCACCATTCCAACAAAGCTACGGAAGTCAGCTTTCGACAAAAGAGGAATCACATTCCAATTGATGCTTTTTGCGTACTTCAACTTCGGACAACTAATCAATGATAATTGGGTCAAGTTAGCCATTTTGATGCCGCCGCCGATATCTTCTAACTCAGGTGCCTCGACTCTGACGAGCTCGGGCGAGTTGCGTATAATAACATCGCCGGTAACTTGTTTGAGGTTTTTGAGCTGGATCAATGGCTCCGACACAGACATGATTTCTAAATCACCTTTAATGATTTCACAGTGGGACATAGAGGACAAGACCGACTCGGTCACGGGGGTGCTGAATTCACACTCAGTGTGGGCTGTAGTATTTGACGCCAACGCCAATAAGGCGTAGATGAAGAGGCTTAATATGCTGATCATGATTGTGGATACGATTTTGCAATCGCGAAACATTTTGCAACCAAAGACATAGACGAGTGATTTGGGGTGGTGATGAAAAATCGAATAAATAGGTAGAGGAAGTGGTATGTATAGAATGATGATATTTGTACTGAATTTATGGTGTATGTGAGTTTAGAAGTAGCAGAGAAGTGTTTAAAATATGTATTTACGGTACACCAAGCCAGTAAATATATGAGAAGTGTGAAATTCACTCTACTTTTATAATTAATTCAGATATGGAATTTATTAAGATAAAATACAGAAAAATCATTAAAATTATAAGTCATTATCGTATAAAGCAGAACACTCAAAACGATATATTACCGTACAAAGCAGGATGTTTAGAATGATATATTATCGTATAAAGTCAACATAATAAACCCTAGAAAACACAATATCTCAATTGATCTACTAATTCACAAGTCTTTCACTACAATTCATCTTTTGAAGAACCAGCAATGTCCACCAACTCAGTTTCGAAAATCAACTCGGCATTTGGAGGAATTGGACCAATACCTCTTGAACCATAGCCCAATTCAGGAGGAATAGTTAACTTTCTCTTCTCACCAGGACACATGCCCAAGATACCTTGTTCCCATCCCTTGATGACTCTTCCTGCACCCAACGAGAATGTCAATGGAGTACCTCTATCGTATGAGGAGTCGAATTTGGTTCCATCACTCAAGAAACCGGAGTAGTGAACAGACACCAAGTCACCATTTTTAGACTTGGCCAGGCATTCAACGGTGTTGATTTGTTCTAAATGTTAGCTAGGGTCGAGGCATCATTACTGTGGTACATACCGATTTGGAGTTCGCTTGAAACAACACTAGAAACCAATAATGGCAATAAATATAACAATTTCATGGTTGAAAAGTTTATCAAAATCGCGACGCCAAAAACTCATAATGTCAGAAACATGGATAATGATAATTTTTTTTATTTTCTATTATACAATTAACCCTATATAACCATAAAATAACTAAAAGCAATACCCTGTATATGTACACTTAATTTACAAAATAACGACCATTTTCTAAGTCGTCAATGGTACTCTCGATGACTTCATCGTCATCGTCATCTTCAACTAATTCAATCGTGGCATATTTGATCATATCCCATCTGTTCCAAAAGCTTTGGATATCTTGATAATCATCCAGATCAACCAAGTCTTGCAAGTAATACTTGGCCTTGGTCAATCTATCTTTCAACTTTTGGTATTGGTTAGTTGATTTGTTTGAATTTGATCTTTTGATGGCTAAAAATTGATTGTTTCTAAACAACTTCAGTTGATGGACATAGTGATCAGAAACATCAGTCAAGTCGGTTGAGTTGATTGAATAGTTATCAATGAGTTCACTTTTGTCGTCATCAATTTCTTCATCATCGTATTCAAATTCGGAATCTTTTTCAATTAAACATGGGCCGTTAGTGCCATTTCCATTACTGGCATTTTCATTACGGCCGTACAGTTTAATTGGAGAAGAACTAATGGAAGCAGCTCTGTCCTTATTGTCATCACTATAAAACACTTCATCTTCAATGCATGAGGTGGCATCACAGTAACGAGCCCAAGCTTCATCAATAGCTCCAACAAGGTATTCAAAGCATTTCAGCCTCAGAACTTTATCGGCCTTAGGGATTTGGACTAACTTGAACTCATTTTCATGATCCTGGCCGGCCAGGCGCTGCAGCAGTTGCGGCGAGGTGGCGTCAAATTGGCCCATGTCGTGGTCAGCAACAGAACTATCTTCGTCGTCACTGTATTTAGAAACGTACTTTGATAATTCTTTATTTGGGTTCAAAGAAAAAGAGATTCTTGACGAAGCTCTTCTTTTAGCCTTGATCTGATCCATCTTATAACATAATTGTTCATCATCCAGGTTTTCATCCTCGGATGACGAAATGGTAGCACCGCCTTGGTTCAACTTGGTTTCATACAGAATAGGAAACTTGTATGATTTAAGGCACGCTCTTTTAGGATTCGAGTCTACCGAAGAGCAGCTTCTCTTGATAGATTTATTGAAAGCTTGTGAGCATAAAGCCATGGTGATCGTGCAGGGGATAAATGTGTGAAAATACCAAAAGTACAAAAAAATGTGCGAGGCCCAAAAGTGTCACACAAAAGATGCGGGAGTTGGCTATTGACCAATCAGAAGCAGCGACTCAGGGATGGCGAGGAAAAAATTTCACTGAAGCAAACCAATCAAGGAGTCCAGTGGGTGGCAATAAAATTGAATAGTGCCAAAGGTTTCAGAAAGTCAGTAAATGACTGACAAACTCTGTAGTAGGTGAGGATTCTTAAGCCCTAGTGGTATTGGTATATTAGCTGTTATCTATTGCTAGCAAAGAAACAGTACACCAAGTGGGTATTTACAAGAAATAGGAATTAGGGGGTGGAAGTGTTAACCAGCCAAAAATATTTTAAAAAAAAAATTTGAGTGACTACCAAAAATCGGGAAACTGCTTTTAATTTAAATGGGACGGGAGGAGAATAGGACGTCGTCAAAGTATATACAGGCCCCGGGTTTCCATACAGGGCCGCGCTCCTGCGACAATAGGTTTATCCCTTTTTTACCTGGATGTCACCCTTGTAGTGGACACGTCACATCCTTTTTAAGGTGGTGGAACGTCGTGGAAGGTCGTGCCAAGCTGGTCAAAACATCCCTGGTTGAGGAGGTGAAATGCACTAGATGCATGGCTTATTGTTTGCCAATTTCCTCGTGTAGAGAAAACAACTTCGAATAGGTATTGTGGAAGGAATTGGGGGATCGATTGGGACAGGTCTGTTGAAGAAAGGCGGGTTTATCATCAATCAAACCTCGTCAGTTGTCACTACGAATACGAACGCGTAATCTAGAACTGCCACCCTCCATGACTAAGCCTATTACACGTAACACGATTAGCAAATAAACCCAGATAGGGGTGGAGTTGTCCAGCAAAGTTAGAACCACTGCGTGGGCCCATGTACCGCCAGGTGGCACCGCCTATGTAGGACGATCGCCGATGAAAAATCTCTGTTATCGCGCTATTTAAGATCCGGCCCAAGCAGTTGCCCCAAATAGGAGGCGCGGTTTTAAACCCTGGCGCCATAACAAAAGCAAGCCTCTTTTATTCTCCCTAGTCAGGATATTGGTAGAATTGGTTACTGCTTAAGGATAATTAATAGGTTGAGAGCTATGTTTGAAAGGACACCTGGCACATTATCGCTTGCTTTCATCCACTAGCACAATCAATGCAAATTTCCGCACCTCTCAATCGAACCTCTCCTAAATAAACTTATCCATATATTGTTTAACCTTTGTCGTTCTCAATTGGGGGAAATCCTTCTGAAATCTCCTGCTGCAAACATTATTATTTGTAGATAACATCCCTTGCTGAAGCTTGTGCTTTTGGTAGTCAATGGACTGTTGATTGGACTCGTGGCTTGATGTTGATGCGCCAATTAAGCGATGCTTCTTTTATGTGAGTTCTTTTATGTACTGTTTCTCTGGATATTTGTATCCAAAGTTTAAGTAGAATGTCGTGTTGAACAAGAGATCTTTTGGTGTATGTTTAATGCATTGATACTCCAGCGCCAACAGCGACCTGTAGGAGCCGTGTTCAAGCGTATGGCTTTGTGTAAGTCGGCGTTATCAAATGTGTACTACAATTGCCTTGTTCTGTATGGTTACTATAGAGATGTTCTGTGACTACAGGAGATATCGTGCATCCATTGTCAATAGCATTGGAGAACTAGGAGTGCCATAGATAGAGCCGTGGAAACAATCCTGTATCAAGTGCATGTTCAGGGTCCTCAGGGGTACGGAGAATTAGGAGGTGAAATACAATTCCATGTCGAACACTTGTCTTAAACGAATCGCAAGTGGTTTCTAGAAAACGACCTGCACTTATTTCTTTGGCGAATGTTCGCTACGTATTGGCGACGCGGTTCAACGGTTTAGGGGCCAATGGGCTTCTTTATAAGGGATCCGCTATTGATGGAGTAGGGATTTATAGATGGCATTGATGCAGACAAGAGAGAGGACTCTTTATGGGAGGACAACCCAACGATGGCTTCTACTGCAAGTAGCTCAGGAATAGAGCCAGAACACCCAGAGATGGGTCAAGAATATAAAGGTGTTGAAGAGGTTTCCAGAGGAAGTACAGAACCCAAGCAATGAAACTCGTAAGGAATTATTGATCTTGTAGATGACGATCCATCTGCAAGACGGGGGTGAAAGTTCTCCAGTAAGCAAGTACATGATTGTTCTTTAAATTGCCCGAAAGGAACCAATTGAAAGAATCACTTCACGGCAATTGAACAACAGTTGACCAACAGTTGAAGTTTGTTGAAGAAATGAAAAATGGAGGTAGATTTTATTGTAGAAACTTTGTCTGCGTCGATGAGGCTGATTTTAGTATCTACATGAAAGGTTTACCTTGTCTGTAGAGAAAATTC
Organism: Yamadazyma phyllophila; assembly: GCA_030571955.1. Taxonomy (NCBI): domain Eukaryota; kingdom Fungi; phylum Ascomycota; class Pichiomycetes; order Serinales; family Debaryomycetaceae; genus Yamadazyma; species Yamadazyma phyllophila. Next base: position 185,140 of record JAJLZE010000008.1, on the reverse strand, counting down.
AGCTTGTTAATACATCTTTGACTCAGAGAACAGAAAGAACCATTACTGGTGTTTCATTTTCTTAGTGATGTTATGACAGAGTTAATTAAGCATCCAGCTCTTAAGATGCATTCCAGTCATCGACAACGCAGTTATTCACAAACATGAGAGTATTGAAAGAATGTTGATGCTAAAGACTACGTAATATTCACCGCTAGTTCCTGTAAAAGCTACTCCTGTAGGCGTAGAAATATTCCTGAGGATTCAACCCAATCAAGCAGTTGAGTCCCTGGTAAGAGTAGATTGAGAGACTTTCAGCTCAAAAATCTCTAATGCTAACATTGCTTCTGTAAAAGCGTTTCTTGACAGAGCTATACACTCAATTATTTGAGGTATCTTATTCTCAAATACCTCTTAAATCAGTTGGGAAAATATTGGATAAGTACGCCAAGGTGACACAGAATAATGGAATATCTTTTGAAAAGGAAAGGTGGGAACGATCTAAGTTTACCTCTTATATGAAACTGAACTGCCTCCTAAGTTTTTACCTAAACGTACTAAGATCAGGAATTATCCGCTTATTTTCCAAATTTGACGTGCAGACGTTCTAGAAAGGAAAGTTTCGTAAATTTGAGTATGTGCTCTGTCACTTTGGTTTTATATCGTCTCAATGTCGTGCCATCGCTTTTCCTATTTCTCGTTGATTTGGTGGGAACACATTGTCGAGGTATGGATAAGCTGATACAAAGAAGACAATGATGTTGATAATCGTTAAAGCACCTCTAATGATGATAAGTTTGTTGATGGTAATCACTACTATCAAATAAGTTTCGAAGACATCGCTTGTGCGGAAGAAGTTGGATAACCTTGTATATCAATGACTTGCAAATGGTACTTTGGATCATGATGAATGTTGCCCCTTCTCGATGAAGAACTAGAGCTACAATATCCTCTTAGTTACACGTCCCGGCTGATGGCTTACCTCCACTTTTGATGGAATTACTTATTCAGAGCTCCTTCGTCTAATCATCCAGATTTAAACGGGTTTATTAGACCAAACTTGGAGTCAGAAGACTATGCTTTGAGTTTGACTATTCTTCCAAATCACTCCATGTTCATGTAAACCTTATCTCTATGCTGTTCTACAATATCTACCAACCGTCCGTTTATTCATAATCCATTACCTGATTGTTCCTATATTCCCAACTAGTGTCTGACCAAAGAAGAATCACAACTCCTATTAGTGCAGTAACATACAGTAGTATCTTGATGTCTACAGCACTAACAAGTAGTACTAATGGTACCATTACTATTTCCCGTATCACATTAACTCAGCACCACTAAAACTGATTCACAAACTCCTCCGCCATCCCCAACAACCCGACCACCTGTTGTCGGCCTTTGGTATACGCCTGCCATGCTCCCCAAGGGGTAAGCATCGCCAACAGCGTCAGAAACTTACTCTTCTCAGCCCCCTCGTACTCATCAACTTCATAAACCCTCCCGGCCTCGCCTTGTCCATACTGCCTGTCGATGTTATTCAAGACCCTGAGAGCCAGATTCAAAAGCTTATCGAAGTTTCGATTATTGAACAAGTACATCTGATTAGACACAAACTTTTCGTATATCTTCTTGCTAATGGGGACAGAATACCTTATCATCAAGAAATTGAGTTTGACCATGAGAACTGTGGCCATTTCGACTTTCTCAAAGAGTGTCATTCTGGCTATCATATCTTCATTCAATTCTTTCTCGAGCTCTTTACTGAGCTTTTCATATATTTGAAGCTTACTCAGTTGGTCCATCAGATCAACAAGATTGGCAACCTCGGTCTCATCGAGTTCCTGGCTTTCAAGCTTATAAACATCTTCAAGAGTGATGCTTTGATGCTGAACATAATCGATATTTTTATCAATCAAAGCATTGAACTTCTTGTTCTGTTCATTCAAGTAAGAGTTTACCGATGCTGCCTTATAGTTCCCATGAGCCAGGTAGTCGTCACATGTCTCAAACTCCAGAGCGTCGACCTCCGAGCTGTAGCCCAGCAATTCAGAGTCTCTACCCCCAGCCAATTTAACCGTTATCCCACTTATGAAAAGACCCTCACCGGAGATGGAGCATTGTCTATTTCTGTTGTCTAAAAGTTTGGAATGGATCCTCTCCCGAACTTGCAGAGAGTTGGTATCCCGCGACGAAGTGTACCCTTCTGTACTGTCGGTGGCCACATCACCGAACCCCTGGCTGTTTCTGTACTTGTTTATCGCCCAGCGAAGCATCACTAAGTTATAATTAGACAAGGAATTATTGCATCTCCAATTTCGCACCCATGTGATTTTGAGCACCTCGCAAACCCTCAGTTATAAATTCGCAGCAATTTAGAAGTGTCAAACTACCATGTTGAACTACATCTTAAAGGCATTACTTAGCCGTTATTTTAAGTTGGATTATAATCTTACTATCGAGGATCCTTTCTATGATTATATCCCTATAAACAATCAGAAGACCAAGTTCAAAAAGACCGCCAAACGGTTACCTGATAATCTTTCAGCCAATGACGAAAAGATCTTGAAAAAGGCAAAGTCAAGAGCTTACAGATATGACATGGCATTTAAAGTGATTGGAGTTCCTTTTGGAACATCTACACTTTTCCAGTTGATCCCTGTAGCAGGTACCATCTATACCACATGGAACTCGTTGAGGATCTTACTTTTGGCTCGGGCTTTATCTAATGGGTTCCCGCTTGACTTATTTTTACTATGCTTGCTCAATGTAATTATTGACTTGCTCATTGGATTAATTCCAATTGTTGGGGACTTTATCAACATTGGCTTCAAGGCTAACCTGAGAAACTATGCTATCATCAGAAAGCACTTATTCCAGATCAGTGATTACAATAATGGGCTTATTGGCTTGGAGCAAATCCGGCCCAACTTCCTCAACAGATATGGTTGGGTGAAAGGTGGTGGTGATGGAGTGGACCTGAAGGTAGCAGCCAAGTTGGAGCCTGTTGCCACCGAAGCTTTGGAGAGATTAGAAGGAGTTCGTCGCAGAGTTGTCCATTAGGCAGAGATGGAGATGAAGTTTAATGAAGCCTAGTTTACTGTTACTAAGGTGACTCTAATAAGAGAACAATTCGATCAAAAAGAATATCCTGATCACAAAGACCACTTTATTAGAAAGACCACTTTGACTAAAAAGAAAACTTTGACTAAAAAGAATACTTGATCACAGAGAACAGTTAATACAAAAGAATACCTTGACAAAAGAATGAATAGAAAATGATGTTTAAATAGTGTGTACTCTATGTAGAATAATGTACCCAGATAATGTACTCAATAGTAAGACTTGAATAACTCATATAACAGAGATACCTCTATAGATACAGTTAAGCTTTTGAACCAACTGATAGACTCCCAGGCATATCTGAAAAATACCAAGATAAGCGATCAGAACCAAGATTTCAGTAAGTCAATATCTTCCCGCCACTCCTACCACCTCTTTCACTACTCGAACTACACCCACCACCACCACTAGAACTAAACACACCTCCCGTAGTCTCCCACTCCCATTTCCCTCTACAACCTCGCACCCACTAAGCCTCACGTCTCCCGCAGCATCACCAACTTTTTTACACCGCGAAAATATCCATCACCATGTCTGAGTCTCTCGAACTCCAGCCAGTGGAACCCGACCGAGCTCTGTCTGTCAGCTCTGCCCAGTCGCTCCAGTCAACGGAAGCAGTGGTAGAAGTCCATGCCCAGGACCTTGACGACGGAAACAAGGCCCCGCTCCCAACCGAACAAGAACTCAAACCAGATCTAGCGGCACTCATGGCTGCGTGCCAACTGGGTGATTTGGCCACCGTCCGCCAATTGATCGAGGAGAAACACGTATCGCCAAACGACACACTTGATGACGGGATCTCCGGATTGCACTGGGCCGCCATCAATAACCGGATCGAAACTTGTCGCTATTTGGTCGAGAAAGGCGCCAACGTCAACAGCGCTGGCGGTGAATTGGCCGCCACGGCGTTGCACTGGGCATGCCGAAGCGGTCTCGTTGGAATCGTCGATTACTTGTTCAGCGTGGGGGCAAACCCGGCCTTGAAAGATAGCCAGGATTACAACGCATTGCATTTGGCGGTCCACAGCTCCAACATCATGTTGGTGATATACATATTATTTAAGTGCTGTGGGGAGAACGGATCCATTTACGTTGATGAGCGTGATAAGCTGAACAGAACGAGCTTGCACTGGGCCTGTTACCAAGGTGATATCTTAAGTGTACAGGCACTTCTTAAGTTCGGGGCCAATGTCAATAGCACCGATAACGCGTTGTTCCTTCCATTACATTGGTCATTTATGAAGGCGTATAAGCCGCTTTTGAAGGTGTTGGTGCAGAACGATTCGGACATTTTTGCAAAAAACGACCAAGGCAAGACATCTTTTGACGTGGCCAAGGATATGAACTGTCTTGACATGTGGGAGAGCGTATTGAAGGAATTGAACCGCTCAGAAAAGAACGGTTGGGTCACGGAGCAGCCTCTTTTGGGAGAAAAGGCCAGTAAGGCCATCACGTTCTTACTCCCTTATTTCATACTCCCTATCATATTCAGTTTCAACTCATACAATAAGGGCTATGCCATTCCCAAGCTTTTCTTGACGGTGATAACGTTATTGCCCATATCATTTGTTTTGAAAAAATTCGTGGTTGCAAATTATGTCCCTGATAAATCATTATTGAAAACACCTTTGGCAACAGGGATCTTTTCGGGTACGTTTTTCTGGGTGGCATTGACGTTTTGCTTTCAGATCTTTCCTGCCCTCGTGTTCCACAGTTTTTCCTTATTTCTCCAGAACTTAGTGGTAGCAGGTATCATAGTGGTGATATCCTTTTCGTATTACAAATCAATGGTGTTAAACCCCGGTTACGTTCCGATCATCACTGACCACCAAAAAGTACTTGAACAAATCGACGAGTTGCTCCGACTCAATAAATTCAACCCTGAAAACTTCTGCGTCAACCTGCTTGTTAGGAAACCATTGAGGTCTAAATACAGTCATTATAACAAAAGATTGATTGCCAGGTTCGACCATTATTGTCCTTGGGTATATAATGAGATCGGGGTCAGAAACCACAAGGTGTTTATGTTTTTCATCTATGCATTGAATCTTGGGATTGTTCTCTATTCTATTTTGGCATTTGAGTACTTCAAGTATTCTGAACATCATTTGAAAACTAGAGACGGCTACGATAGTGATGACGAAGGCGAATGTTTCTTTATTGATGATGAACTTTGTTACGGGTTCCAGAACCACAACTTTACATTCAACCTTATGATCTGGTGTTGGTTACAAGGAATATGGATCACATTCTTGACGTTAACCCAAACATTTCAAATCATTAAAGGTGTAACAACCTATGAATTCAGCACTTTAACTTCGAGACAGAACCCGGGTGCCAATCCATCCAATGCTTGTTTGAGGCTTCTTGGAATCGACCAGTTCATCTTGACAGTAAAGCTCAGTGTATTGACGTTATTGAAAAGAGACGTCGACCATATTCAAATAACCAGATCAGAGATCCCATCGGACTACGGGATCAAGCAGAATTGGCTTGATTTCTGGGTAATAGGAGACCTTAAACTAAGGAACGTTTTCTACCTACCATTGGATGGAGAGAATAATCTCAATGGGCAGTTGGTGGACTACTATACGTTGTACGAGTATCCAGCCAAGAGTCCATTACAATTAGCATAATATAATAGCACAGAATACGAATATTTCAGTTTTCACGATACTTTCATAAACCATGGCTCTACAAGAATACTAACTCACAGTTGTCAACGCTCTAATTATCTCTACAACTCTACTCTCCAACTCACGGTACTTTCTCTAAATCGGTCCACATGAACTCACGTGAAACAACATACAGAAAACAACATGATACATATCGCTTCTATAACGGTGGTCGACATCACAACACAGGCTTGACTATAAGAATCATATGATACATATGATTAATAACTTGTCAGACAGCCACTTGTACCCACCCTTAACCAAGCCTCCCGAAAGAGTATGAGGAAAAGGGTCAAGATCATCGCTCCTTTCAAGACGAAACTCCCACAAGGGGAACTATCTTATATAAAGGCAAGAAATAGATGACTAGACCACAGAGGATCACAGACAAGCTAAATGGTTCTCACTTTGAGGGTACAAGGGTATCTCACTCATCAACCAAGTTGGATTCAGTGGCTCTTATGAAGAGTCAAAGAGAGACGTGACCTATAGAAATGATCCTATGAAGTACGTCGACAAAGAAAAAAAAATGGATGCGAAATCCACCTCTATTTATAGTTGATTTTTCGATGAGTCGTGGATAACCAGTCGTGTCGCGCCGTCGCCAAACCCGCCAGACGCCGATGCCATCGCTGTTTGGCCACACACGACGTCGCACCATCGGGCTTTTATTTGTAACTTGACTCGATTTAGTTGGTGACTGCTAGTGTAGGGTGTTAGGGCTTCAACACCGCTCTACCATGTTTCGTTCCAACAATTCCTATTTTAAATCCATCCCGTGCCCGTACCTCCGTGAGGACGGGCTCCGCGGTGATGGGTCTGCTCTGCTGTGTGGTGTGCTCAATTGCTTGTATAGCCATGAGATGCACAAAAAGCGTCCCAGATCAGACGATACCGTGGCCCGAGAAGTCAGTATAAAACGTCATAATACCCGGGAGAAGGAAGCAAACAACAAGGGGACGGTGTCGGCGAAACAACCACAAACTACTGCGCCAAATCACCTGTCTCCAGACCCCAGCACAGAACCGCTCCCAGATATTCCTATACTTCTCCCTAGACCTGCCGAAACCACCGTCCCCCGGTCCGAAAGACAGGCGATTTTAAACCAAATACGGCCCTACTTCAGTCTGTCTAAAACCCCCAACAGAGACGCCATAGACAAAGAGTTTGAGATTGCTGGCCAATCTAATAATGCCTCCGACTATATGGAGCTTGCAGACAGGTATTTGAATCCAGACAAAAAACCGGTGCAAGACCCGCAATACATCTTGCCGAAGGAGTTGCCCCAAACCCCGGCCACCATTCAGGCCAGGAAACAAAACATCATCGAGCTTGTGAAGGCCATTGAGTTTTCGCAGCCATCGCTTCGGACGCCCAAGTTGAAGGCCATTGAAGAGGAATACGAAATCGCCAAAACCAGCACCAAAATCACTTACCCACATGCTATAAGGAAACGGGTCTATCAATTGAAGAACCCGTCCAAGTTTCAAAGACAGGGCAAAACCCTTACCGATGCAGACTATTACGACGAGCTATGCCGTCTCGTGAGCTCCGAAAACACCCTTACAAAGTTCGGGTTTGTGACTGAGTTGCCCTCTCCAAAGGACCTCAAAGAGGTAGTGGAGTGTAAGCGATGTGGGCACGAGTTTAAGCGAAGTGAACAGCTTTTGCCTATCCACTGTGCGTTCCATTCGGGTAAAATCACCAAGAGAGATCGGAAACGAGTCTACACTTGTTGTGGAGCCGAGTCTGGCGATGCACAAAGTGACCCGTGTACTTCTTATAACTACCATGTTTTTTCGTGGGAAACTGCAGGAGAAAAACACAAGTTTCTACCTTACAAACAGACATCAAAGATATTTGGTTCGAAACAAAACCGGTATAAGGCATTGGGGATTGACTGTGAAATGGGGTTCACCACTATGGGGTTTGAGCTCCTTAGAATCACCGCCATGGACTTCTTCACTGGTGAAGAAGTATTGGATTTCCTCGTGAGGCCTGTTGGAGAAGTGGTGGACTATAATACGAAATGGTCTGGGATTTCAGAGATCAAGCCCGAGGCATTGACATTTGAGGATCTGATAAAACTCCTTGGCGAGTTCATGGATGCTAACACCATTCTTATTGGCCATGGGCTAGAAAACGATCTAAATGCTATGAGACTTATTCACACTCGAGTCGTTGACACTGCTATTTTATACCCCAAGAACCAGACGTCTCCGACGTTCAGGTTTCCGTTAAAGTATCTTACATTCAAGTACTTGGGCCGGGCCATTCAGTCGGGGGAGCATGATAGTGGAGAGGATGCGTTGGCAGCTATAGATGTGGTGAAGTATTTTATCAAGCAGGATTTGAGCCGGTGAGAGAGGAGAAGGAGAAGAGTAAAGAGGAGGAGAGTAAGAGAAGAAGAATGAAGGATAAGAAATGAGAGGAGAAGAGAGGAGGAGAAGAGTAAGAGAAGACGAGAGGAAAAGACGTACAGGAAAGAAGTGGGAAACAAGCACAGGAAAGAAGTACGGGAATCACGCATACCAGCAATCATCCATAGTTAATACACACTACTGCACAGTACAACCACAATACTCGCTGATACGATAGAGATAAGTTAAAGCAACATGAAATAGGAGAACCACTGTAATGCAACCAACAAACCATTGCCCAATACCAACAATTACACAACAAACGAATTGTATCAAGAAACTTCGATTACATGCAGAACGAGGAAGGGTCAAAACGCACAAAGTATAATATGGACGGGCCGTATATGATGTAAATCGACGCAACTTTGACACATTATTTGACGTGAAACTCTTGGCAACGAACAATTTGGTGTTCTTGAATCGGTTTCTGATTGATACTTGAACAGCTCCTTGTTAATAGATAGACCTACAAAGACTCCTATAGTTGATGGTTCAAGCCTTATGTGCTATAGGCGACACACAACTTTAACAATAGACAATAAAGTTCAGGAACCAGCAGAGTAAACTAACCATGAACGCAAAAGAAGCTGATTACAGTTGGCTTATGAACCACACACGCAGGCAAGTTGGGCCGAGAGGAAGCGAGGGGACAACGAGAGGACGACGAGAGGACGAGACCCGATAGGACAACACACAATCAGGGAGTAACCGTACACTTGAACTACAAGGAACTGCCCACACAAACACCAGCAAAGTACCAACTACAGCCAGCCCGGTATTTTGTTTCTCGAGCCAACAAAGTTTAATTCCCGTTGGCTCGTCGGCTCAATAGGAGAATCATGGCTGTTCCGATAATCTGTGGCAGCCACGGTCAACTATAGTTGCAAAAGAGCCCCTGAATTGAGTTACGGCTATCGAAGGGATAGTTGGCTTAACCTGTCGGTGCCTTAACCACCGAGCTCAAGAGTCAAAAGCTGACAATCGCATTCTACAAGCATAAACACCCCTTGCATGAAACCCTGACGTCAAATCAAAGTCAACACGGGCCCCTGATAAGGTTGGCCTGGAGTAGTACCACTCGATGGAACGGCTTCAATAGCTTGTCTACGCACATGAAATGCGCCGGTTGCGAGCATCGCGGTATGGCTATTTGCAGCCAAAGTTGATTCAATTCAATAGATGGAGAGATGGCGGGAATTAAGGTTGTTATCAACGAATGAAAGTTCACAGGCGCATCCACACCCAAATTTTCAAGAGCATGATGGTTGAAAAACGGGTATATAAAGCCTGCCATGCTCCCTTGATTTCCCATCATTCATTCTTCAAATGTTTATTTCTCCTAAAGTCTTATACTCCTTAGCCGCCACTTTACTTCTTTCCACCGCAAATGGTGCTGCCATCTCCGGTTTAGACAAGAGAGAAAACAAGTTCTTGACCTTGGACTTCACCGTCGAAAAAACACCAGTCCAGGGTTCTGCTCTCACCGGTGCCCACTCTAAGAGAGACAAGACTTTCAAGTATCCTTTAACCAACAAAGGTACTTACTATGTTGCTGACATCTACGTTGGTTCCAACCAGCAGAAACTTAAGGTTGACGTAGATACTGGATCTTCCGACTTGTGGGTTCTTGACAGCAATTCGGGAGTCAAGGCCACCTATGGTTCTTTTAACAGTGGCCAGTCTTCGACTTTTGAAAAGGTCGAAGATGGCTTCAGTGTTACCTACGGAGACGAGTCCAATGCCGAGGGTGCATGGGTCAAAGATACCATTGCTTTATCTCCTGGAGGTCCTCTGGTTAAAGCTCAACAATTTGGTGATGCCAGTGAAGCTCATGGTATCACTTATGGTATCTTAGGTATTGGGTTCACTTCTTTGGAAAGCAACTTCGATGATTACGATAACCTCCCAGTTAGCTTGAAGAAGAACGGATTCATCAACAAGGTTGCCTACTCGCTTTACTTGAACGACATCAATGCCAACACCGGTAGTGTTATCTTTGGAGGTATTGACAATGCCAAGTATGAAGGTAAGTTGGTTGATTTTTCTATTACTTCTGATTTATATCTTACCATCGCCACCGAAAATCTCAACTATAAGGGTCCAAACGGTGACGTTAAGCGCCAACTAAACAATGATGCTCTCTTGGATTCTGGAACTACTCTTACCTACTTGAGCACCGATGTTGCTGAGAAGATTGCCGAAGATTTTGGTGCTACTTGGGACGATAGTCAAAAGGCTTACATCCTTAAGGATACTAGCAAGCTTACCGACATCACCTTCAACTTTAATGGTCTCAGTATCACCATTCCAAAGGAGGATCTCTCTCTTGAATTGACCGATGAGAATGGTAACGATATTCACAAGATTGCTTTGGGAATTGTTAAAACCGACGACATCAACATCTTGGGTGACAACTTCTTGAGACACGTTTATGCTGTTTATAATCTTGACGATAACAAGATTTCGTTGGCTCCTGTCAAGTACACCAGTGACCTGAGCATCAGTGTTATTTCCTGAGGGAGTTAAGTAGCTGGACTACAATATATGTTTTGAATCTTACCGTAAAAAGTACCTATATCTACATTCTATCTTCAGCCTCTACCACTTATAGCCACTGCCCCTGGCCCTTTCCCTTGTCTCACCCCCCTTCCCTTGTCTCACAGTCTCACCCGGCTGCAAATAAAATTCGCGAATGGGTGCAAATCGCAATCATCTGATCCTTAATCATTATCACACCACTAAGTAAAATGGGATACGCTGTAGTGATACTTGTTGGAGGCGAGACAACCGGCACCCGGTTCAGACCCTTGTCGATAAGCTGCCCCAAGATCCTTTACCCGGTTGCAGGGAAACCATTGATCACCCATATCATCACCGCCTTGATGAACCAATTGAAATCTTCCATAGATAGTGTAAACCTTTTGGGATACTTCAAAGACTCATCACAATTCGAAAAGTATACTCAAGACATTGGAAAAGCCTATCCTGGAGTCAAGTTCGCCTATTTTTCAGAGTCAATTTCGAAAGGTACCGCCGGCGGATTGTACCAGTTCAAAGACAAGATCTTTACCCCAGATACTAAAGGATTGATATTTGTTCATGGCGATGCCATTTGTGACTATCCGTTTGAAAAGCTCCGGCTGCTTCACGAGTCGACAGACGCAGATGCCACCATTCTAGGTGCTAACCCGGTGCTTCTTACCGAGTTCTTAAAGAAGTATTTGACGGTGAGAGCTGACGACGCAGACACTTTGGAAAGGAATAAAGTAATCAACAATTTCGGAACCATCATCTCATGGAAAGACTCTAACGAGGTTCAGCACTATGTGGAAAAGCCATCTAGTGATTTCTCGTTAACCCTTGGTAAGAAATATGATGTTTTAATCAATGGAGGGATCTATTTCTTTAAAGCCAGAAGTATCTTGAAGCTCTTGGACGATGCCGTTAAAGAAAAGAGTAATATTGATGTCACCCGTAGGAACAACAACATATCTCTTGAATTGGACATTTTAAGAGGCTTACCTGAACTGGATATGTCTTTCAATGTATTGAAATCTAATGACTTCTGGTATCATTTGAAGACCCCGTTATCGGCATTGTTGGCTAATAGCTTTTTCTTAAGCTTACAATCAAAGTCTGTTCACGGACCAGATGACTATGATGCCTGTCATATCGGGCCCAATGTCACTATTGGAAAAAATGTAACGATAGGCAAAGGAGTCAGAATCAGAAACGCCATTATAGGTGATAACGTTACTGTGGGAAACAATACGCTTATTTCCAATGCCATTGTTTCAGATGGGGTTCTTATTGGGCTGTGGTGTAGAGTCGAGGGCTCCATCACCAACGGGACAATCTGTAAGGATATTGGCCATGCTCATGCTGATGGGACCATCAAATATATCAACAATTTGGTTGTGTTGTGTGATAACACAACCGTGTTACAAGATAAGTTTGTTTTCAATTCTATTATTTTACCTCATAAGGAGCTTAAATATGATACTAAGTACGAAATAGTTATGTAACCGGAAGCTGGAATATATGTTTTTTTCAGGTATATTGAGTAAGCTTTGAGTACTACAGCATCTGATTATATCTGCCCTGGTTTTTATGAATAACTGTACTTTACCTGATTCCTGTCACTATCTAATCCTGTCGAAAACTAATCCTACCAATAACTAATTACCAACACTAATCCTACCATTACTACCAACTTCCACTATCAGTAGTCCCGAAACAACTTATACCGTGGCTTCTCATACTCGGCCAGCGACTTCTTGCACGTAGAACTCTTGCCGTGATTACAATAATACGTTCCATTAAGAGGCATATCCACCACCACATTCTCCAAGAAATGCCCTGGAAACTCCTTATCGAATTTCCGAAACCCACAGCACTCAGGGACTTCTGTGATCTTTTGAAGCTCCACCTGAAGGTTCCACTCCTTCATCTTGACCTGAGCAATCTCATGGTAATCAATCAAGCATTCTATCTTCATATCCAAGCCACTGAAATCATCAAACACCAAGTCTTGTAGCCTAGGAATATTCTGGGTAAGTGAATCCTTGACTTTGAGTTTCAATTCCGCTTCCACTGAGTTACCGAGCTGGTGTAGAAACATACCCATATCATAGGTGGGTGTCACTATCACCTGGTGGTTGGCATTTGTGTTGATTCTGCACTCGGAAGCCTCGTACTCTTTTGTAATGAGTTTATGGCTCTTTATATAATACCTTATTTCCGTTCCCTTGATACAGTTTATCTCCAGTTCTTTATCACCAATGTACAATCGGGTCCTACTATACCCTGGAAGTTTATACGCATTCACAAACGACTCCTGCAACATGTTGAAAATCACCGTTCGGTCGTGGTGTTTGTGGGTCACCTTCAATACTGGAGACTCTTGTGTGAACCAAGGAACCCCAAGACCCCAAACACACGCCAAAAACACCCATATCACAAGCACCATGTTGCAAAACCTGGCTGCAAAATCACAAAGACGCGAAATTAAAAGTCGCGACAGGAATCGCGTTTGTTAGATTTATACGCAACAGATTTTTTTTTAAACTACATCTAAAGGTATGCTGCTGAAGATCAAGAAACCTTCGACGCCCAGTCTGAAAAAGCAAGCCGCATTGGACTCCAGCGGGTCTGGGAAATTGAAACAGCAAAGTTTACTTTCGTTCTTTAAACCATCACAAAAACCGGCTCTTAAGTCGTCTCCCGTGCAGCCAAAGCAGCACGTCTCCTACCCAAAACATGACGACAGTGATAAGGAAAACGACGACAGTTTAATGGACGAAAGCGTGACCGATACGCCACTCACATCAGAGACCGACCATACGGTGTCCAAGATGGATAAGTTGCCTCAATCGTCTCCCATCAAGCAGAAACTTGAGAGAAATCAATCAGGAGGCAGGCCAGAAAATGACCAACAAAACAAACAGTCAGACCATAAAGCAACCACCGCCGGGGCTTCCAGAACAAAGAAACAGATCAGCTACGTTGAATCTGATGACGAAGATGATATTGTTACGTCTAAGAGAAGGAAAATCGTCGAAAGCAGTGACGATGAAGAAGATGATTTCCAACCTCCCGATAGCGCAAGTGATGATGATGACATGAGTGATTTCGTGGTGGACGATGTTTCTGAGGAAGAGGCAAATCCAGAGCCTGAAGATGATATTCTGGATGTTGAAGATATAGTGGTGAAGCCTAAGAAGAAGCAGACCAGCTCGAAGGCCAAAACCCCTCCACCTTCCAAAGTCTCCAAGTCTAAGCCAATGTCTTTAGACTTTGCCGAAAAGTTCAAGGCAGGCTCTTCATATGTGGCACCAAAAGGGTCATCTCCTCCAACCACCGTCACGTCGAAGTCCAGTTTATCGAGTAAAAAAGCATCTTCTTTCGCCAAAGAAAACGAAGAAAGATACCAGTGGTTGGTCGATATCAGAGATGCAGAGAAAAGACCGGTTGACCATCCAGAATACGACCCAAGAACTTTATACATTCCTCAATCAGCATGGTCCAAATTCACTCCGTTTGAAAAACAGTATTGGGAAATCAAGGGCAAAATGTGGGATACGGTTGTTTTCTTCAAGAAGGGGAAATTCTATGAGTTATACGAAAACGATGCCGTGATTGCCAATTCCAAGTTTGACTTAAAGCTTGCTGGAGGTGGCAGAGCCAATATGAAGTTGGCAGGAATCCCTGAGATGTCATTTGATTATTGGGCCAAAGAGTTTGTTAGCAGTGGATACAAAGTTGCCAGAGTCGACCAGAAGGAGTCATTGTTGGCTAAGGAAATGAGAGGTGGTGGTTCTAAGGAAGAAAAAGTCATCAAGAGAGAATTGACTGGAGTGTTAACTGGTGGTACTTTGACTGATTTGAATATGATCACTGATGATATGGCCACCTACTGTTTGAGTATCAAGGAGGAAAAAGTGTCGGATACCGAAATAAAGTTCGGTATAGCTTTTGTAGATACTTCTACTTCCGAGTTGAACTTCATTGAACTTATTGATGATAAATACTGTAACAAGTTGGAGACTTTAGTCACCCAGGTAAAGCCGAAGGAAATCATTTGTGAAAAGAATAACTTGAGCTCCCTTACCGTGAAGATCTTAAAGTATAACAACATCAACCAAATCTGGAACTCCATGAACCCATTGACTGAATTCTGGGACTACGATACCACTGTTGAAAAGTTGGTCAAGAGTAAATACTATCCTTGCGAGGACTTGGACGACTTCTCTAACTATCCAGAAGTGTTGGTGACGTTCAAGGATGAGCATCAATTGTCATTCAATGCTTTTGGTGGTTTATTACAATACTTGAAGACATTGAAGTTGGATGAAAGTATCATGACATTGAAGAATTTTAAAGTGTATGATATCAACAAGAGCACTTCGAGCCATTTGATTCTCGATGGTGTCACTTTAAACAACTTGGAAATCTTGAATAACACCCACGATGGAAGTGATAAAGGAACCCTTTTCAAGATTGTCAATAAGGCCATCACACCTTTTGGTAAGAGAACTTTGAAGACCTGGGTATTGAACCCATTATTAAAGGTGGAAGACATTGAAGACAGATACAAGTCCATCGAGTTCTTGATGAACGATGGGGCTGATTTCAGACAAACCTTGGAATCAGGGTTAACTGGTTTACCTGATTTAGAAAGATTGTTAGCTAGAATCCATGGAGGAACATTAAGATTCAAAGATTTCGTTAAGGTGGTTGAAAGTTTCGAGAAAGTTACTTCGTTGATTGAAAACTTAAAGAACTTCACCTCTGACGAAATGGGATCTCTTCACAAGTTCATAAGTGATTTCCCAAGTGATTTGAAACAGCTCATTGGGGAATGGGAGGATTCTTTCGATAGAGTCCAGGCATTGAATGATGTGATTGTTCCTTCAAGAGGAATTGATGAAGAGTTTGATAGCTCGATGGACAAGATGGATGAGTTGGAATCAGAACTCAACAAGTACTTGCAGCAGTACAAGAAGGAATACAAATCCCATGAGATTTGTTTCAAGGATTCGGGTAAAGAGATCTTCTTAATTGAGTTACCTAATAAGATCAAGAATATTCCTAAAAACTGGCAAACCATGGGGTCCACATCTAAGGTCAAGAGATATTGGTCCCCTGAAGTCAAGGTTCTTGTAAGAGAATTGATGGAACAAAAAGAGTTACATAAGACGGTCTGTGATAACTTGAAGGCCAACATGTTCAAGAAGTTTGACGTTCATTATACTTCCTGGTGCAAGACCATAAGTATCTTGAGTAAATTGGACTGTTTGATCTCATTGACTAGAGCATCTGAATTGATTGGTTACCCATCCTGTAGACCTAAATTTGTTGAATCATCAAATGGTTTCATTGACTTCAAAGAGTTAAGAAATCCAGTATACCAGGGAACAAAGGAGTTCATTCCTAACGATGTCACTTTAGGTAACTCGAGTCCAAAGTTCTGTCTTTTAACCGGAGCCAACGCCGCAGGTAAATCGACTATCATGAGAACCACAGCCTTGGCGGTGATATTGAGTCAGATCGGATGTTACATTCCTGCTTCTGAAGCCACCTTGACTCCTATAGATAAGATCATGACCAGATTGGGAGCAAACGACAATATCTTACAAGGCAAGTCTACATTCTTTGTCGAGTTGTCAGAGACAAAAAAGATCTTGGATAATGCCACCCCCAACTCTTTGGTTATATTGGATGAGTTGGGAAGAGGTGGTTCTTCCTCAGACGGATACGGGATTGCCGAATCGGTATTACACCATTTGTCAACACACATCAACTCGCTTGGATTCTTTGCTACCCACTTTGGTAGTTTAGGGTTATCGTTTGAGAACCATCCTCAAATTAAACCTATGAGAATGGGCATAATTGCCGAGGCCGACTCCAGAAATATCACCTTCTTATACAAGCTAGAAGACGGAGCAGCATCCGGATCGTTTGGAATGAACGTGGCTGCCATGTGTGGGATTTCCAATGAGATTGTAGAGAATGCCGAAGTGGCTGCGAAAAACTATGAGAGAACCTCCAACTTGAAAAAAATGAAGGAGTTTAACAAATTGAGTCTTGGGTTACAAAGTGACTATGTTTGGCTCACAAAACACACTAACGACCCCGAATTGTTCAAATTCGATAAACAACAGGTATTGGCCAATATCTTCAACATGATCGAGTCATGAGATTTTTTCCGCGATCGAATGATATTTAACTATTATAATAAACGTATAAGATGTTACTGATGTTAGGATTGAACACAAGAGCTCCATACCACTTGCTTATCTATTCAATTGCTTTTGGGGGTTCCGCATTCTACTCTTACTTTGCAAGTCCAATTGCTTTCAAGGTGTTGAAGAGAGAAGAGTTCGGGGTATTACAGAATGCCGTTTTCCCTACTTACTTCTTGGGCCAAACCCTTGCACCAGGATTGTTGGCTTTGACCACCCCCTTGACTTTATGTCCATTCACCTCCGCGTTATTCATCTTATCGAGTCTTTCGGGTGCCATCAATTACTTCTATCTTTTGCCCGTCTGCAGAAGAATAAAGGAACAAAGATTGCACTTGATTGAGAACCAATTGGACGTGATCGATGGAGAACCAACCGAAGAGTTCAAGAAGTTGACCAAGCTGTTTGGAATCCACCACGGCTTATCCTTGTTGGCCAATCTTGTTTCCATTGCTACTCTTGGTGTTTACGGAATGGTTTTATCCAAGAGATTGATCAAGTAGAATTGATCAAGTAGAATATTCTGTATGTATATAGTCAATGATGTTTACCAATCTACTATTCTGACATGGTTCTTTGCTTTAATTGTTACTTTGGAGTTGTACTATTATGTTACTCCAACTACTCTATTACTCCAACTACTCCATCACTCCAACAACTCTATCACTCCAACTACTACTCTCTACTCGGTCATACTCTCACGTCATATTACTCTGTATCCTACAAACTGCCTACTCGTTCTTCTTGTCCACATCCACCGTCTGCTCAGCAGCAATCGCCGGATATATCTTGTACAACAAGGTGTAAAAAACACCCACAGCCACCGCCAACCAAAGAGCAAAATGCACCGCCATCTCGGTGTACGGCATGTTAGGGTTATCGATTAGCTGCTTGGCCACGTACACATAGTGAAACAACACCACTAACACAGACACCATCACAGAGCCCACGAGCTTTGCGTCCTTAGCAAGCTGAACCTCCCTATACTCCTTGAACTGCTTGTTGAATGTGACTTTCTTCGGCTCGTTATTCAATACCATTGCGCGAGTTTTTCAATAAAGAACAATCTAACAATGACAAAAAGCCCTCAGAAACCAGGTCGGTGTACATCGGAAAACCCGCAGACATGGTTTGGCGACTATTTTAGTAACAATGGTGTCCATATGCACGCGTAGACCATTTCCCTGACCCTTTGTTCTCCCCTCTGCCTCCTCTATCTCCCCAATCACATCTGCCTATCTCCCCACTGCCGGTGCGACTTGAAAATCCCCAATCTATCTACCATGTCTATTAGATTACCATCATCATTTGATCCTGCCTCCCATGAAAAAACCGAAGAGTATGTATCAACAGTTGAAGATAGGGGTTTAGTATCCGCCTGTTTCAGGCCCGCTCCGTAATCAGCCTACTAACATCCAGTGAAATGGATGTCATTGAGAAAATGATATTCAAGTCCAAACAGCAACCCCTTGTACCAGTTGGTGCTTTGCTTACCACGGGAGCCATCGCCATGGCCACTCGGTCCATCAGAAGAGGTGAAAGAGTCAAAACCCAAATGTACTTCCGTTACCGTATTGGATTCCAACTAGCAACTCTTGTTGCTTTGGTGGCTGGGGGTTACTACTTCCAACAAGAAACCATCCAGCAAAAGAAAACCAGAGAAGAGAAGTTGCACGAAAAGGCCAAGTTGAGAGAAAAGCTTTGGATCGAAGAATTGGAAAGAAGAGACACTATGATTCAAGCCAGAAAGAAGAGACTCGATGAGCACAAGGATGAGTTGGCCAAGATCGCTAAAGAAGGGTTCAGCGAAGAGAAGTACAGAAGCGGATTGGAGAAGAAGGCTGGCAACGGAGCTGCCCAAGAGGGAGACGATAAACAACCCGACGAGGCCGCCAAGGAGGCTTAGATGCTGGCAATGAGGCTGAGATGGCTGTGAGAAGCTGGCAAAGACACTCAACTGTAAACACAACGAAGCCACTTAACTGTAAATATAACAAAGCTGTGGTCGCTTTGACTGCAACAATCCTGTAAATATAAATTCATCTATTAACATAGTAAACTTTTCCCGTCTCTAGTAATCCCTGTGCATCCAACTCAGACTTGTCTGTATCCTCTGAATACTCCACATCTATGTATGATTCTAGCAGTGCTATGGCAGAGGCATTCGGCACGAACTCCGGCGACAAAACAACCGTCTCGTTCTGGATTATCACGTCTGCCTTGAGGTTGACATCAATGGGCTCAAGTGAAATCACCGACACGGTTTTCCCCGTGATCATGGTCTTTAAGTATTCGAAAAATAACCCGTCCAATTCCTGTATTACAAAGATCGTGTGTGTGTAGTCTTCAAAGCTCTCTTGGTGGGATCCAACGTCTATAACTTCAAAGTCCGTGCTGATTGATTTGTCGGTGAAATTTATCACTACTGGCTGGCCACCACCCACAAGAGCATGGGCCAAGTTGATTTTGGTCGCTATTTCGGAATGTTTGGTGGACGAGTGTCTCAGAACGGGCATGAGTCTGCCTCTTAACGTGGCGGCAGAAATGTTTATGGAGACGGGCTGGTTGATGGGAAACTTCAATGGCTGAGGAATAGAACTTTGGAAATCATTTTGATATTTGGCTCTTTCGGCATTACTTAGAAACGGGTACAGTTCTATAAGCTCTGTGTCGCTGTGGTCCTTCACGTGTGAATGGAGAAGCTGGAGCCTTTGCTGTGCTGAAGTAGACATGATGAGAAAACTTAATCAGCCGATTAGTTGCAAAAACTGTCAAAAGATGTTATCTCACTTCACGTGACCGCGCGAAGAGTATTTAACTGGTCGTACATTTGTATGGCATCTATATAAATTAATTATCTGATCCATTGATCTTATAGAGTTTTTGAAACTGGTAAATATCTTCCATCATGTCGATGATTCCGTGGTTGGATGTGAGAGAAGCAGGGTCGTCTTTGTTGCTGATGCTATTGGAGTAGACTGCTTGGATCAACGACTGAATCTTGATTAATCCATCTTTTGCAACCAAATCATTCAAACTCGATATTAACGTAGGACTGAAATCACTATACCACCGGTGATTCCATACGAAAAGCTTGATACAACATTCCAAGATCTTTTCGTTGAGTTGGCTGACTTGTTTGAGGGAATTGGTCTGGTTACGGGAATGGTTTAAGTTGGTTTGAGAAACATTCATCGAGTTCTTTAACAATATCTTGGACCTTTCCATTTGGTAGTATTTCAACATTTCTCTGGTACTTTTGGCGGAAAATCTACCACTCAAGGCATTGGCAAAAGCAATCGATCCTTCTTTGAAATGCTTTAATCTGAAGGCTATACCACCCAAGATTTCCCATTCCAACGTAGTCTTTTTATATTCCATTTGTTGGGCCTGGAAATGAACAAATTCTGCTTGCCACATGGTATAAGCTCTTAAGTCTTCATAAAGTAACATGAATAAGTTGTCCAACCATCTCTCACACAACCTCTTTTTCCTGAACTCGTTTTCAAGATTATCTGGTTCTTCTATTGATGTTTCGTCCCCAACTTCACGTTTTGGAGATTTGACAGCAACAGTCGACGAGTTATCGTCATTGGTATCAACAGCCAAGTTGGATTGAGATGATGTACTTCTTTTATGTTCTTCGCCAGTCTTGGTTCCATTGACTTGAGTAGAACTATGAGTTTTATCCTTTCTATACTCCTCTTCCATAACAAACACCTTGGCTCTGTATTTCAATAAAGATTCCCAGCCAGTCTTGATAACAATCTCCGTTAACAAATCGTATGCTTTACTGAATGTTGATTTTAAATTGGCAGCTGGGAGATTACTTAATTGTGGGTCCAAGTTTCTCTGCTCGTAGGTGATTTCATTACTTTGTAAGTTGGATACATCTTCCAACACAACGTCAACAGGAGATGGTAAATGAAGGTCGTCGTTACCACCTTTCAAAGGAACGACTCTCTTCAAGGTGTATTTTTCCTTATGGGAATTCATTGGACATGAGTTCAAAGTTAATAAAGCATTCTCGAAATCATTAAGTTTGGTGTACACTCTAACCAACATCGACCAAGTTTTGAAATCTGCTGGCGATGACTTGACTGCTTGTCTGGCCAAATGCAAAGCTATATCGTATCTCTTTTTATCAAGACAGAACTGTGCTTGGAGCAACAATAAGTCTGAGTCTCTTTCGTTGTTAGCAATTCCTTCTCCCATTAATTGGACTGCCTTGATTTCCTCGTCCTTCAATAAGTAGACCTTGGCTATTAAAGTGATGACGCCTGGCTCTTTCTCGTGTAATCTTTGTAAAATTTCCAATGCTTTGTCGTAACTTTGAGTCAACTCGATACATTTCAAAAACCCGTCAACCAAGTAGTTAGAAATCAATGAAGGTTGAGGGATCTCAACATTACATCCAAGTTTTGGACCATCAAAGAATAAACTTTCAAAGCCTTCTAAGAAGTTATCGAGAACAGCAGGAGAAGTGAAGGGGTTTTGCTTTCTAACTTCTACGAGTCCACCGATTTTGTTCTGATCATCTTCATCACTGTCCACCATACATCTAACGATGGAACTAACAAAGGTTTCCAACCAGAACCGATTCAATTCATCGACACTGAGATCTTGATTCAATAACTTCCCATCATGATTAACGATCTGGTTTTCGAACTTTCCTGGAATATGTACTGTGACTCTCATATCGACTTTGGAAAAAGCATTATAAGTACAATAAGTCAATTCAGGGACTTTCCAGTGTTTCTTCTCCCCAAACCAGTATTGACTCTTGGAGGTAATAAGGTTAGCCAAGCTCTGGAGCTGGGCGGCAATCGAGGCCGAGTTGGACGTATCGACACCGAGGAAGTAAAGGAATGTTCCTATTTCATTCTTGGAGTTGACTGAGTGTTTGTGAATATTACATAAATCAGCTGGACCCAAATCATAAAAGGTGTACAATCTGCTTGTTCTCTCTATGAGCGAGGAGCCGATGTATTCTTCCCTTGCTCTATTTGTGTTAGTATTTATGAGGCGGTTATTTCGGCGGGGGGATTGACCGGGCCAATTGCGGCGGTACGTACTCTGGGATCGAAGAAACAGTAGTTTGTAGCATAATGAATTTGTTGATTATTTCGCCTCGTTTTAGCCTCGCGCGAAGTGAAAAATTACACAAACCAATGGAGTGGGTGAGATGATAGGCAGAGCACTGACAGCAGCGAGCAAGGACTAAGGCTGGTCATTGTAGAGGTGGTGTGGGAAGTATGCGAGTAGGGATGTTTTTTCAAGTTAACAGAGATTTTTTGTGATTTTTAAGTCCAATTGGTGTATAGTTTTGAATTTGTAGTAATCACTATTTTTAGTCGAGAGTAGGATGTACACTTGTTTGTAAGATCGTAAGAAGTGAACATAAAAGAGGATGTGCAAAAAAGGGCGTAAAGAAAGGTGAGCATAAAAAGAGGGTAGGCATAAAGAGGATGATCTAAAAATGACATGAAAAAAGGATAGACATAAAACGTATGTTGAATAAACACAGAGTAGACTTCGATATAAAAACAGACTAGAGAATTTAAATAACACAAGTTAAGATTAAAGAACACAAGTTTAGATTTGAATAAACACAGCTTTACTTCATCGTATATTACACTACATCTAATTCATCTCCTTACTTTCTACGCTTTCTAGGCTCATCCTCATCCTCTTCAAGTAAATCGTCCCAGTTTCTGGCAGTCAAACAATACTTTTCTGGAGGTAAATTCAATCCCCATTTAGGCGCCACCTGTGGCAAAGGTTTGCTGTTTCTTTCATGGGCCAATTCAAGAAGAAGCTCTTTGGGAGGTGCAGGCTTAAACTGGTAGTTGGTACGGGCCGCTATGGCCAACCTTATATCATCTGTGTTGACGGTGGTGTTTGTGTTGGGGTTGAGGTTTGTGTTGACGTTGATAGGCTTGGCGTGGTCATTGTATGTCAATGCATCTTTCAATACCGACTTGGTGTATCCTAGACATGTTAGTAAGAAGTAGGAATATGAGTTGGTGATACATACTGTGAGCAAAGTCCATCAATTGAAGAGGGACACGGTCTTCGTAGTTTTGGATTCCCTGGGTGGCAAATATAAGGTGGAGCAACCGCACGTCTCTGGGGACAACCGACAGGTGTGTTTGTTGTTGGTTGACCTCTGCAGACGCCAACGCTGCTGGCCCATTCTGTGGTCTGTCTGACATTTAGGCCTGAAGTTTTGAAATAATTTCGCGCACTTGGAAATGGTTGATAAGGAAGAAGTTATAGAGAACCCTGATGATACGGAGATCCCTTTGCCTGCTGATGGTGTTGAAGTGGTCCGTCCGTTTGAGTTCATGCATAAAAGAGAAGAGGTGCTGTCGCTAGTGATTTTAAATCAGGCAATTGAAAACATTGACATGGAACTCCTATGGAACAATACCACCCTCCATGTCTGTGCAGATGGAGGTGCAAATGTACTATTTGACTACTGGAAAAAACGTGCAAGAGAATCGGAGTTTATACCACAGTATATCGTTGGAGATCTTGATTCTTTAAGGCCAGAAATCGGCGATTTTTACAAGAGCCATGGCTGTCAGGTGATCCCGCAATATACCCAGTATTCGAGTGATTTCATGAAGGCCATGGATCTAGTGGTGATATACTTCCATTCACCTGAAAGTAGACAATTGTTGAAGACGTTCACAGACGAGGATGGCGGGCTTTCTGAGATTGTTCTGGGTTTAAATGGCGATCAGTTGGAGGTGAAAAACTTCATTATAAACGGTTTAGGAGGCAGATTTGATCAAACCATTCAGTCGATAAACCAGGTGATCTGCCATGCCCAAAAGTTCCAAAAACTACAGAGTTACTTCGTGACACAAGAGGATATAGTATTTGTGTTGAAGAGAGGCAGGAATTACGTGGGATATCCTTCTAAGAAAGTGATATTCAGTGGTGATCGAAACCCCATTTGTGGGATGCTACCACTAAAAGGACAGGTGGAATTGACTACACAGGGGCTCAAGTGGGACGTCACTCGTTGGCCAAGTGTAATGGGAGGACACGTGAGTTCAAGTAACCAGTTGACAGGTAAGGATGGAGTCATTATAGAGTGTACAAATGATTTGATATTGAATATCGAGATCAAGTTTTGATACTTCATTTTGACAGTGGAAATCAATTCGCGATATTGAAAAATTTTCAACAGGATGTTTGGGGCAAGAAGTGTAATGAACTTGATCCAGCGCAGCGCCGGTGTTGCCAGGTACATGTGTACTTCACAAATACCTCGTAGCGTATCTACTAGCATGAAGTTCCCCGGCGTCCAAACCCTTTATACTTCACAAAATATCACTGCAAGCGCAAGCTCCTTATTATCCCAAACTGCTGCTTTCCCTGTCATTTCTCCAGCCATTGACATGCCATTGGGAGAACAGGAAGAACACGATAACACAATATACGCAGATAGTGTGTTGAGAAAGAGAAGATTGAAGATGAAGAAGCACAAGTTGAGAAAGAGAAGAAGAGCCCACAGAGCTTTAAAGAAGAGACTTGGTAAATTGTAACCAACTGTATATAGTAAATGCATAGACGAGTGATGTATCTGATGTAAGTGGAGACAGAGAGATTTCCTTCAATAAGCCAATCGGAACAAGCCAACATGAGCCTGCCAAATATTATATACACCAGAACTGACTCATTCTCATTTTTTCACCATGTCTACTATCACATTTGTTACAGGAAACGCCAATAAACTCAAGGAAGTGGTGGCCATTTTGTCGGATGGCAGCAGCGAACAGTCCAAGGTCGGCAAGTTCACCATCACCAACCAATCGTTGGACTTAGACGAGGTCCAAGGCACCATCAATGAGGTTACTATTCACAAGGCCAAAAGCGCGGCCCAGCTCATTGGAGGCCCAGTGTTGGTTGAAGATACATGTCTTGGGTTCAATGCCTTGAACGATTTGCCAGGCCCTTACATCAAGTGGTTTGTGCAGCTGGTGGGCTTACAAGGGCTTGTTGACATGTTATACAAGTTTGAAGACAAGGGAGGCAAGGCCATATGCACTTTCGGATACTGTGAAGGGCCTGGTAAAGAGGTCAAGTTGTTCCAAGGTATCACCACTGGTACGATTGTGGACAGCAGAGGCCCCACCAATTTCGGCTGGGATTCAATCTTTCAACCAGACGGGTTCGACCAAACGTATGCTGAGTTAGATAAGAGTGTCAAGAATGGAATCAGTCATCGGTTCAAAGCATTAGATAAGTTGAGAGACTTCTTGCTTAGCCAGTAAATTAGATGGTTGTTAGCGATAGAGTTATAGTCGAATATAGAATAATCTTAATTATGAATTACTACAAACATGATCTAATCTACTTTTTGGCTTATTACTTCTTAAAGAACCCCGTCACTTTCGAGAAAAACCCCTTGTTTTCGGTCTTGTCTGGCCCACTCGACACCACGGTATATAACTCGTTACTTCTATTTTGATTAAGGGCATTTGGGTCTTTCTTTTCTGCATTAATGATATTTCCGTAACCTCCTCTACCAATAAAAGATTTGTTGGAGGTGACCGGATGGATATCGTGCTGGGCATCCACATCCTGCAACTTTCTGGTTAACCTTGGATCATCATTTTTGACCATATTGCCAAAGCCACCTCTTCCAGTTGTGACGAATTCATTGTGTAACTGTGGCGTGTTTGAGCCTTGAGGAACAAGTTTTGGAGAAGGGGCCTGCTCCGAGGACTTGATGTTCCCAGCTCCTCCTCTGCCTGTGGAGTAGTATACCTTTTCTTTATCGGACATATTAATTTGAGGTAAATAGATTGAACCGTCAGTGACTTTGTTTCGCGGTGACTGACATTCGCGATAGATAAAGATAAGGAACCTCAACAGGATTCGCTCAATCTTTTGAACAAATTGATGAGGTCTTCGGCGGTGATTGGCTGGTCGGTCTGGGTGCCAAGTATATATATGAGAGCACCGGCAATCGAGTCCAAGTTCTGTGGCTCGGCGATTTCGTCCTCGTGGCTCTCCTCGTAGGTGATTTGGTTCCTCCGTCGTTCAAGACTTGGCATTTCAGGCATAGAAAAAACATCAGGCTTTTTGTGATTAACCACCAAGAAAGCCTTTAGAGCTTTGATTTGTATAGTAAAATCTTTAGTTAGTGACTTGAGACTCTGGTTGAGTTGCAAACTGAACCGCTTATTGGGGGTGACTTTTTTTGCAACCACAGACAACCGTTTGGCGGCAGTCACCTTTGTAGTAGCAGGCGGTATTGTGGGTACGGGAGGAGCTGGCGCTGCTCTTGTAACGCAGATAGACAGTGGTGGATTTGGTGTCAATACGGGGTCAGAAATGTAGTTATTGGAGGGCTTTAGTAGCTGGTGGTATACTGGTTGGGAAACCTCTAGGTTGGTCAAGTCGTCGTTCTTTTGGCGTTTATGGTTGCCAATCGAGAGAGCAGAGAAGGATCGTTTAAGGGAGTGAATCATTGTGTAGAAAGAGAATTATTGCACGGGGTGTGTGTGATATTATACGGTGAGAGAGATGTGATGTATCATATGTGATAGATCGGATGTGAGATCAGATGCGATGAATGTAAAAATGATGTATCAGATGTGAACACGAAATCTCGAACGAGACAGTGGCTACGAAAAAACATCAACCTTGTTGTTCTTAGAAGTTAAAGGGTGTATTAAACACTATATGCTTTCAAAACTCGTATCTTCATTCATAAAACATTTGATCTGGGGAGTCGCCAACGCATCCACCAACCTAAGACAGTTTTCCACCACCATATCCAGCTTGAAAGCATTCAACCCAGCCGTTTGATTCGAACGACTAACGTGTCCCATAAACCGAAAATAGTTCATCGTCAATGAGTTTATGTCGTTATCGTCAGCAAGTTCAATAGGAATGGGAGACAGTCTGAGAGTTTTCAAGTACTTCAAATTCTCTTCGAGTCTGTCTAGGATTTCCAGCTTTGTGGATGGAACTGGTAAAAGGAGCACACTCTCTTTATCGTTGTGGCGGCTGGGAGTCCTGGGCTTGGGAGTTCCAGGCTTCATAAGTGTCCTGGGCTTTGGGGTCGTGGGCTTCTGTGGACACGGCGCTACGATACGAGAAGACGTCCCAGCATGACCACCACTCGGAGACAATTCAAATGAGTTGGCTTCTGGCTGCAACATCAAGTCGATGCGTGGCCGGCGAATGGGTGATGTACCAGACACATATGGACACCCGGCGATGGCGGGAGCATAGGAGTCTTTTGAAGGCAGCAGACCATCAAACGAATCCGTATCGTTGATAGACAAGGCGTCCAACTTACAAATATCATCAGATGACATGGTGCGTACAAAACTAAAAAACATCAGGAAGTCTTTCAATCACATACGCACGAGCGCCCACACCCATGATGGGGATACCGGGGATTTTTCTGATTCTTCTTTTCAAGTCGGCATCATTGGTGGCCACGATGTAACACTTGTGTTGGATGACTCTGTTGACAATACAGTCATCTGCATAGGTTCCTTTGTGGGAACAGGTGAGACGTTTAATTCTTGGATCCTTAGCGAGCGTCAAGGCGATTCTATATTTGGCACCCAATTTTTCCAATTCAGCCATCACACAGTCGGTGACGATGGGGATACACTTGGCCATGGTGCAGTCCATGAGGCCACGGATGATATCGATTTTCTTTTGGATGGAAAAGTTGATGAAATTGGTATCGATGAGAATCTGGTATGGAGGCTTGATGCTCTCGTTGTACTGGAAGAAAAGAGCCGACGAGGCCTGAGGAATGGACCTGCTGAGCTCGACGTCTTTCTGGGGCTTGACGGTCTCTTTCTTCTTGATGTCCTTGGCGTTGATGACCCGCTTGACGGCGGCAAACTTCCGTGTCTTCTTTGCTTTACCCATGATGAGATGAGATGAAAAGATGAGACGAAAAATTCAAATCGAGTAGATGCGAAAACTACATGTAGGAAATGGATTAGGAAATAGATTAGCAATTAAATGTCTATAAATATGAACGTTAGAATTCGTGAATGAGCTGGTACTGGAATCCCTTATCCAGCATTTTCCAGCTCAAGAGCCGGTTTCGGTTGATTTCAAACACTCTGAACCGGCGTTTGAAATCGGGAGCGGCTTGGGCTTGACGGCCCGCTACAGAGCTGTAGCAGAGCCAGACCTTCTTCAGTAACCCGGGGTTCTCGTGAACAATGCACGCGTCGTTTTCGTGTTCGTGACTTACCAGAATCACGTTGTAGTCCAACGAAAGGAAATCGTTCACCAAGGTTTTATCTGTGACCGTATCGAGCGGTCCTTTCTCTTTATAATCGCCAATGATTTGGAACTTACCGACCGGTCTGAAATTAGGAAGCGGGTAGTGGGTGAACGCAAGCTTGAATGCTTTGCTTTGCGGCTGGTTATACCGGTAGATGGCATTGATCTGGTCGTACTTGACCGAGTTGTTATATGAATCAAGCACCGATATCACCCCCACCACTTTGCTTTCAGAATACACCTTATAGTTGAAGTTGGTGATTCCATGACGCTCGTTAGAGTCTCTGTCGGCAGGTCCATTGATGCAGTACGGCAAGTTGGCTATGAATGCTGCGGCCAATATCGGATCAGGAGCTTGGTAATCGGATTCGCCGAAATTGACAATATAAGGCACTTTGAACTTGATGAATATCGACAACGCATCAAGGAAAACGGCTGTCATTTCAAAAGAAGTGGCTCCTTCGAAGTTGACCAAGTCCCCATTGATTATCACCAAATCAGGGTGCTCTTTATCGTAGGCTTTTGAAAGAAACTCGGTGGTCTCTTGGTCAGGGTGGCCATTGGTAAACAGAAGATCACTCAATTGAAACATCTTGAACTTTTCAGACACGGCCGAAAGAGTGCCTGACTTGAGATTGTGGATATGTTTAAGAAGCTGTAGATGAGTTTCGGCTTCCTTATTGCTGAGTTTGAAAAAGTGTAATCTAGCCGGGGAAAGCGGCACCGTGTACCAGAAATCCCTCGGGTCGTTCTCCAAGGCATTGTTGATGGACCCAAACACATCCACACTTCTGATGAACGGCGTATCGTCTTTTAACTGCAGGCGCTGAATGAAATTATACGAAACGCCATACCCCAAGTCAGCAGAGACGGAGCCGTCGATCGGTACTCCGTGGTTGAAGTCGATCAACACGGTGGCATCGTCGGCAAGGCCTTCAAGTGGCGCTGATTCAAATTCCAAGTAATAATTATAAAACCACAGCGATTGGAAGTAGAGTCTTGTAGTTTTCAGCTTATCTTTGTGCAAGAGTGGAACAAGCGGGAGCGACAACTTGGAGAGCCGGAGAAGCTTAGCGCTGGTGACGGCGTCGTTGTTTAAGAGCGCCGAAAGCTCGTCGTTTTGTAGCGGGTTGAAAGGAGTCTGGTGCACCAGGAAGTTTGAAACAAGTAGTATAACTAGAATGGTTGCTAGAAGTAAAACATATCGTTTGTATCTTACCATGGCCATGATCTGGGGGAGACAAGAGATCTGGGGAGACGGGATGGCACGAGGGTACTGGGACTGAGATGAGATTAGAAACAACAACCGTTGAATAAGTTTAGCGACTTAATTGGTGGGATCGAGAGGCATATAAAGAAAACGAACCCGCCTTTCCTGCGAAGAGACAAATACGATCCAGCTCAGGGCGCAAGCCTGTGAATGCGATGTCGCGGTGTCGGGCGAGGCAGGAACGGGGTTTGTAGGGCGAGGTGGCGCGGTAGCAGGGCGAGCGTCAGGCCTAGAATGGGCGAGCGTCAGGCCTAGAAGGGGACTGGGAATGCGATTTGTAATTCATCGGCCGGGATTAGCATGGGCTAAGGGAAGGCGAGTATACGCGAGACGGCTGAAGAAAGTAAGCGAGCGGGATGGGCGGCGATAGCCGGTGGCATTGGAATGCGATAACCGGTGGCGTTGGAATGCGAGATAGAACGTGATGGAAGACGGGAACAATTCGACGGGAACAATTCGACGGGAACAATCTGGATACGAGTAAGCAAAGCCATTGTTCAAATGCGGTTGTATGGCGGGTTAGGAGAAGAGAGGGGATCTCCGGGAAGGATAAGGAAGACGAAGGAGATGACTGGAGGAGACGGATTTAACAGAACACCCGCAGGCCGATGAGCAGTCTAGGCTCCGAATTAGGGTCTATGGGCTCGTAAGCTGGGTTTGGTAAATACGATTTGGGATGGACGTTGTGAGTTCATTGTGAAGTTAAAAATTCGCGGCATCACGGTCGTATTACCGCAGGACTAGTTATGTGGCCGCCGAGATGCCGCACTCACTTGCATTAAGTCGCGCCTCAGATATCAGGCCATTTTGCATGGGAGGGTTTCGCATCAACGGGGATTCGGCCAATCCACGCCCGGTGCTTGCAGGGCGTGTCACTGCGTTGGGAATGCGTGACCAGAGAGGAGCAGGGGGAGAGCGGATTTGGGGGACTAGCGGCATCGTATACGGATAGTATAGGGGTATTGGCAGATGGCTATTGTAAGTAGTAATGCTTTGCTTTGGCCTCTGGCAGTCTCACGGGGCTGAAATATGCGCCCCGAAACGGATCTGTTTTGCAAGATAATCTGCCATGCGTCTGGCGTAACTTAGGCTCCGTGTGCATAACCTGAACCAGCGATTTTCCGCAGAACCTGCAAAACCTTTCGAAACGCCTGGGCCATTGGCGTGGCCAGCCACCCGGCCCACGCCAGCCTGATGTCTGGCCCTCGATAGGGGCAACCTCCGCCGGAACCAGATCTAATCTATCAATACTAGTTCTTCGTCCAAACGGTCGACGACCAAATAGTTGTAAAATAAATCATTAAGCATCGGGGTAATAAATCATCTGACAAAATAATCCCCATAATTATCATTCACCAACTGATTCAAAAACCACCTCCAAGAAATCAAACCGTTCGAACCAGAAATGCTCACGAAATAGAAATTATAATTTGTTTCACAACCACTTCCCAAACTGGACATTTCTGTTTTGGGATCACTCATGTTCAGTTTACGAAAATTTTTTCGCCCCATGCAAACGCACCCAAAAAATAAGTCGTATTTTTATTTAAGAAGCCATCAATATCCGCTAGATTTTTCTTCGATAAAGGGTCTACCAATTTTTTTTTGCCATGGATCCTCCAATGATGTTGCCATATTTACCTTCTCTCAATGCTCAAGTTGTTTACCCGGTTGACTACCAGGTGTCCCAAACCTCCCATTTACCGTACAATTACGGGGTAGGCTACGGAGGATACCAGTCGTATCAAACAGGATACAGCAACAACAACCAGAGCCAACCGCAGGGAAACGTGCAAAACAACGGCGCCAATACCGCCGCCAATACCGCCTATGCTTCTGGCTATGCTGGCGCCAACCCGTACAACAGCTATGGCTCTGGCAGCGGCTATAATAGCGCTGCTTCAAGTGCGCCAAGTTCCACCAGCACCAGCACCGCCAACACCAACATCACGTCCAACACCAACACCAATCTTAGCGCCAATGGCGGCTCGACGGCTAGCGGCTCCCAGGCCAGCTCGAACAACTCCAACGCCTACAACTACGGCTACCAGTACCCCAGCATGGGCGCTGCTGCCGCTGGCGTGGCGGCAGGCGTGGCCTCTGGAATGGCCACCATGGCAGGCAATCTCGCCGCCGGAGGGTTGGCGGCCACCAACCTCGCTGCGTCCAACCTCGCCGCCTCGAGCTTCAACGCCCCCAGCTTCAACACCAACTTCAACTACAACTCGTCGCTCAACCAGGGCATCACCACCCCGAACATCAACACAATCGGCAGCATGGGCGGCCTACAACAGCTTTCGACGTTACAGCCCAGCTTGGCTCCCGCCACGTTCATCGACCGCATGTCGGCGTTTCTCCCGTTGCCGCCGTTGGCCAAGTGTGTCAACCGCCCCCACATATCGTACCAGTTACCGCAGAAGCGCAGTAAACGGAAGAGTAAGTTCACCAAGCAGCAGGACGACATGATCATCCAGTTGAAGAGAAACGGCAAGAACTGGGTGGAGATCGCCGAGATCACAAAGGTCGGAAGCTACCTCGCTGCCCGTAACAGATACCAGGTGATTATAGGCCAACAGGGAAACAACA
This sequence comes from Yamadazyma phyllophila, assembly GCA_030571955.1. Classification (NCBI taxonomy): domain Eukaryota; kingdom Fungi; phylum Ascomycota; class Pichiomycetes; order Serinales; family Debaryomycetaceae; genus Yamadazyma; species Yamadazyma phyllophila. Next base: position 153,060 of record JAJLZE010000008.1, on the reverse strand, counting down.
ACTCGCTGAGTTGGAGCACCGAATTGAACACTCTTTTGAAACGGTTACTCGACAAGTATGAGCTTGAAAAATGGCAGTTTATCACCAAGGAGCTCAACAAGATCTTTGGCAAGAACTACGACCATAAAGAAGTACAAGCGTTGGTGCAACAGGTGTTTAGTGCCAACCCGTACGCTTTCAAGGTGAATGATGAATTACTACAGGAACTTGCCAAGGAGAAGAAGATCACCGACAAGGCGTTTGAAAGTGTCAAGAACAATGACTTTGATGATTTTCTTAATTATCAAATGACTAATGAGTATAATGAATTAATGTAATGTTTATAGCTTAATGCAGCCCGTATCGTAAATTGCAAAAAATATCAGTTATTTTTCAGACAATAATGGAAACCCTGTTTTGAGAGAAGCTCGCAAATGTTGCGCAGGTTAAGTTGGATCGGCCAAATTGGGTTTGGGTTTTTTACAGGTTTTGCAGGCGACTCCCTAGCGAGGCCACGACTTTCTTTAGTCACTGGTTTCCCAATTGAGCTAGCCACCGCCGATCGACAAGCAGCAGAAATTCTCAGCTCATGGGTTGAAGCCCTTTTCCGCCGCTCCTTTGTTAGGCCCAGGCCTTTGAGCACGAACTGTAATTACACCCCACACTTCCCCAAGCACCCGCCCGCCACTCGAAATTCCGGTCTAGATTCTAATTACGAGTGGGTGCGTAACCGAGCGTTCTATTTTACAGGTTAGCCTGGCTCCGCGCTGTGCATCCTCATTAGCCTTTGTGCCACCGCCTTAGCTGGGGCAGTAATTTCAACATCTGGTTACAAACCTGCTAATCAATTCCTTGAGCGATATTGAATTCGTGAATCAGGCGCTCGTGATTAGCCTCTACTCTGTTCTAGGCCTGTAAGCCCAATCCGCCCAGTATAGCCTAATTCAACACTCCTATTCAACACTCCTATTCAGCGCTTATTCAGCGCTTTCTCGCCGCCATTCGCCGTTTCTCAGCGCCCAACCTTAATCTATCGCCATGTATTGGCGCTAAAGTGACTTGTCGCCGTAGCAACTTCCCGCTTGCGGTCCAGCATCGATCTTTAATCTATCGTATCTCATTGGCCATTGATAGGCGTATTGTTAACATCGTATCTGAGTTAAACTTTATTCTCAGCCGTTCATGGAGTTTCAAGTTGATTGGAGTTTGAATTAATTTGATTGGCGAGTTTAAGGAGGCTCATTCATTACTGGGCTGATTGACTGATTTCATTGCTGATTCGTCAGGGCTGATTCGTCAGGGCTGATTCGTCATTGGTCGGGCAGATTGTTATGGGATTTGAAGTTCACGGTAGTTTCGGATACCTGGGATATTGACTAAACATTGCTTGGCGATTAAAGCTTGTTTGAGTTGGTTCACTGTTAGATCCAACAATCGTATCTAGAAGTTTATCTTCACATGGCTATAGTGGAGATACACGTGATGGGTGAGTAAATGGTGTGGCAAGTATGGAGCATTGAGATATTGGCATCGAAAGCCGTTTCCTGAAAGCTGAAGCTTTTCTGCATCAAAAGACATTTCCTGACATCCAGAGATCTGATGATATCCAAATTTTGATATGGGCAATGACAATTGATGATACGATATTAGAAGAAGAGCAATGGTATGCAAATACCAGCTGTGTCTCGTTTACAGTTAAACTCCAGTTGGATACGATTCACGCTGAGAGTTAATGACAGTGAGCTTCTAGTGTTTGCTAGGTTGAGTTTCAACGTATACGCCGCAGTCGATAGGTGTTACGAGTTACACTCTTGATTAACTATGGTGATTTATGAGTTGTGAGTGTGATGATTGAGTAGAGGGCAGGTGATTAGGGAATTGGAGATTGTGTGGATGTTAATTGTGGGTCTTAAGTGTGGTTGATCTAATTGGTGTAATGGTATTGGCTTACACCTATTGGATACACCATAGAAGACAAGAAACCAAAGCTTAGCAGGTCTTCGTCTGCAAATGAAAGACAATCTTCAAGTGATTGGAGTGCTGGAGTACTTGAGGGTTTCGTTTAGTGAAGCTGGGGACTTAGAATCGTGAAGTTTCACAGACAATTTAAAGATAGACAGCCATACTGATATCACAAGACAATTTAGAAACAGTATTGACAGTTTGAGGAATCATAGAAACAGCAAGGGTAATCAGTCGCGTCGTATGGCGTAAGTTGGCGATGGTCAGCTGGTCTGTTGAGTTGATATGATGCTAGTCTCTGGAGGTACAACAAACACAAGAGCCACCGAGGTAAAACTATTATCAGTGGGCATAGGGTATTCCCTCGGGTGTACAGTAACTCAGTGACGATCAGTAACTCAGTGACGATCAGTAACTCAGTGACGTTCAGCAACTCAGTGACGTTCAGAGTATCCTTAACATCTCAATGGGACACAATCAATGGAGTACAATACTCATCGATCATCACTCATCTTCAATCCAACACCATCCCACCACACTACCCATGTACCCCATTCCAGCCATGCCCGATCTACACTAAACATAAAAAATATTCACACTCCCGAAATAATTTTCTCGCTCGTAAATCAGGCCTAAACGAGAAATACCGCAGACGATCTCATCTCAAGCCCAGCTAAGCCAGTTGTATCTCCATTCTGTTGTCTTCTGCATCTACATCATCATGAGGCCTTGACCTAACAAGAAATGGCTACTATTCACCCCGAGGGGCTATTTGTTTCGAGAATTTCATAACCCCGTCCATGCGGTTTGGCTAAATTCACCTGCCCTTATAAACATTCCTACGCTGACAAAGCCGTACATTAATTGCCGTTTATCATTTCCATCTCGGTATCTATAAAATCTGTGAACTTCAGGATACGCCGACTCCTCAAGCTTCCCATATCTTTCCATACATGCCTGCCATGCTTCATAACCCCATCATCGACACCAACCCAACCCCAATACCTCCTCCGTACCACCGGGAATCTGATTCCACATCACCGGGAATACCAGAAACAAGAATTCAAGGCTATGCAAACACACAGGCTTACCATGCACGTACCAGGCCTGCAGGCCTGTGATTGGCGAAGAAATAAAGCCAAGGTTTAATTGATCGTATTTTAACCTCAAAACGGCGCGAAGGTTGAAAAAATTTAATCTTTTTCATCAGCAGGAATATATATATAGCATCGCGTTGCAGCTGTTTCAACATTAACTTTTGGGTCTAGAGATTCACCATGAACGAAAAGAGGGATCTAGAGGACCAGAACCACCTCTACCAGAAACGGTGGTTCTCGTTCCTTATGAGCAAAAAAGTTCCTCCAGTTACTGCTCAACACGAAAGAGTAGCGTATAACCACCATGGGTTTTTTAACAGAGTGTTTTTTGTATGGGTGTTCCGTCTTTTGAAGCTTGGATATAAAAGAACAATCGAGGAAAGTGACTTGTTCTTTCTCCCTGAAGAAATGAAAGTCGACCTCATGTTTGCCAAATTTCAGCACCATTTCAACCAAAGAATCAAGTCCAACAATGGCCATGTCAAGACAATGACGCTTATCTTGTCACTCTTTGATACCTTCAAGTATAGATACTTGTATGCTGTTTTGGCCTTGTTCTTGTGTGATGTAGGAAGCGCTTGTATGCCTTTACTTACAAGAAAGTTGATTGGATTTGTCACCCTCCGAGAATTGGGGGTCGAGTCAGGCCCAGCAAAAGGTATTGGCTACTCAATTGGAAGTGCTAGTGGTACTTTTACTATTTTCTTGCTTGCAAACCAGTTCTTATACTATTCGATTTTGACAGCTGCTCAGGTGAAGGCCATTTTGACTAAACTCTTACTCACAAAAGCATTCAAAGCCGACGCCCAGTCAAAACACGATTACCCTGTTTCCAAATTAACTACGCTCGTGGCAGCAGACTTGGCTAAGATCGAGTTCGGGATTCGTTTCGGCCCGGTGGTCATTACGTTCCCTATCACCTTATGCATTTGTATCGTCATTTTGGCGGTGTACATCGGAGCCCCAGCCGCAGTTGGTATCGGGGTTATTATTGTGTTCACGGCAGCTCTTTCGTACATCAGTTCAATATTGATCAAGATCAGAAAGAACTCGTTGGTATTTACCGATAAAAGAGTGTCGTACATTAAAGAAGTGGTTAATAACTTGAAGGTGATTAAATTCTACTCATGGGAAGAACCATATTTAAAGAACATTGAAGAAACCCGGAGACAGGAAACTCGCCAATTGTATAAGTTACAGTTTGTTCGTAACATCCTTATGGCAGTTGCCATCACCGTTTCAACCTTCTCCTCAATGGCTTCATTCTTGGTGTTATACCTGACCCAGCCAAATAAAAATGCTGCAGACACTTTCTCTGCTGTTTCTTTGTTCGGTCTTTTGGGATTTTTCATCACGAATATCCCCCTAGCCGTGAGTGCTACAGCAGATAGTGTGATTTCCTTAAGCCGTGTGGCCGGGTTTTTAAACTCCTCCGAAACTTCCATTTCGGCCAATATCGATATTGATGTGGATGCGTTCCCATCTGACGAAAGCACCGACCAGTCTGTTATTTCTGTGGAGAATGCCACCTTCTTATGGAAGTCTTTTGAGGACGCCGAGGAAGAAGACGATAAAAAGAAGAAAAAGAAGAAAAAGAACGATACAAAACCACCTCCTAGCAAAGTTCTGGATTCATTCCTGTTGAAAAATATGAACTTTAACATCAAGAAAGGAGAGTTTATTATTGTGACGGGTATGGTTGGATCTGGGAAATCATCGCTTCTTAATGCTTTGGCAGGGTTTATGACACGTGAGTCTGGTAAAGTCAGCATCAAGGGGTCCTTACTTTTATGTTCGAAGAATTGGGTTCAAAACGAAACCCTTAAGCACAACATTCTTTTCGGGGCTGACTATGACGAGAAAAAGTACCAGGAAGCCGTGTTTTCGTCTTGTTTAAACGATGACTTTGAGTATCTTCCCGCTGGTGATAGAACAGAGGTAGGAGAAAGAGGTATCACTTTATCAGGTGGTCAAAAAGCCAGACTCAATTTGGCCAGGGCCATCTATAACGACTACGATATCGTATTATTAGACGACGTGTTGAGTGCTGTGGATGCCAGAGTAGGTAAGCACATCATGGAGAGCTGTATCTTGGGCTCCTTGAAGGAGAGAACCCGTATCCTTGCTACCCATCAGTTGTCGTTTATCAATGCAGCAGACAGAGTTTTCTTCTTGAACGGAGACGGTACGATTGATATTGGAACTGTCGATGAGTTAAAGGAATCCAACAAAGACTTTGCCAACTTAATTTCATATAACTACACTGACCAGACCACTGACATGGAAGAAAAAGACGTTGAAGTGACAGAAGAACTGGAGCCTGAAGAAATCGAAGAGCTCCCAGTCATTGTTGCAAAAGATTATGACGAAAGTGGTAAGTTGATTCAAGATGAAGCCAGAGCCGTCAACACCATCAGCTGGGATATCTACAAGCAGTATATCAAGCTTGGATCCAAGCCATTCCACCCGCTCTTCTTCGGGGTGGTTATCATTGTGGCCATGTCTTTCAGTACTTTTTCCCAGTTGTTCACCAATAACTGGTTATCGTTCTGGACACAGATGAAGTTTGACCGCCCTGATAGTTTCTACATGGGCATATATATCATGTTTGGATTCTGTACTTTACTTTTCATGGTGATTGAATTCTTGTGCTACATCCATATGACCAATCTAGGCTCCCGGTTCCTTAATATCATGGCAGTTAAGAACCTTCTTTCTGCCCCCATGTCTTATTTGGATACTACACCAATTGGTAGAATCATGAACAGATTCACCAAAGATACCGACTCGTTGGACAACGAAATCATCGAACAAATTAGATTGGTTTCCCACTCAGGGTCTTTGATCGTGGGTACACTTATCATGTGTGTTTGTTATTTGCCATGGTTTGCTATTGTGGTGCCTTTCTTGATTGGAATCTTTTTGTTTGTTGGAAGTTACTACCAAGCATCTTCAAGAGAGATCAAGAGATTAGAAGCTATCAAGAGATCTTTTGTGTTCAACAATTTCAATGAGTCTCTCACAGGTATGGATGTTATCCAGGCCTATGGCAATGAAGAGTATTTCCTCGAAAGAAACGACTTGTTTACTGATAGCATGAATGAAGCAAACTACCTTGTGAATGCAGTCCAAAGATGGTTGGCCATGCACTTGAACGGAATTGCCTTTTTCTTTGTATTGTCTATCACCATGATGTGTGTCAACAGAGTGTTCAATATCAGTGCTGCCTCTACTGGGTTGCTTATTTCGTATGTGGTGATTATGCCCAATATCTTGACGCTTATTGTGCAGAGTTACACCCAGCTAGAAAATGAAATGAACTCGGTGGAAAGAATGTGTGAGTTTGCTTTCAGACTCCCACAAGAAAGGGCCTACCATATAGCTGAAACGACTCCTCACGGCTCCTGGCCACAGAAAGGAGAGATCGAGTTCAAGAACGTTTACATGAAATACAGAGAAGGGTTACCATACACCCTTAAGGATGTCTCGTTCAAGGTGAATCCCAACGAAAGAATAGGGATCTGTGGAAGAACTGGAGCTGGTAAGTCGTCTATGATATCAGTCATTTACAGGCTCATGGAATTGTCTGCCGGTAGTATTTCTATTGATGGCATTGACATTTCCACCTTGGGGTTGAATGAGTTGAGATCAAAGTTGTCTATCATTCCCCAGGAATCCATTTTGTTCAGAGGAACAATCAGGTCGAACTTGGACCCCTTTGGCCACAAAACTGACGACGAGTTGTGGGCTGTTATGATCAAAGCAGGCATTATCAGCCAAGAGGAATGTGAAGATATAAAGTCTGGTAAAACCAGCCATAAGTTCGAGCTCGAATCGGTAGTTGAAGACGACGGATCAAACTTCTCTTTAGGAGAAAGACAGTTGATTGCGTTTGCCAGAGCTCTAGCCAATGATTCCAAGATATTGTTTTTGGATGAAGCCACTTCATCCGTCGACTATAAGACCGACGACAAGATCCAGAATATCATTGCTAGTGCGTTCCATGATAGAACCATCTTGTGTATCGCCCATAGATTACAGACGATATTGAACTACGACAAAATCCTTGTGTTGGATAACGGAGAAGTCAAGGAATTCGATACTCCATGGAATCTTTTCCTGAATGAAGAATCGATATTCCATTCGTTATGTAACAAGGCTAAGATCACCAGCAGTGACTTCCACTAACTTAATCATTAATAATTAATTCTTGCAAATATATTGAAACTTACTAGTATACACGGAACTAAATAATTTACAACTTCACTTCATCTTTTTCTTATAATCAGCAAACGAAAGCTTCTTCTTGACGGGTGGCTTCTCCACTACTGGTGCTGGTTTAGGTGCTGGTTCAGGCTTTTCGGTTTCGAGATTCAACACCTTAGTGATCTTATCCAAGTTTGTATCTGTCAATTTCAACTTGATTTCACTAAGACTTCTCTGGATCTCAGGTTTGATCTTGACTTCTTGTACAACCGCTTTTTCGATCTTTTCGGTGATTTCCTTGGATATAGGAAGCAAGTTCAAGATGTTTTCATTGGTGACTTCGGTCTGAGTTTCTTGTTTCTTGATTTCGTCATCCAATTTACCCACCTTTCTCTTTATTTCAAGGTGTCTTGAAGTGTCGTACGAAACCTTTTCCAGCTTCAATTCAGGAGTCTCGGCCTTTGGAGGCTGCATGAAAAGTTTGGCTTTGACCAAATCATCTCTACTATAAAGTCTTTGTTCCCACGAAATGTATGCTTTTTGAGGCTTTGGAATAATCAACTCATCCTTTGGCTTGTACAAGTTGAGGTTGGTGATGCCCGATATCTTTCTAGTTGATCTGAGAAGATACGTGATGGCCTTTCTTACCTTAAACACCGCACAGTTTGGAAGATACAGAGGAGTGTTGGAAGTGGTTGAGCACCCACACTCTGTGAAGTAAAGCAACGAGTCGATGGCTGTGATCAAAAGGGTTTTTTCCTGGTCCGATAATTGATCAAACTTGAGTCCTTCGATGTCTTTGCTTTCGTCTCCATACATCTTTCTGATCGGATGAAGTTCGTCCCATTCCCAGGCAAGTCGAAGCTCTTCCTCAGAAGATTCATGGGTCAATGTGATGTCTTTTGTTGTGACCACAAGGAATCGGAAAGAACGAGTTTCAGGAATGTAATACGTCTTGATTTCACAATTGACAGCTGATGGACATGCTTTTCTGATGAATCTGGTTTCATTTCCAACAAACCTGGAATCCAAAACCACATCCATATTACTGGCCTTTTTGTCGTCGTTCAAAAGACTCACCGTATGCTTGAGCACCTTGGGTTTGGTGGTCCCCCATACATTATACTGGTTTGTTTTGTTATCTCTGTAGTTGGTGAACAAGTCCAATACACCAAAGTATTCAAGAATAGGCGTATGGGCAGGTATAACATCTTCAAAAGATTCATCTGAATCTTCACGCTGGGCCTGAAGGAACAAACTCAATTTCGAAATCCCATTGAACTTCTGTTTCTGAGAGTCAGAGTACGGCTTGACACGTACGAAAACATTCGGGGTCTTGAAAGAAGTTTTACTCTCCTTCATGAGCTTCTCGTGGTTGGGCAATTGCACATACATCTTTGGTATCGACTTGAACTCTTTCAAGGAAGCGATACTGACGTTCAACTTCTTCTTTTCCTCATCAGATAGTTGCTGATACTTGCTATAGAAATCAGCACCAAGCTCCTCAAAGTATTTCTGGGATTGGTGGTTCACATAGTCGTTCGACCGAAGCTTATAATAAGTTGACTGGTAACTTTCTGCCGAGTTCCCGTCTTCCAATAACTCGTTTTCTTTATTGGGAGTAAACTGTGGGGCTTCGTCGGCAATCGAAGCATCAAAATCATCCCGAAGCTGTTTCTTTCTTTCTCTTGTTTTATCAGCAGCCTCGAGCCTCCGTTTCTTTTTATCCTCTAACCTACCGGTCGAAGGTTTTCTTTTGTTGGAGGGCTTGGTGAGCTTTTCGGGGGAGTTTTTATCGTTATCGTCGTCATTATCGTCATCATTATTGTTTTCCTGTAACCTCTTGATGGTGTTGAGTCTGCATTTCTCCGGATCAAACTTCCCCCATTTCAGCTTATCACAGAAATAACACTTATACTCGTCTTCAGGAACTTCTTCGTTCGTGGTGTAGTCCATACACAAGCAGTGCTGCCACCGGTAGCAGATATCACACTGGATCGTGAACCCGTCGTCGTCTTCTAGAGCACAAATACACCCGATGACTCCAGAGTCCGGTTCGACTTTATACTCGTGTAGAGGAGGAGCCACGAAATCCTTATCGACTTTGAATGTGACGGTTTTCTCCTCGGGTTTGGGGTCTGATTCGCCTTGTTTGTTAAATTGTGAATCTGTTTGTTTATTTGGTTGTGGTTCTGTTTGTTTAATTTCAGTTTGTTTGATTTCAGTCTTCGTCTCAATCTTCGTCTCCATCTTATCGCTCTCTCTCTTCAATAAAGGCAACGGATTGTCTGCAGCCTGGGCCAAAGCAGCAGCAGCTATGAAAGCATTGTTACTATTGTTATTGTCTGATCCTCTTGCAAGCACAACACTGGCTGGTCCTGGTGATAAGTTTGCAGCCTGCATCACCGTGGCACCAGGCATAGAGCTCGTACGTTTATGGGACTTGTGGTCTTTACCGTCGGTTTCAGATACGCTGGAGTGGGTCGATCCGTGGTGGGAGACCGGGGCAGAGTTACTGGCAGGAGGGAAAGATGACTCGGCACTTGTGATATTGGCGATACTTGGAACCGTATACGGAGGAGTGGCCTGCGACGGGGCGGGAAGAATAGGTCGTTCGTTCGGCTGGGGGACGTAGGTTTGTCTTACCTGGTCGAAGGTGTGTTTGGTGGCGTGGAAAGGCGGTGCCAATGTAGGATTAGCTGGGGCGATAGCCTGGGATGTCTGAGGATGGGATGTCTGGGGATGAACTTCAGAAGTCGGTACTGGCGCCACCTGTGCTGGCTCTGGCGCCTCGTGGTTCTCGTGGGCCTGTTCTTGTGCTGGAGGCGATACATCTCTCGAAACCGCCAGCCGTTTGGCGTCAGTGTTTATGCCATCTGTCTTTCCACTCAGGACGGTGGGCGAGCCTGCAGCCGACTGGGCGGTGGGCGACGGAGAAGCTCGTTGCTGCTGTTTGGCGGCAACGTTGGCAAACATCAATAGAGTAGAAGCATCCTGGAGAAGCTGGTCGCTATTGTCTGGTTTGCTCATGCTACAACCGATGGATGGGTTGAAAAATGTGATATTTATGCGAGTCGCACTGAACGATCGTATGGGAACGAGCAGGAATGGTGTTATTTGTTGTGTTGTTGTGTTAGTTGTGTTGTGTTAGTTGTGTTGGTGGTGTTATGTGGTGTGGATAACTGGTATTCTTGGCACGTAGCCAGTGTTCATTTATTCATTATTTATTATTCATTATTATTTGATGTCGTTTACTGCACGGCTTGTTTGATGACTGGCTGGAGTGCAGAGCTCTCCGATCTCGTCCCGGGTTGACCTGTTAGACCAGTTCCCCTACGTCGTTCTGGCTACGTCAATAAGGCCTAGTTTTCCCAGCATACTGTTCCTATAAGCCCATTTATAGGCCACTTCATAGGCCGTTCATACGCCACTTCATAGGCTCATTATAGGCCACTTCATATGCCACTTCATATGCTATCATAGGCCAATAGGCTGGTCCCCAACCGCCACTACAACTCACACTTCAGGCGTATATTCTATTTACATGCTATGCTTCCTTCAGCTCATTCTCCTTCAGCTCCTTCAACTTCTCTATATACTCCAACTCTTTTCGCAACGTATCCATGGCATAGTACACCTTGGACTGCAAGTAGAACGAGTTCCCCTTCTCCTTGGAGTTCACGTCAAATAGATATGTGTATTTCTTGTCGATCTGGTCCAACGATAAGTCTTTCTTTTCCAATCCGAGAATCTTGAGGGCTTCATCCACAGGCACTCCTCCAATACTCTGGGTCTTCGATACCCCGGCAGCAGCAGACGTGGCACTGACCTTGGCTGCTTGCTTGTATGCTTCGGTGAACGCCCGGCCAAACACCGAGGCGCCCGTGAAGATCACGTTCATTATCAATCTGTGGGCCATGATGAAAATTTTATTTCTTCGCATTCGCGAATCTATACTAGAAGTATGAAGTATCACCAGTAAGAATAAGTGTCCAGTAAGAATAAGTGTCCAGTGAGAATAAGTGTCCAGTAAGAATAAGTGTCCAGTAAGGAGAGATGGTGTAAGGTGCTTATAGAGATTTAGAAGGTGTGAAGTTGGAGGTCTGTATTTTACTGAACAGATGTGTTAGTTGGTTACTTCAAACCTATGAGAGTTCATGTTCTAACATTTCAATGTGTTCTCTGCTTGTGTAATACTGAGATTCAACTCATCAACTCGAGATCTACTTTACTTGAACTAACGAAGAAACTGATCTTTAGTTCTCTAACGCATACATTTAAACTACCATATTAATACATTTCACCTGAACAAGAGTCAATCTTGCCCTGTTTGTGAATGAACTGTTGAGGAATGAGTTTGGTACCAATAATGCTGGTATCTAATAAACATTGTATCAAGACGACTAATCGATATGGGGTAATCGATATGGGCTAATTAATAAGGACTTATCAACATGGACTAATCGATATGGACTAATCGATATGGACTAACCGACATTCTAATTATCAATGGTACACTAGCCACTAACCAATACTGGCCAGTTAGCTGAGTCTCAGTACTGATGAACCTTACCATCGAAAATCATTACTCCGCCTAGTGGAGCGGAATCCTTTCTCGAGTCTTTCAAAAGCTCTTCGTCGTCCAAAACATCGTAAAGTAACTCTGCTTCCTTGGCCACACTGGCTTGGTTTTTACCGGTAAATGACTTGAGCTGTTCGGCTTTAGGCTTAAGAGTCCTGATCCTTTCAAGTATCTGCTCCAGCCCAGACATCACTAAGAATAAAGCAAGCCTTAATGTCTTACAGACGATTTCACCGTTAGTTGAATTCAAGTACTCGACAATCGTATTGAAAACATCGTCAACTGCTGGAGGATAATTAGTCAACTGAGCCACTTCTCTCCCATCGGCATCGGATATATCCTCTTTCCCATTCTCGATACAGTTAATTACTCTACCTTTATAAACACCTCCTGCACCGCTCATGGCAACAGCTTGTTTGGCAAACCCCTTTGCCTTTTTGACTTTATCGAACAATCCCATATCTCTGGAGAGCTACGTTTCGGGGGATATGTGGTTTATATCCCTTTTGTTTACGAGTTTTTCGTAATTGTGAGGAACTACCCCCACGGGAAACGGAACTCTGGAGTGACACCGATCGGCGAAAAATAGACTAGGGGGTGAAAATCTTCAGGAACTGTAGACCATTTGTGTTTAAATAGCTGTCAGGGTGATGGACAAGGTAGGGGTTGTAGAAGGTATGGATTAATACCAACCCGATAGCTGTCATCGATGTCAATGATCTTGACTCCGGCACGTGCTACTACGCCGGCAGTATGCAGAGCTGATAGATAGCCCCATGCACTACTCGTAGTGCACTACTAGTCAAATAGGTTTGACGTAGTGTGAGTGAGATGAGTTGATGAGTCTGATATGATAAGGGCACTTCGAAACATAATGTTCTAAACAAACATAATGCTTAAACGAAGATAAAGCTTTACTTGATGCTTCGACATAGTAGACGCCCACTCCAAGCCAGCTAAGCGCCAACATATCTACTCCTCCAACAGAGAACTACGGATGTAGCACAATGACATAATCTGATAAAACGGCCACCAGCCAGCGCCAATGGCATTATCAGAACTTGACTAAATCATAAAGTGCTAGTAATCTAAAAGACCGGAAACGGAGTGTTTATTGTGGCCAATCTGTTAAAAAGGTCAAAAAACACTTAGCTGAACGCTGAACCTAATTCACACAATCACTCATGTGGTGTACTTAAGATCCAACTAGGGTCTTTATGTAGTTGTACATTAAAGTACAAGTTATATATCTATTAAGAGATAGTATAACCACTACTGATGATTAAAGAAGAAAATTTTTTAGGCGCTCTCGTCGGTATTTATACTTGTTGATGGTCGTGCGCGGCCGGTTGTCGCATCGCGGTTCGTCTCATCTCAAATGCTGCGAAATGGGAAACGACGTAAGAATGGCTACTAAACTGCTTGATAGTTATCGGCAGTGGCTCTTAGAGAATGCGTTTTGGAACGACGAGGTGGTGGAGATCCGGGACTCGGATATAGGGGGCGTGGGGGTTTTCTGGAAAGACACTGATACGTTGGATGAGTCGGTGGTAGATACGATCTTATTGAGAGTTCCTAAATCGAATATCTTGTCAAGCAAGAATTCTCTGATCTATAACTTGCTTGTGGATCACACAGAGACACATAATGACGAAGAAAACGGCATAGACCTCTCGGAGGGCATGCACGCATTAATCGTCTCATTTATCTACGAATTGAACATGAAAGAGTCTTCTCCATGGTCAGATTACTTGAAATCAATTGATCCAGATATTACCAATATCGACTTGCCTATTTGTTTATGGAAGGAGAACGAGAGAAAACTATTGGCCAATACAGAGTGTGCTGCCTTGGGGATGGTGGATTTACACGAGTTGGTTATCCTTTTCGAAGAGTGTATTAAGTTTGCCAAAGCGAATGAAAAATACGTTGGTATTCCATCTGTATTTGATGTTGATTTATCCAAACAAGACGATAAGTCATTCAAGAAGTATAAGGCCAATCTCGAGAAGTTCGGGTTGTACATTCAATCGGTGATATCGAGAGCGTTCCAGGTGGACGATTACCACGGGCCCTCGTTAGTGCCCGGTGCCGATTTGTTCAATCATTTGTCCCCTATTTTGACAGAACATGGTGATGTGGTTGACCGGGAAAACGTCCATTTCATGTGTGATGGTGGTGAAGATGTGTGTGATATCTGTGGAGAACAGGAATGTGACCATATGGACGAAGACATGGGCGATCTGATGGTGGAGGATCTCGACGAAGTTTTGGGCAACGAAGTTCGTGAAGAGGAGCTCGAGGAGGAGGAAGTGGCTGAGGATTTGTCTTGTTTCGAAGACGATGAAGATGTTGAAGTGGACGAGTCTTCGGAGGAGGATGAGGATGAAGAAGAGGAGGAGGAGGATGAAGAAGAAGAGGAGGAAAGTGATACGAGTGAGATTGGAGAGATCACGATGGAGCTCATCCAGCAGCTTGAGCAGGAAGAGCAGGACGAGGAGGAGGAAGATGAAGATGATGAAGACGATGAAGACGATGAAAACGGTGATGAAGAAACAACTGAAACAAACCTCGAGCTCCAAAACATGCTTTTAGACGGGTCCAAGTGTGTGGATATTGTTCTCACCAGTCTTCCATCTCCAGACCACAAATATGAGCTTTTCAACACGTACGGGAACGAATTGCCAAACCCATACTTGCTCCAGAGATACGGGTTTGTTTGTGGTACCAAGGAAGCAAACATCAACGATACGTGTCTGTTGAACGAAGAGCTTTTGACGTATATCAAGCAGCTTAAAACAGGTCATAGTACAAAGAACGTGAAGCAGCTTGAGGCCAAGTTGGAGTGGCTTGAGAACAACTTTGATTTACTTCTTGAGGTTGTTCACGAGGTGCAGCGGGAAGCGGACGAGGAGGACGAGGATGAGGAGGACGATTGTTGTGGTGGTTCCCACGGCGACTCTCACGGCGATTCCCACGATCACGACTCCCACGATCACGACTCTCACGATCACGGCTCCGACTCCCACGACCCCGAAGACGACTTGCCGGAAAACTGGCAAACGGCTGCAAAAGTCTTCTTCGACGGAACAGTCAGCATCCACGCCCTCGTGATACTCAGACTCGTGCTTCTCCCGTTCAAGATCTTCCACATCAAACTCCACAAATGCAAACCCAGCAAGCTCGACACCCGAATCATCAAATACCTCATAAACCCTCTCACCGATGCCAAAGAACAAGAAATCAAAACCCTCATAAAAAGCTGGTGCCAACACAAACTCGACCGGTATCCCACCAAGGCCCAGCTCGCCTCCAATACCCCAAGAACATCCATTATTCAACTGCTTGTCGAACAAGAAAAGAATATTCTAACTAGAGTAATTATAAATTTAGCTTAGCCTTACATGAATGATTTCGCATTAGTTCGCATTATCAAATCTTATAAAGGCAACAACTTGGTATCGATACTTGTAGAAGGCAGATTCGATAACCAATGTCATCTCCTGACGTCACTAGCTTTCAGTCTGAGAGCGAAGAGGAGTCCGACTTCAGCTTTGACGATGACTCCGATATAGACTTTGAGCCGGACCATCCCCATACTCCTACCTCTCCGAAAGATGACGATAAGACTTCCATCAATGTTAAACGGGGGGCCTTCGAATACACAATGACTTCCTTGGAAGACTTTGTATATGATGAGTTCTTGGTGCCGGCAAATGTTATTCAACAGCAGCTTCTCCAGGTATCATATGATAATATATTGATCATGCTCCACCAAAGCAGGTGGCAGCAGGACGAGGTGGTGAACAACTACTATGATAACAGAAGCGAGTATCTATCACTTTGTGGTGTTGTGTCTGCCTCTGAAAAGAAGAACCGTTGGGCTCCAAAAACTGATTTTTCATGTATGATATGCTGTGAAGACCTACAGAACACCGAGACGTTTAGCTTATCGTGTGGCCACGAGTACTGTGTTCTGTGCTACAGTCAATACGTGCAATCACAGGTCCCTATAGGGAACCTTATACGGTGCATGAATCCATCGTGTAATCTCAGCATCCCACACGAATATGTTCAACGGCTTTATTATCTCGATAAAGACCCTAAAGATGAAGTTCTCAGGCAACAAGACTCGTCCAAGCACAACGACAGATACAGAAGAAACGTGCTTCTCCAGTCGGCATCCAAACAGTTTATTGTAGGGACAAAGAGAAACTATAAGTGGTGTCCTGCCCCCGACTGTGAAGGATTGGTGCAAGTGATTGGGGCTCTCGATGAGTCTGATGTCGAGCCAGTCAAGTATAACAATAATCTTGACGACGTGACAATTGTTTCATGTATCAAAGACCACGAGTTCTGCTACAATTGCCAGTACGAAAACCATCTACCGTGTCCGTGCTGGGCCGTTGCTCTGTGGATTAAAAAGTGTAATGATGATTCCGAAACGGTCAATTGGTTGGACGTCAACACCAAGCCGTGTCCCAAATGTGCTGGGCCCATTGAAAAGAACGGAGGGTGTAATCATATGATCTGTCCTCGGTGTCAGGACCATTTCTGTTGGATCTGTCTTAAAGAATGGTCGATTCATGGAAGTGAGTATTACAGGTGTAATAAGTTCTCTCCAGGAGAAGAACCGTCTAATGAGCCTGCGGTGAACAAGCTGAAAAGAGAGTCTCTACAGAGATATCTTCATTATTACAAGAGATTTGCTCTTCATGAATCGTCGATGAAAGGAGATATCAAGACCCTTTTATCAGTCAACTCCATGATGAAGAAGTTTATGGAAGAGCTGCTGAAAACCACCAACAACACCTTGTCGTGGATAGACGTGCAGTTTCTTCAGGATGCATTCAGGGCCTTGACGGGCGGAAGAAAAGCATTGAAATGGTCTTGTACGTTTGGGTTTTACTTGGAGTTTGGCACGTACGGAGACGTGTTTGAACAGCTACAAGAATACTTGAACAGAAGCGTGGAGGACTTGTCCAAGATATTCGAACAGATCATGGACAAAAAAAACAAGTCCAAGACCACCGAAATCATCATGGTTGAAAAACAAAACATCATTAATTTATGTGGGTTGGTGACCAAAAGAAAAAACACTCTTATAGAATGTGCATCAAGTGGTCTTAAGGACGGGCTTTTGAAAATCAGTAACTTGAAGTGAAACGGGCCAAAGCAACCAAGGCAAAATCAACTTGACCGGCCCATTAAGGTTTAATTTATTGTCACATTCACTAATTTCAAAGTCTATTTTCACATGAACACAGTATACCCTTATTTATACCTATAGCCAATGCTATTATAATTTATTACTCGCTTCATCTCATAAATCCACCCGGTTTCTTCTCGTCAGCCATAAGCATTTTCTTATCCATATGCTTATCAGCGCGCTCTTATCATCCAATGGTTGTTGCAAAAAATATCAAATAAACTTATACTTTTCATGGATCCACTAATTCTGCGGACCCGGTCCAGGACCAGGAGTTCTCTAAGTCAGCAACTTGCAGCTGCTGATACCACCATGGGCCCACCTGAACAGAATGAGGAACGAGCCCATCAACGGCCCACGTCCCGATCAAACGGTGCGCTTGCCAGAACAAACAGCTCCAAGTCGTTGAATGTCAAAGCCAAACCTTCTACTCATGAAGACTTGCTACACCAAGTGTTGAACCATAGCAAGCAGCATCGTCCGTCCATGAAGCGGTGGAACTCGGTGCACTATACTGAGGGAATAGCAGACCGTAAGACCGACGATAGTGTTTCCCCGTTGAGCAAGTATGGGCTTGAGAGCGTTCGTGGTAGGACGGG
The DNA here is from genome assembly GCA_030571955.1 of Yamadazyma phyllophila. Lineage (NCBI taxonomy): Eukaryota > Fungi > Ascomycota > Pichiomycetes > Serinales > Debaryomycetaceae > Yamadazyma > Yamadazyma phyllophila. The sequence goes on along the minus strand of JAJLZE010000008.1, from coordinate 135,426 downwards.
GGGTTCTGGAGATAGTAGGAGCAATTCCAGGGCCAGTAGGGAGACGTCCAGGAAGAACGGGAGTGTGGTGAGGAGCCATTCGGGTAGTAGAAATCATTCTAGAAGTAGGAGCAGAATCAACTCACAAGATGCAACTGCTTGTTCAACAGACAGGACCAGGAGACATCATTCTATAGATGAATTTGCAAGACGTTCCACTGATAATTTGAATGTGAAGAGTGTTGTTGATACAAGAGTGAGAGAACAGTCTAAGCATTCAGATCCAGATACTTCTAGGTATTCAGATACTTCTAGGTATTCAGATACTCCCAGACAATCCACTCCCAAACACTCCCACCCCAACTCAAAAAGCATAGAAAGACTCAGCATAGATAGACCCCTGCACCGCAAACCAAGGTCCCACATGGCATCAGCAGACAATAAGTTCCAGGACCTCGGGCCCATTAAACCAGATAAAAAACCCAAACCCGAGTCTCCTAATGCCTCGATAGCCAGCAAACTTTACACCAAGATGATTCTGCTTATGCACCACGACGGGGGTTCATTGACGGACGACGACTCACCTCCAGACCGCAAAAAGTCACTCAATGTCGAAACACCGATCCTGAAATACCAGAGCGAGCTGGACTCCGACACAGAAGGCGAAGACGAATCCGATACAGAACAAACTGTCTGGAACAGAAACGACGTATCGCTTGCAGACGAAGAAGACTCGAACCTCAATGATATAATGAAGGAAATCAACAGTTTCCAAGATACGTTTGTTCAGAAATATAACAATTCCAAAACACCTGTCACCGAAAACGGATCGTCCAGAACCCAGCAGAAAATCCTACACTATAAGGATCTCTATTCCGGCGAAGATAACTCGGGATACTTCAGTCTGAAGCTGAACTCTTCCATCAATACGTTAGGAGACTACAGCTTTCGAATGACCCACGAAACCATCATGCTTCAGTACAACCAGGTACGCCACAGGTTCCCAGACGCCACCGATTACCGTCTCTATACCGTTGGGGGCGAGCCGTTGAAGGAAAAAGATGTATACTTCAGTAATGTGGGAGTTCTTGGGTTCTTGAACCGCCAGCAGTTCAAACAATCCAGTCCAGCGCCCGCCGAAGGTTTGGACAGCACGAAGCCATCGTCTCCGGGTGGCAAACATCTACGCCGTACAAAAGGATGGACCCAAACCATCGAGCCATTGCACATTGAAATATCACCGCCAGAAGAACCACCAACCAACGCTTCGTTCCCGGCCAAGCCGCCGCCAAAAGACCCCGATCTCATCACCAGTTTATGGAACACCGAGATGTCGAAGGCGTTCCCCAATTTGCCCCAGCAAGGATACACTCCGAGAGGGTATGAAGAGAACGGGCATTTACAGGTCACATTCAGCGGTCGGTCAGGAGCACAACTGGCGTCAGAAACAAACAGCGCCAGTCCGTCATCGTTCAACGTCACCCAGACCACGAGCTTTGCCCACTTGGCCAGTAAAGTCAAGCTCAATGCCCAAATCACTAACTAATAGACTAGATATACAATAAATACTCAAATTGAAATTCGCGATCACCAACTCAAAATATCATGAGTAAACGATTCAACTTGCCGTACACCACGCAAGACCTCTTCCCGCTGGTGGGAGCGCCTCTGTCGCAGCGGGGCAGGCCGGGGAGCATATCGGGCCATTCAATTGGGTCCAACGGCTCGTACACTTCGGACTCCGGGTCGTCGTCGTACGGGTCCTCACCCACCCTGATGCAATCAATAAAGAAGATGCTTAAAAGACTATTCAAACCAAAGACCCTTGACTTCGAAACAGCCATGTGGGAGATCTTCCATCTCATCATAAACCCCAGGAAAATGTACCGGTCCCAATACTATTACAAGCAGTACCAGACCACCGGGAAGAACAACTATGCTCGAGATGATCCATCATTTTTGATCCTTTTAACCACCTTCTTGAGCATCAGCGCCATCGCCTGGGGGGTGGCGTACTCGCCTCATTTGGTGGACATCTTAAAGTTGGTGGTTTATATGGTTTTGGTGGATTTCTACTTGACTGGTATAGTGATATCGACTGTGAGTTGGCTTGTCACCAACAAGATCTTCCATAACTCATGGGGATTGACTTCAATGGATAGATATAACGTCAACTATATTGAATGGGGGTTTTGTTTTGATGTTCATTGCAATTCTTTTCTTGTCATTTGGTGCTTGTTATACTTATTACAATTTATCTTGTTACCATTGATCAACATCAAGAACCTGTTCCCATCCTTGTTGTTAGGAAACACCCTTTACTTCGTTTCCATTGGCTACTACTTTGTCATCACCTTCTACGGGTTCCACTCGTTGCCATTTGTAAATACCCAACTGATCAATTCCAAGTCAGTTAACGATCCGGCAAAACTCTTACAGTTCATTATCATAGGAGGAATACTACCAGTGTTGGCGGTGGTGTGGTTCTTGACGTTATGCTTCAAGGTTAACGTGGCGTATACGATGATCGATACTTACTTCAACTAGACGTCTATTGAATATAAATGCATTACTTAGCTCATCTAACTCTTGGACTCGGCAAGCTGGTCCAACTTTTCACTGGCAGCTTTGATCCGCATGTTGGTTCTGTTGCTTAGTTCGTAGTCTCCCACATCACTGATGGCAGAGGCCTTTTTAAGCCAGCTTTTACTCTCTTGGGCCACTTCCCGTACGTCGAACTTGGGCTTACTTGTTTTCAATAACCACACAAACATCGTCTTTTCGTACAATGCCGTTGGACTCAAGTAGGGGCTGTATGCGGACCTTTCGAACTTGAAGGGGGTATCCAGAATGACGAATTTGGAGATCACCTTGGTGTCGAGGACATTCAATCCTTCCAGGATCTTGCCCATTGATCTAAGGGTGACGGCTTGGAGGAAGTATCTAATCAAGGCTTCGTCTTCGTTTTCAGGGACCAACGCATAGTTGTTTTCTTCGGTATTGAGCGAGTATTCGGTGCCGGGCGTACCAGAGTATCCTAATAACTTGAGTGATAACTCGAGCTCGGGTTTACCCATTCTGTTGAACCCGTTCCAGAAATAACACACTTCATGGATCATCGAGGTACCCATGAGCTCAACATATGGAACATCTGGATGGGCCTTGCGACGGGCTTCGAGCTGGTTGGTTCTTCTTAAGGCAAACTTATCAAAAGGTAATTGTTTCTTACCGCCTCCAATACCACCTTTTCTTCCTTTAGCGTTCGCTCCGTGTCCTGGAACGTAAGTTGGTGCAAGCTTGATATACTTTTCTGCTTTGGCAGCATAGATGTCCATTTGTTTCTTTCTCTCTTCTTCCGAACACTCAATCAATCCCATCTTATACATTCTGTACTTTGCCACATAACAGGAACCAGCCATCAAAAGGTACACACTACGACACCAAGAGTTCAAGTCGATCAACCTGATGAAGTCTTCTGCTGCCTCATCGAACTTGTGGTCGAAAGCATAGAAGGTGGCTCTGTCGAATACCAACAACGCTTCTGATTGTTGCATTTGAATCACGTTGTTTGGGTTATCGGTGAATGCTTGCATTATATCGATGGCTTTTTTTAATTGTCCATGCGATGCCAAAACTCTTCCTTGTTGTAACACCCATAATGCATTGTGTGGGAAGATACTGCTGACTTTATCCAATACTTGAGGAGTGTAAAAGTCGGGGTTCAATAAGATTCTATCCAATTCTTCATCAGAAATCGAGGATCTTGAGCTAATATCAATGATATCGGAGACGTTTGCGTTGGAGTTCTCTGGCAATTGGAATCCTTGATCGACAAATTGGACTGGTCCATCGTAGAAAACTAACAAACACAATAATGCCAAATCTCCATGGATATTACGACAAGTGATGGCATTTCTCCATAAAAGCTTTAATCCAACGTCTCTTTCACCTTTGAATCCAACGATAGATAACACTTTTCCGATTGCAGGTGGAATCAAAGAAAGCACCACCTGTAAGATCCCAAAACAAAGCTGAACTCCGGAGTGAATAAACTCATCGATCGTCGAGACGTGTAGGAACGTATCGCTTCTCTCGGCTGAAGACACAGTGAGAATGGACTCGTTGTTTGAGTCATAGTGGGGGTCAGGAATGGTTGGGGCCAAATCAGTTGACTCGTCAAGAGTATCGAGGGCGTCGGAAAACTCGTCGTCGTCTGAATCGTCTTCTTCTTTATTGACTTCGATCTTAGGTGGAGGCGTGGACTCGGTCTTAAACGCCAAATTACCGTTTGGTACCGGTTCGTCTCTAGGCGATATACCTGCTGTTTTAGCAGCTGCTAAAGAACTTGCTTGTCTTGAAAGCGAAGCGTTGGAACGAGGCAAAGAAACAGACGACAGATTTGCAGAGATCTGAGAAAACAAATCGATCTTTTTAGGGTCGATGGAGTTGCCGATATTCGTTCCTTCTATTCTTGCCTTTCTCATTTGAAACACATTTTCCAAGTCTTTGATTAACTTGAAATCTGGAGGCAACGAGGCCGAAACCTCTTGGCCACCCAAACCAGGTAAGTCGACCGAACTAACACTGCGGTCGTTCTCCTTCATTAATCTTGAAGACTGTTTTTTCAACTTGGCCAAGTTCTTATTGAAAAGAGGTTCCAGCTCTTTGATCTTCTTATGAACCGAATCTAACGTATGATAGGCTTTTCTCAACTTGTATAACGCCTTAGCACTTTCCATAACTCCGTTGTTCTCCTGTAAAAGCATCACTAAGGCATTCAACAACGTGGACTCGGCCTGGGTGACCTGGAACTCGGTGCCTGGCGGATAAATGTACGAGGTGACTAGATTATGTTTTATGTTATACCTGGCGTTGTTTGTCGAGGCATTCTCTGCGTCCAGCAAAGTAAGATGGGCACGGGCCATCACCTCGGGTTCAAATCCCAAGGTGGCCTCGATGAATTCCATTACCCCTAAAGCGAGGTTGAAGATTCCCGCTGGTTGTTCAGATCCCGAGGCTTTATGCTGGGCCATTTTCTTCTTCAAAAGATCTATTCCTTCTGGGGTTCTGTCGTCCAAAAGGAAGTCCATGGCCTTAAGCGCCACCTCGAAGTCATGGACTTGTTTTAAGATCTGGCCGTAGGAGGTGTCATCTGGTTGCTGCAGCAGCGCCGACGATATCAGAAGCAACAGGGCCTTTTTGCGCAATCCCGAGAGCATGGTCGAAGGGGGCAGAAGCTGTGGTGCTGTGGAGGGGGTGTTTGACGGGTAGGGCCACGGAGGGTAATAGTAGGGCCTGGCTATGAGAGTTACCACGATCAGATCGGTATTGATCGCAGTCGCGGCAGGCGCGCTAAAAGGTAAATAGACGTGGGCGGACCGATCAGCTGCCAAAAGGAGACGACGGCTAGCGAGGTGTGCCCCCACTAAATGGGTATGTGCCCCCACTGCTGCGACCCGCTAAAACAAAGTGCTGGTTGCAGCCATTACCGAATTGAGAAGGCTGGCTGATAGATATGGAGTATTTTTTAGATGCTGGATGGCATTGTGCTGGTGAAGATGGTTGTGTATGGATCCAGGCATGCCATCGTAACATTAGCAACCCATAAGTGCTGGCTGGGGCAATTTAAATACCAGCCGATGCCATCGATTAACTTTTTCAAGTACTTTCACTCTTTTACTTCCACTTTCTTTAACATTGACAGAATCACTCCTGGATTCATACATTCTTTACTATGAAATTTGCTTTAGTACTTGCCTTACTTTCCTTAACTCAGGCCGCCCCGGTGAAAATTGTCACCCGAGTCCACACGGCTGCTCCAGTGACTGACTGGGTAACTTATGCCACCAACACCAAGACGGTGGTGAATACCGTGAACGGGCCACCAGCTGGGGCCACAGATGCTGCCCCAACTGAGACAACTCCAGCAGCTCCAACTGAGACTCCAACTGAGACAACTCCTGCTACTACTGAAACTCCAACTACAGAGACTACTCCTGCTACTACAGAGACTACTCCAACAGAAACCACTCCTGTTGAAGAACCAACTACTGAAACTCCAACCACTTCAACTCCTGCTGAAGAACCAACCACTTCAACTCCAGCCACTTCCGCTCCAGCTGCAGAAACCACCTCCTCCACTCCAACCACTTCTTCAGTTCCAACTACTTCCTCCACATCCTCCACTCCAACTACTTCCTCAACTTCCTCCACCTCCACCTGGTCCCCTACAACTTCCTCCACCTCCTCGACCTGGTCCACCACTTCCACCACCTCCTCAAGCTCGTCCGCCGTTCCTACAACTGGCGACTCAGACTTGAACCAATTCGAACAAGACATCTTGGACGAACACAACAAAAAGAGAGACTTGCACGGAGTCCAGCACTTATCCTGGGACTCCACCTTAGCGCAATATGCTGCTGATTACGCTGCCTCTTCTTTCTCGTGTGATAACGTCCAGTTGATCCACTCGCACGGCCCATACGGTGAAAACTTGGCTGCTGGTTACTCTGGAGGAGCTTCTCCTGTTGATGCTTGGTACGATGAAATCAAGGACTACGACTACAACAATCCTGGATTCAGTGAAGCCACCGGCCACTTTACTCAGCTTGTTTGGAAGGCCACCTCCAAGGTGGGATGTGCCAAGGTTGATTGCAACAATGCTTGGAAACAATACACCATCTGTGAATACAGTGATAGCAGAGGTAATATAGTGGGCACTGATCTGTCTACTGGTAAGAGTTATTTTGCCATTAATGTGGTGAAGCCATTGAGCTCTTAGACACTGTAATATAGTTTGTTTTATAGGTATGAAAATAGATACAATGAAAAGTAGATGATGAGATGAATGAGTTAATGAGTTTTTGAGTTTTTGAGTTAATTAGTTAATGAGTCAATGAGTTAATGAGTCAATGTGGATGAGTATATGAGGATGGTATGAGTATATGAGTGTATGAATATGAATATGAATATGAGTTATGAAACTTGTACATCTGCCTGTTTATCTCAGATATTTAAATGGGATATAAAATATATTTATCTAACTCTTTAAATTCAATTGAAATTTACATGAATATAACAAAATTGTTATAAGATCAAAGGATTTATCAATATATAACATGTATGTCATTTACTAAATTTAGCAGGGGAAGAGTTTAAAATTATGGATTAATTATAATTGATGAAGTACATAATTTACGTGAGTCAGCATTAAGACATAATATAATTGTTGAAAAGTTAGAATATTATAATAGTAAATTGCTTATTATTGTGCAACACCTATGATTGATATATGAATATATTTATGAATATGAATATGAATATAGTATATGAGTATATGAATACGAGTATATGAGTTAATGAAATAATGAGTATATGATTATGAGTTAGAGTGTATGTGTATGAGTATATGATTATGAGTGTATGAGACCAGGACATGACACCATGAACACAGGAATACTCCATACAATACATAACAATAACACCATACTCATATCTCGCCTCATCTCACCTCATCTCATCGCATCTCATTTCTTCACCTCACCGCGAATCTACATCTATCAAAGCGTATGTCTATCTATTCAATTTAAACTATACACCACGGTGTCTGGAACTCCAAACATTTAATCCTTTAAGACCTTAGCGAAAGCACCCTTGGATGGCTTGGCGTTGGACTTTGGAGCCTTGGCAGAACCCAACTTTTCGTTGGAGAAAGTCTTAGCGTATGGGTTCAATCTCAACAAAACTTGCTTGTTCTTCAATGGGTTCTTCTTCAAGACGTGGGTTCTCTTTTGAACGGCTTGGCCAGATGGTCTGACAACAGCTTGGATTTCAGCAGAGTTGATCAATCTGGTGACATCGGTGTTGGCAATGATGTTGGATGGCAAAGAGTAAGCAGACTTGACAGACTTGGTGGATTCAGATCCGTAGACAGAGTCCAAGGATTCAAAAGCACCTTGAGTCCAGATAACAAATCTACCGAGGTGGGCACCTGGAGCCAATTGCAATAAGCCCAAGGACTTGACGTTGGCGGTTTCAACACCTGGAACGTTTCTCAAGGCCTTGACCAAACCGTTGTCTTGAGCGTAGACAACCAATGGACCTCTTCTTTGGGTGAATCTTCTACCTCTCAACTTACCCTTACCGGCTCTCAACTTCTTAGACTTGATGACCTTAACAACATCCTTGTGGGCACCAACAGCCTTCAAAACAGCAACGGCATCCTTGGTCTTTTGGACGGATTCAAAGTCGTTGGAGACAACCAATGGCAATTCCTTGACTTGTTCGACTCTGTGACCTCTGGCCAAAACCAAAGAGGTGACGGCAGAAGCAGCAATAGCAGAAGCAGTGGCGTATCTCTTTTCGTTGTGGTTAACCTTGATGTTCCATCTTCTCCAGGTCTTGGTTGGAGCAAACATTCTACCACCTCTACACATGTTACCGAAAGCGGCTTGACCGGATCTGTGGGTACCGGAGCCACCAACTCTTGGGATTCTGGCTAAAGCTCTACCAGTACCCCATGATTCAGCGGAGGTTTGGGCACCAGCTTTTTCAGAGACAGCGTAAGCTTGTCTCTTGTTCTTGTTGACTCTGGTGAAGACAGAGTGAACCAAGTCTGGTCTGACTGGGGCAGCGAAAACAGCTGGCAATGGTAATTGGGTGGAGGTTTGTTCGCCGGCGGCGGAAACAACTGAAACTTGTGGACGAGAAGACATTTGATATATTAACAAGGAAAATTTTTCACTGAAAAGTTTTTCAATTTATGCGAAGGTCGTGTGCGGGACGGAGAGGTGAGGTTGGTAGGGGTTACCCGGAGTGGTGATGGGACAGAGAGACCGCGGACAGCGAGATGGCGGGACTGCGGCGAGGGCTGGTGCCAGAGTGACGGCGAGATAGCGAGGGCTGGTGCCAGTGACTGGTCTAATCGAAAGTTTCTACTATATAAGAAATTAGTTCTTGTCTTTATTCTGCTATATATGAAGTTACTATTCAGGTGGCTGATAGTTCTGTTCTTATTCTCTTCTTTCTGTTCTTTCTGTTCTTTCTGTTCTTTCTGTTCTTTCTGTTCTTCTCCTGTCTCCTTCTTTCCCTCCTTCTTTCTCTCCTTCTTTCTCTCCTTCTTTCTCTCCTTCTTTCTCTCCTTCTTTCTCTCCTTTTCTCTTAGTTCTCTTCAGTCTTCTCTCTCTCTCTTAGTTCTCTGTCTTCAGTCTTCTCTCTCTCTCTTAGTTCTCTGTCTTCAGTCTTCTCTCTCTCTCTTAGTTCTCTGTCTTCAGTCTTCTCTCTCTCTCTTAGTTCTCTGTCTTCAGTCTTCTCTCTCTCTCTTAGTTCTCTGTCTTCAGTCTTCTCTCTCTCTCTCTCTCTCTCTCTCTCTCTTTCTCTCTCTCTCTCTCTCTCTCTCTCTCTCTCTCTCTTTCTCTCTTTCTCTCTCTCTCTCTCTCTTCTCTCTCTCTCTCTCTCTTTCTCTCTCTCTCTCTCCTAACAACACCCCAGACCCTGTGAATGCGCTTGTCTCGCCAAATCAACCCCAGGCTTTCTCGTCCCAACCTGCCGGGCCCGAGTGTGGGCCCCCTCTATCGCCTGCTCCACCGGTAAAGCACGGCCAATCTGGTTGAAGATATCCAACACCCCATCACCATTCTTGGCGGAACACTCACATACAAGCACCTTATCGTCTTGATTAAGCTCGTCCACATACAGCGCCACCTCCTGCTTGGTGACCTGTCTTTCGTCGTCCAAGTCGGTTTTGTTGCCGACCAAGCAAATCACAATGCCTTCGGGCGCCTGTTTCTTCAACTCCTTGATCCAATCCTGGGCTTTTTGAAACGAGGCGGCGCTGGTTATATCGTACACACACAAGGCGGCGTTGGCGTTTCGGTAGTACATGGGCGCCAAAGACTTGTACCTTTCCTGGCCTGCGGTGTCCCAGATCTCGAACTTGATGGTGGTTTGTGATTCGGGAAGCGTGATGGTCTGGGTTAAAAATGCTGCTCCGATGGTTGATTCTCTAAAGTTATCAAAGGTATTCTTGACGAATCTGTGCACTATGGACGACTTGCCCACGGCGCTTTCTCCCAAGAGCACCAACTTGAACTGGGCAAACCTGTTGCTGTTTCTTGTGTCGGTGGACATTGGTATGCTATGAAGTCACTTGTTTGCTGGTAGTTCGCGATAGTGACGAGCAGAAATGAGAATGAGAAAGTGAGGGAGATGAGAAAGATAAGGGAGAGATGAGAGAGATGAGATGGAAGATGGTAGATAGAAGATAAAGGAGATGATATAAAGGAGATGAGAGAGAATAGTGAGGATATTGAGATGGGTGAAGAGAAAGAAAAGGATGATGGACTTGAATGAGTTGTCAGGGAAGGCTTATCTCTTGGGTGTCGCACTTTCTCGTGGTGGACCGGGGCTGGCGGGCGCGTGCTTTACCACCGCCACGCTTACCGCCATCTTGTGAGCCAGCCTTATAATTCTGGACTGTGTGCGGCAGAAACCGTTTAAGTGCTGGTCTTCTTCCACTGCTACAACTTAGTCCTAAATTAAACCACAACAAGCACCATGGAATGATCTTTCTGTACGGGCCTGCTTCATTATATATACATTATTGGGCGGCAAATGCGAGGATCGACTAGCAGTTTAACTGCAAGTTAGTTGGTCTTCGTATCTGTACTGTGCGTGTCTGCATGTAAGTGAGGAGTATACTCTGTTTAATCAATGGCGATCAAAGTGTGACCGCCGATCAGGGTTTTTAACGATCTGCTAATGATCGGCGCTAGTCAATCTAGAGTTTGATTATAAATAGCGCTCTTTTCCTGGTTATATTCTTCAAGTTGTTTCCTAATTTCTGAAATTCCCTGGGTGTTCTGTTATCGTTCAGGATGTTCTGAGGTTTATCTAACGGGTCAGGATGCTTTACTGGTCTTGTCAAAGATATATCTTTTTACTAATTGGTGGAGATAGAGTTCTCAAAGGAAGCTTGTGCAAGATTAAGAAGACCTGTTCTTTGGAAAGTGTCCGATATCCCACAGAATCCGGGTATGCCCCCACCAATCTACCGACCCATGAATTCACCGACCTACCGACCCACCGATCTACCGATCCACCGGTTCTGGTATGCCGCCACCAAGACCTCGGGTTGCAAAACCTTTCATATAAATAATGCTAACATGCATTTTTTTTTCCTGTTATTATTGATGAAAAAGCTGTCTAAACCCCCCTGAAAACCATTTATCTTGTAAACAATGTCTCTCGATGTACTATGATGCTCTTTTTGGGATTCAGGATCAGGATGTAGACTAAAGTGACCCTTTCTTCTTGGGAAACTTGTAAATTTTGTCGCCAATATAAGTTTGACAATCCTGAAATGTTTGATAAGCCATCAATTGCACCCAATGCCCCACCATAGAAGCTTTGCCCCTGTTAGCTGGAAAATGGTTGCAAATCCTCCACCGTTGTCCTCCTTCACTAAATGGTTGCAAATATTTCCCCCACGTTAGAACTAGGATCAAAAAAACCCCTCCTTCGGTAGAAGCTGAACCTCTCGAATTGGTATCTGTAGCCTATTTGGGACCTTTTCATTCCTTTTTGAGCGAGACTGATGAACAAATCTATGCTGCACCCTTCTTATACACCTCCTCTTTCGAAACAAATTTGCTAAAGTGGATCAAAGAATTTTTTTGAAGGGTCCCAGGACTCCCCCACAATCCGTGGAGTGCTTTATATCCCCCCCCCCCCATATTTTTACTGATATCAGGGACCTATCCTCCACCTTTAACTCGTATATTTCTCGTCCAAAAGTAGATGATTTAGCCGCCATTTACATTACACAAAACTGAAACTCCCCCAGTAGAAAATAGAGCTCCCCCAGTCAAATAAACCCCTTTTATTAGTATTGTGCCTCTCTTATTAGGATTTTATTCGTGTTGATGGCTAATTTATCGCACTTTTTTGAAACTCAAAAAAGGTCAAACTCAAGTTTAAAATATAGACACATTGCTGATTACTAGACAGTTATTTCACCAAAATAGTGAAATGACATATCAATAAGCTCTCACATTTGCACATATTTGATAAACGAGCGAGATGTACGTTTTGTGTCCCTGTGTATGTTTCTATCAATAATGTTCGAGCCTGAGACTTTGCGAGCACCATATATCTTGAAATTGATACCGCAAGACCTAAAGAACGTGTGTTAGCTCTCTGAGACTGATAGTGGCTACTGATCGGCTGAATATATCAGATATTTTCTTTGGTGAAATAAATCATTCGTTTTTTGAACTGAGACTAGCTGCTTAAAACTGCAGGTGATTTCAGTGCTTATAAACATAATATCTCTATCAAGATCATATAACACGGGTTAAAGTCAAGAAACGCTCTATCCACGTTATTCTATGCACCTCATTTCTCCAGATGCCTTTTTGTTTTAAACAAAGGGGCCTCTCTGAGCTGGCTTTGTAACTTTTTCTCTAAAGCACCCGGAGAAACCTAATAGAGAATACAGGTAGGTGATTTATAGGGCCTCCGGAGCTTAACTTTCCAAAGCATCTTCACTTAAGTATCAAAACACAAAAATTGGGTAAACAATATGATCTTTTTAATTCTTAGAAATTGTCTGACATGTATCGTGAAATCTACAAATTAGATGTATAACTACCTAGTATTTGAATCCAAATAAAAACCTCTCTACACCAAAACGCCTATGCCTCCTTTTCTTATGCGTTTTCTGCTACTCTTCAGATTTTTTCAAGATTTTTAGACCCCAATTGAACTAAAAACATCACCTTGATTCGCAGCTATTATTGTGAGAGTCTAGTATTTCGCTCAGAACTGCAACTTAATGTGTGGATGCAACCCCACGTATCTTCAACACTCTACATAAGCTCCAGAAAAAACATCTTATCAGTACTTAAGTAAGGAAATCCTTCACAAAAAAAAAACTACTATTCTTTCTTCAGGGGTCAATTTTGCATCACATTTGAGATCCATCCTTTTTGCAACAAATTCTTTTTATCTACAAACATGGTTGACCCGAAAGAATTCGTTATTCCAGGGCACAATATAATCACCGCTGTCATTGAAATCTTGACATCGCTTCCATTGGTTTATCCTGGTTATATTCCCCAGGTCGCCAGGTTTGATACTTTGAAGGAGGCTATCTCGGCTAGTTCAAGCACCATTGAAACTAAATTGGAAGCTTTAGGATATTATTTAGAGACTGCGGAATGTGTTCCTAAGAAATACTTTGATGTTGTTGGTTTAGGTGGCGCTAACTATATCAAGTTGTATAATGCAGAAATTCGTTTGAAGTTCACTGCTCATCATGGTTTATATCATATTGTGAATGAGAATGGTGTTCCAATTAGTGACGCCCCACTTGGTGAAACTTTTGATGATATGCTGAACTCTGCTATTGAGAGGGTGTTTACTGCATACGCTACATACTTACTGGATCCCGAACGTGTCCACATGAAAGAAAAGTTGAATGAGTTTTTCAAGGTAACCTTCGATGACCTAGCTACAATCGTACAGTTTCTTCTTCCAACAGATCCCCAAAACTACGTTTACTTATTGTAATTATTGAAACTATTGAGCCCTAGTGTGTTAATAATTGATGAGTTTGTTGCATCAAGTTGCAGTTGGTAAATATATAATCCAAATCAGGCGATATAACTGCATGCTTTTACAGGATTAGAACTACCAGAAAAAACGGTCGTGAGCAACTGTTCTAATGAATTTAGTGATGTTTGCTACGAGTGTTATCAGCAAAGTGTGTCTCTGAAGTTAGGGCCTGTGTCTGGTCAAGTTGAGAATTGTTACAAAAACAAAATTCTCTTCCTACATAATATTTGAGGTTATAAATATTTTTTGCAACAAGTTTATTTATTCACAAATATGTTTGAATTAGAGAGAACGAAAACACAACCGAATCCCACGGATGATAATTTTATTGCTACTATTCTAAATATCCTCTTATCAACTCCATTGTCTTATTATGATAGTACTCCCCAAGACGCCAGGTTTGATAATTTGCAAGAGGTGTTCCATGCAAGTGTAAGCACTATCAGGGCTAAATTGGAAGTTTTAGGTTACCGTTCAGCAATCAACGAGTACGAGTGGGTTCCTAAAAGGTATCTTGAACTTCTGACTTCACCTGGCGCTCTCTATATCAAGTTTTACAATGCAATAATTCGTTTGGGTTTCCTCGCTGGTATCGGTTTAAATCATCTTTTGAATTGGAATGGTGTTCCAATCAGCGATGCCCCACTTGGTAAAAGCTTTGATGATATGCTGAACTCTGCTATCGGGAGGGTGTTCACTGCATACAATCCATACTTGCTCGATCGCCGACGTGTTCATATGAGACAAAAGTTGAACAATTATTTCGAGGTCACCGCAACTGATATTACTACGATTGTTAGTACGCTTCTGTCTCACAATTGTAATAGAATTAATGACATCAAGCTTGATTCTACAATAATTGACATGAGGAGTAGGCTTGATTTTTTTTTAAATGATATTAAGAGTCAATTTAATACCCTACGGGAAAAAAATGAATTATTAAGAAACGATTTCAATGTCACACGGAGAGAGAATGTATCCTTGCACCACGATGTTAATTCCTTAGAGGAAGAAGTTGTATCGTTGCGCCAGGATTTGGGTACTAAAATTGAACACGCCTCCACGGTCCAGGATGCAAAACTTGACCTGTTGGCTACTTCCTTGGAGTCTTTAAGCACTAATTTGAGAGGTGAAAACATCCTCTATCTTACTAAAGTCATCCGAAATTCCAGAATCACTGAATCATCTCAAATTGTGAGCTGGTTTAGTTTTCCAGGTGAGGATCCTTTTTCTCCTATGCCTTTGACAGTACAAGAGATACTTGACTTGAATATTGAGGATCTCGCTATTATTTGCACTGAATATGGTCTCTATAATTTCAGTGATGGTTCCCGTGATCAGTTGTTGCAGTTGCTTTTTCATTACTTGTGTATTGTTATTTCATGAGTTTGTTGCATTGTGCAGCAGATGATTAATATATAATCCAAGAAAGTTTTCCAAGTAGACACTCGGAACATCTGTCGTCTCGACACAATGTGCCAAAGAGTCATGAGCAACGATTGTGATAGATTTGATGATGTTTGCCTGTAGCCCCGGCTTTACATGTTCAATAAGGAGATGGTCAATGTTTGTTTTCTTTGTGTTTTTGTCGATGTCTATCGCTAGTCTTTTGACTCGAACGAAACTTTATAGTTCGGTATAGATGCAACTATACGGCCGTGTATCTATCATTATCAGTTTCCAGGAAAGAGCTTTTGAGTTAGGTTGAGAAATGTTACACACACACAAGTTTGTTGTTCCTACATAAATTTTGAGGTGATAGATATTTTTTGCAACAAGTTTACTTATCCACAAATATGTTTAAGCCAGAAAGAACAGAAACACAACCGCTTCCCGTGACTGGTGTTTTTGTTGCCACTATTCTAAACGTCCTCTTATCAACTCTATTGTTATATCCTGATAACGTTCCCCAGGATGCCAGGTTTAATAGTTTGCAGGAGGTGTTTCATGCAAGTGCAAGCGCCATCAAAGCTAAATTGGAAGTTTCAGGCCACCGTTTGGCAATCACCGAGTGTGTTCCTAAAAGATACTTTGAACTTCTTGGTTTACCTGGCGTTCTCTATATCAAGTCTTACAATGCAATAATTCGTTTGGGTTTCCTTGCCGGTTTTCGTTTGAATCATCTTTTAAATGAGAATGGTGTTCCAATCAGCGGCACCCCTCTTGGTAAAAGCTTTGATGATATGCTGAACTCTGCTGTTGGAGAAGTTTTTACCGCATACACTCCGTACTTGCCCGATTCCCAACGTGTTCATGTGAAACAAAAGTTGAACGATTATTTTAAAATCACCACATCTGATCTTATTACGATTGTCGATATGCTTCTGTCTTACACTCAAGATACAGTTAGTGATTTTAAATTTGAAGCTCTCAGAACTGAAATGATGAATAAGTTTGATTCCACGGAAGCCAAGATTGATGGTCTTCGGAATGACATTGAGAGCGAATTAAATGTTTTGAAGAAAGAAATTGACCTCCAGGCTGCAAAAGATGGTTCATTAGTTACTCGCTTGGACTCTCTTGAGAGAATTGTAAGAACTGAAACCAATCTTCAATCTAGTAAGGTCATCCAAAATCTTAGAATTACTGAACCGTCTCAAACTGTGAGCTGGTTTGGTTTTCCAGTTGAGGATCCTTTTTCCACTATGCCTCTGACTGTACAGGAGATACTTGACTTGAATATTGAGGATCTCGCTATTATTTGTACTGAATATGGTCTTGAGACTTTCGGTAATCGCTCCCGTGATCACTTATTGAAGTTGATTTTTCATTACTTGTGTATTGATATCCCATGAGTTTGTTGCATTGTGCAGCAGTTGATTAATATATAATCCAAAAAAGTTCAAATAAGGCGCTATGATTATATGCTTTTGTAAAGGTGGAGGTCTTTCAAAACGCACTTTTGGGTAACTAGGTTTGGTGACACTTACCAGCAATAGGAGCTTTGTAACGAGCCAAGTTTACATGCTTTCAGCGAGCCTTGAATAGTATTCTAAGCCACTTCTGGAAATGAGCTCTTTCGTAATCAAATAAATTGACCATCCTCTATTCAAACAGCTTTAGAATAGAAAGACTATTCTGCTGATTAGTCACGAAAGTTAGGACTATAAAACGGTTTATTGAGTATCACAATTAGGTAGCCTATAGCTTCTGCCTTTAGTAATTACTATAGAGTCTAAATTTGCTGTAAATTATCATAAGACGCTACAGAAAAATACGTCTTAGTTGAATTCCACTCGCCTCGGCATCTGGTTTTGGGTTTTCTTTATCTCGTAATCTTACATAATAAATTATATAATTGATTATATAATCCAATGTTTACCTGATTAATTAGTTCCTAATTTTGAAGATTTAAAGCTGGGGCAGAAAGTGCACGTTCCAGGAATATATTCAAAGCTATGTACAGAGTTTCAAGTCAATCGAAGAAGATAATTTTCCCCTTAATTTTCTCCGATTGCCTTAAAATGGACGTAAAACTGTGCACGCTTTATTTACCGCCCGGAAATGCTTTGAAAGCTTCAATAAACGCTACACAAGGATAATTTGGAGTGAAGAAGTCACTGGAGCAATCAGAATTGCAATATCTTTTGAATTGCAGAAAAGTGTTTTCTTGATGGTCCGTCTGAAAATTTTGAGATTTCCCATACAAATTTTGAAAACACATTATCGCAAATAGTGTTAGATAGAAGAAGCCAAACATTCTCAAAAAAATCCCAAGTATCAAGAAGACGTTCTTATTCCTATTAGAGTTTTTTCAAAACAATGACTGGCTTGGTTCACTCAGAAGAAGGGGCTTAAATATGTGTCTATTTCTCATGGTTAAGAGCTGACTTTGGTGAGACTTTTTCGAATAGCCAAAACTCTTTGATCGATTAAAATTACTGACCCAAATAGAGCGACTACTGCTCAATATTTCATCAAATTTTGATGATATTTGATTCTTGACCATTTTACAGCCATTTTGGAACCTAAAATAGTACGTGCCAAGGCTAATTTATCCAAAACGCTGCGTGTGAAGGCTAATTTATCGCATATTTTAAACCCAAGAACCCAGATTTGAAATATCGACTGGTTTCATATAACAAGACTATAGATGATTCAAAGCACTTCTGGTGTATGCAATTATAATAATCATAGTATATGAAATTTGTGACTATGCTTTGAAGTACCAAAGCAGGCGTGGTGGCTGTGTGGTTTTGCAATTTCTCAAACTTGAGTTTTTAGTGAAACTTTGTTTTACCACTGTTTTCGCTTCCAGGAGTGTTTAGGGCTCTATTATTCACCTTAATACAGTTCTTCCAAGCGGCCCAAATTCCTCGTGAGAATATATGCCAAGTATTTTGCATATAGTGGGAGCCATCTGACTAAAAAGTTGTGATATTGGTTCTTAAAACCCTCTCTGCTCCCACCACGCCCCAACCACCGCACCTTTCCGCTCCTTCTGCTCCCCACCACTTCCACCACCCCATCCATCCCCTCTCCCGCTTCTTCCTCCTCAATTCCCCCCCTCCTCGCCCTCCCGTCCCTGGCGTCCCTCCCTCATCTTCTCCCACTTCTGAAAAAAAAAAAAATCGTAAATAATTATAATTTGAGGCAATTCAACTTTTTCTTTGTCGTTCTGGGTAGGCATTAACTACTGAAGTGAACATTGTGTGGGGTGTTAGCTCGTAACGTAGCATGTAAATTGATATCGCAAATTTTGTGTTTTTTTGTGTTTTGTTTAATGTAGTATAATATCTTTTGTAAGGGTAATGATGCTATGATTCTTGGACAGGAAGCGGAAGTCGTAGTGGATAATTGGAGAAATGTAAATTGGGCTTAACAGAGAGGAATTTGGGGAAATTAGTATACTTTTTTGGCTACGTTTCTAATAATATTATAACTCTTAATGTGAATTTCACGCTATAATTTGTCAAGTATATTAACTCAAGAGCTCAGTACTTAAGAATTGCGGCACAATGTCTTTAATATTTTTGTAAAGTATTGGGTGTCTAAGTGATTAACTTTTGAACAGTTAAACATAGATTCAGGTACCATCTTGAAGCCAGTTTTTTGGAGTTTACAGAAGACGTGCCAAGGCTAATAATCGCATATATCATTATCAGAGAGCAGTTGCAAAAACATGCTTGTACTTTGCATCTCGATGTTGAATAATTATGGGCACTAATAGGATTCGTATATATAAATTAGTACATATGGTGCAATTATTGGCCTTCGAAAGTTTAATTTTGGTACAGTAATGATCAAAATGCCCACAAAGCCGGACTCAATATCAAGATACTATTTGGATATTGCCATGTAGATTTTAAGTTTAACTGTAACGGCAAAAACGCTACCTGTATGAGTCCCTGAGACATCCGAGTTCTATTCTCTATGTTTGAACTCAAGAAAGATAGATGCATACTGACTATACACCTAAAGTCCTTGTATTAATAGGTTTAACGTCACATAGGTAAGCAGACTCAACTCCGAACTTCCGATCGCTTAAGAATACAGATCAGAAGACACAACTCCACTATCTATCACAACCTATTTGTAACTAGTTAAATCTTCCATCGATTCGCACCCTGTTCATCACTTACTAATCCACCAACTGCCAATCAATTCAATCACCATATACTCTCTCCGGTACTACAAAAACTCACTAAGTTTTGTATTATCTATTTACATGTTTACTCAATCTTAGCCAAAATTTCCTTGTCAGAATATAACAAGTACTCTTCGTCGCCAACCTTAACGGTACTACCTCCAAATGGTGGTAACAAAACCTTGTCACCAGCTTGTAAAGCAACTGGGATAGATTGTCCGTTGGATGGGTTGATGGTACCAGGACCAGCAGCAATGACGGTACCTTGGTTTAACTTTTCTTGGTTAGCTTCTGGAATGTAGATACCAGAGGCAGTTTTGGTTTGTGGCTTTAATCTTTGGATTAAAACTCTGTCGAACAATGGCTTTAAGGCTTGGGCACTCTTTAACAAAGACTGGAACGTTAGTAACTCGACTTACATGTCGTTAATGCTGTACATACCATCACGTGAATCTAATTGGTTATGGGATCTGGGGAACTAGAGGTTTATATAGAAATTTTTCAGTTGGTCGCGGGAAGCTAGAAAATTCTTTCGGTGATGCCACGCTTGATTGCAAATTGAATATTAGCCTCTACTATACGGGGTTTACAAACACTGTATTTGCTTATGTAAACTATAACTATTACTACGTAAATAAAATCAGTCTAAATACCTGTCAAGAGGTTCACCCAAAACACCTTCGATCACTCTGACAAGACCCTTTCTCACCTCCAACTCAACGGCCTCATCTTCGTCTTCAAGTAATTCGGCAATATAAGGAACCAATGTTGGAAGATGGCTCAACCAGTTCTCTCCTAATTTCTGGAAGATAGACTTCAAGGTTCTGGTGGTCCATATCTTGGTTTGAGAAGAGTTGTCTTTATCGTTGGATACGTATCCAATCAACTCTTGAACAATCACGTTATTGTGTTCATCAGAGGACACATTGGAAGTGAAGTTGGTGATGGCCTTGAGCAAGTACTTACCAATAGAGTCTTCGATATTCACCAATTGTGCCAACAATGGCTTATACATCATTTCGAATCTCAGCTCTTGGTTCCAGTATTCATCTTGATCATACTTGAAGGATGCATTGAGAGAGATCAAAAGAATTCTTCTTAAATTCACATCTTCAACGGTTCCTTCTGATAATCTTGTTAACATTTGACTGACAGGTTCAATCACGTATGAGTAATACGAGGTTACAATACTCTTTAATTCCTCTTGCAATTTGTTGAAGAACTTGAAGAAAGACAAGTATCTTGAGGTCTCATTGTCGATCTTAGAGTCTTCTCCGTTAACAGCCCATCTTGTCAAAGAGGCAAACAATGGTCTGAAACTCTTATCATTCAACTTCATGATGAAGGTGATTCCACATTTATGGAAAATGGCCTCTAATCTATGGATTGTGTTATTGTTGAACTTGTCGTTAACTTCACAGTGGTTTCTGAACTCGAAACAAGTCACGAGCCATCTTAAAAACAAAGTTGAGTTTTGAATGGCAGCTCTCTTTTCAATTCCTTCAATAGTTGACTCGAAGCAGTTTAAGTATAACCCTAAGTTGTCGGCTCTATCGTTTTCATAGAACTTCTTGTTGTTCCAGATGTTAATCAAACTCTTCAATGCAATAGGCAATTCAACATGTTTGACCAAAAGGTTCAAGATCTCTGATCTTAATTGGTTATCAACCAAACTACTATTCAAAATAGTTAAGATAATCTGGTCGATATTTGAACCCAAGAAAGCAGGAAGTTTCTTGATCAAGGTGGAGTAAAGCAACAAGATAGATGTTTCAACTAATTTGGCAGATTGAATAACTTCATCTTCCTCGTCATCTTCGTCATCTTCCTCATCCTTTGCGGCTTGATGGTACTTTGACCAGATTTCAAAAGAGTTTTTAACAACCTTAGGGAATGATCCAATGAACTTGATACCTAAGATATTGATGATGTTACTAATAACATTAACCGAAGAGATAATCAATTCCGGTTTATCACTAAGGAATCCCTTTTCACTCACAATGATATTCAAAGCATTCGATAACATTTTGCTGTTATCGAAAGAATCTTGGTCAACAGAAGAAAGCTTTTGAATAACCACAGCAAAAGTATCCAAGTAAGATTGTTGGAGTTCTAAGTCAATGTTCTTATCAATTCCCTCAACCAAAACTGGTAAGAAATTGGTCTTGATCACTTCTTTGACGTCTTCACTGATATTGTTCACGTTCAATTCGTTTTCAAATTTGACACTTGAAAGATTCGAAAAGTTGATAGCAATCTTGATAGAGAGAGAATCTCCATATGATGGCTTCAAGGATCCCACAATTGAATTGATGAAGTAGGAAACAGGAAGCATATCTAAGAAGTTATTTAATAACTTGTAAACGTTGTTGACAAGTCTAGTAGACTTGCTCTTCTTTTGAGAGAAGAAATCAATGGACTTCAAGATGAATGAGACAATCTCGTTAAAGTCATTCAACAAAGATTCCTTTTCTGATTCCTCGACCTCTTCATCAAGCAATTTCAAGTTGATCTTCAACTTCAACAAATTGATCTCGTTCAAATCATCCTTAGGACTGATGATATCGTTAGTGAAGTTCAATAAACTGATTTTTAAGTTCACCAACTCTTCAGTAGATAAAGATAACACAGAAATACCAAAAATTGGTCTTTTAATCAAATCCTCGTACTCCTTGCTACTTTTCTCGAGTGCTTGATTAGGAAGTTTATTCCATAAATGCAACAATTTGTTGATACTCTGTAATTGTTCGTGAGCTTCAAAGTTCTTGATTAACGTTGACGAAAATTCAATCAAGGAATTCTTGGTGTCTATCTGGTTGTTATCCAATTTATGGATTTGTGCTCCCACCAAGAAAAGAATAGTATGCAATGATTTCTCGACTGTTAAAGTCTTGACCAAAGAGCTAAACAACTTATTACGACGGTGTCTTGGGATATGTTGCAAAGCAGCCACGAAACTTGCCAACAAAAATTCAATGTCTTCATCCACATTGGTGGTACCATTCTGAGCCAAAGCAGGAATGACTCTCGAAACAGTTTCCTGTAATGCAGAGTTGGAGAATTCGTCGTCTTGTTTGATAGTGTGGGCACCCATGAAGGTAAAAATTGGCATCACAGAGTGTAAGATAATTTCAGGAGCCAAAGAAGCCAATTCTGCAATCACCAACAATAATCTGTTTTGTACTTGAGGACTAGTGGAGTTTCTGATAGAGTTGACAATCAAGTCAGCTCTGATGGAATTGGAATCGAATTTGAAACTCTTGGACTTCATAGACTTGATGCTCATTAACATGCATCCAGCCAAAGTCTCCTGAGCATAAAGCACAGGCAAGTGTCCTTCATTTCCAAGATAATCCAAGTCAGTCAAGATCTTGAACAATTCAATTAAAAGTTCTGGACGTGATAAGTTATCTTCTACCGCATCGGCCTTTAAGTTATTGGTCAAATTGATCTCCAAGTAGTCTAAGATGATAGTCAATTTTTTGAGATGAGTAGAAGCCATGCTGTTAATATCGTTTCTTGCCATAGTTTGTCTTGTTTGACTTGAAGATCTTCTTTTTCTCTTGACAATCCCTTGCTCTGGGACTTGGTCATTTAATTGTACTGTACTCAAGACGGAAGACACCAAGTCAAAGTCTAATTTCAAGTTAGATAACACGTCGAATGGGTCGTACATGACATTAGCGTCGGTTACCATTGAATCGATTAACTTAATGACAATTTTGAACTTATTGTCATTGGATTTGATCCTATCAAATACAGCTACTATTCTTTCACTGGTAGTTTCTTGTAAAGTTGGGGGACCTTCTAAGAAGCTGAGCAAGATGTCAATCTCTTTTGAAGCAAACTTATCGTTAACATGTGCACCACCGAGGATATTGACAAGGTTGGACTCGATCTTATAGAAGTCAAGCTTTGAATCGAGTGCTCCTTTCATCAATGAATCTCTGGACGATAAAAATGAAGGTAAGTCACATTCAACAGCTTGCTGTCTATAATCGTTGGGTTGGTATTCAGTGTTGAGGATAGCAAGAATTTCCCACACTCTAGATTTGATACTCAAAGGTAAATCTACGGACCATTGGTTTAAAATGAATCCTTTCAAGTAATTAGCACCGAACTTCTTTGAGTTAGACTTAGAGTATGTGAACAAAGATACAATCAATGCAATTAACTTGGAGTTATCTAAGATGATATCATCAAGACTAGACTCCTTCAAAATAGTAGCCAAGAAGTTACCATCTTTTGGTGATAAAATAGATCTCTTGTTCTTTGGTACTCCACTGTAGATTTGTTCTTCCAAAAACAAGTTTGCCTTCCTAGTTGGGGAAGCTTTAGATAATCTTTGGAAAATGGACAAATAGTACTGACGAACCAACTTGTTTTCATCGTAAAGTCCCAAGAAAATAACAGGCAACATCAAGTAGAACTCAGAGTCATTCTTAACAATGCTGTTGAGTTTCTTGTTCAAAGTCTTTAATGCTTGTAATCTGGCAATGATTGGGATTGATGAAGTCAAAGAGAACCTAATTAAGAAAGTGACAAGAAGTTCAGCAGACTTTAACTTAGAACTCAAACCCTTCAACAAACTCAAATCTTTGAGTAAGATCGATGAAAGAGTATTGAACTCTTCGGTGGTCGAAGGTGACAAATATGATGAAGTTTTTGTTCCAATAGTGAACTCAGACAATTTCTGTTCTATAGCTTCGGTATCGTTTTCATCAGCCATATCTTCGTCTTCGTCGTCTGCATCGTCAATAATTTCGTACTCGATTTCGGCATCACCATCACTCAATGTTGTCATTAAGACCATTTCCAAGTCGGTGATCTTCATGTCTGGCTTGAGTTCGGTTAATAAGGATTTGAACTGGGTGCTATCAGATTTATATAAACCTTCAAAAGCGAAAGTCACGTTCCTTTTGGTGTTTTCATCGGTAGTGTTGATTTGACCCAAAAGACCAATGAAAAGATGTTTGAAATCACCTTCGTCTAACTTAATGAATGTAAACAACTGGAAAAGACCGCCCTGTGATAAGTTTGATAAGTAGTAGAAAGCTAAGAACCTGCTGATATTGAAATTTTCACTAGCAATGCTTTCCACCAAGTCCTTCGACTTTACCAAGTCAAAAGCTGCAATCTTAATCTTATTGTCATCAGGGATGAAGGTGTGCCATAATTGACCCAAGGTTATCAAAGTCTTCTTGATGATACTGTCATTGAAGCATTCTTCATTAGTGATGATAGAATCTGTCAATGAACTGATAACCTTGTAGTTTAATGGCAAAATAGAGCTGGTGACAGACACTAAAGAAAATGCAGTAAGCTTCAATTCATTTGAAATCTTTGATGAATTGGATAACAACAAGTTACCTACCATTTTGAGGATTATAGGAAGATAGGTTTCCTCAACTAACTTGGAATCTCTGCTGTTAGCAGACAAGATCTGAATAGAAATGGATAAATAGAAAATTAATTGTTGTTTAAAGATCAATTTCTTTTCCACCTGGTCAATTATGAACAAAGAGTATAAGTTGAACAATTCAATGTTGTTCAAGAAACTCTTCAATATGGATGTTTGGGATGGGTTTTTCAATAAGTCTTTAAACCCAGATAATGGCAGGAATACAGCTGGGAAAGTGTTCTTAGGAATCACATTCAAGAACTTGACAAAAACAGGCTCTCTATAGTAAGTTAAAGATACCAATAATAAAAGTTCACCGTGGGTCATATTGATGTTAAACTTTCTAACCAACCATTCTAATGCTTTGATTGAACAGTTTAAATTCAAGTAAGGAGATACAAGAAGTAAAAACAGGTCTATGTTTTGGTTCAAGTCCTTCAAAAGGTCTTGTTCTTGAACGTTTCTATCGAAGTTTATGGAAGTTTCATTGAATAAGGTTTTCTCGAACCGAATAAATCTTTTATCGAGAGAGCTGAGCTCTTCTAATCCTTCTAAGGCTATTTGATAAATTGCCTCATAGTCTTGAGTTGCAGCTACTTTTGGTTCAAAGATCAAAGACTTGGAGTGGATCTTTGTCCTTGTCTTCCTGTCAACCACCACAGCAGCATTTCTGTCTGCGATGGCGTTTAACTGTTGTGATAAACTCATAGCGACTGAAAAATTTGAGATGAGATGATTTGGATGCGAAAAATAGATGGCTAAATATGATGATGATATGAAGCGGAAACGTATAATGGATAGGGAGTAGAATTTGGTGTATCTATCAATCGGCTCTACTATGTCATCTATGATGTTTTCTATTCCACTTGTCGTTTCTTTCGTCGTCTCCTTTTCTTCTCTATTATCCTACTCTATTTAATTTGTTCCGTCTGTTCTCTACATTCCTACACCTACAGAATATTTTGTGCTGTTTATTTAATATCACTGAACGGAGAACTATATGTACTCGTTAAGACTAAGCAGAGCACAAGCCGACTAAATAGGTTTCCGCCTGGCACAAAGTTGATACCAGACACTAAGCTTGAGGACCAAACTCAAGATACCAGCACCAGCAAAATACCTGACCAAACAGATATTCACTACTAGTCATCTTACTAGCCAGGGGCCAGATTGCCTACTTGAAATCAACGTCTATTAGACTAACTCCTAGCCAGACCTATCATAATATCGTACCTACTTTTTCTTAAACAAAGGTTCGCCGATTTGCTTACCTCTCAATTTGACACCTAAGGCTCTTTCAAGCTTTGCTAACAATTGTTGGTTAGGCACGGCTCTACCAGCTTCGTAGTCGTTAATCACTTGAGGCTTTTCGTTGATCTTGGTGGCCAAATCCTTTTGGGTGAGCTTCTTTTCTTGTCTAGCTTGAGAGATCACTTTACCAACACTTGCGTCGACTTTTTTAACAGCAACCACATCGTCGGTGTCATCCAATTTAGCTAATCTTTGACCCTCAGGGTTAGTTTTAGTATTGGTTGATCCGTACTTTTTTTCGGTGTTAAGAACAGCACCGCTTCTTCTGGCAGCATTCAATTGAGAAGAGGTCTTTGCAACGGTTTGTCTTGGACCACCGCCACCGACTCTAGCCTTCAGGCCAATAATAGTTACGTTATCCCAGTCAGACATGATTGAAAATTTTATTTCGCGGTGGTGAATTCTTTAGAGTTCTATAGGACTCACACGACCGTGGCCCTCAATGATTTGTGGAGTTGATTGTGTTGAGGCTATTAGTTTGAACTGTAGGCGTAGATTTGGATTATGTCGATGATCTATGTGAAGAGTTGTTACGTCATTTGTGTATCTAGAAGATGAGGGTGTATCTTTGCTTGGGTGTTCATGTTGCTCCTGCCTGTACTAATTGGCTGCAACTTATATAGATAGAATGTGGCTGGTTCAGAGACCTAGAGATAAGAAGCAGAATCACACGACAGCTACTATTTTCTTTCAACAGAACAAACAACAACCTCCCCTACTTAACTCCGCTACAGACCCAAATGTAAACATCACAAAACCTCCAAGCCACCTGCTTTGACACGCACTGTGCGCCCAATCTAAATATAAAACTTTCGATCTTGCAGCTATGGAACAGCAGACGATTCAATTCTACGGGACTCTTTTCAACGAAGAGGTGGAGAAGACCACAGACTACTACAAGAGGTTCTACTCGACCAGTGTGCACCCCGAGTCCTTAAAATCAACCTTAATTGCGAATATCCTGCCCCCTTCTGCTAACGACACTAAAGATGCTGCTTTGATTACTCTCTTTAATAAAGGAATTGATGTGTTTAAACACGTCACCCACTTTCATGCCCATAAGAAACAGAAAGCAAGCAAGAATCCAGAAGAGCACGTTGAAGAGGATATCACCAATATCAACTCAGACTTCACCGACAGCAGTTTACTCATTGAAGGGTTCAAGAACATCGATGAAGAATTGCGGATGGAATTGACGTCCAATGTGTTAAAGGTTCTTCGAGTCATTCTTGCTAGTATAGTAGAGTCCAACACTAAGCAAAAGTTCATCTTATCCGACCAAATTCAATACCAAGAGTTGTTTGAAATGATATACTGGCAGACCGAAAAGATAATCCCTAATCTTGAATTGACTAAGGTCAACCAGACATTGTTGATGGTGACAAAAGAGGTGATACTCTTCTTGTATGACTATGTGGTGATCGTAAGCTCAACTAGTCTTGATGTTTTGAAGAACTTCCGAAACGCAGGTTTCCAACAACTTTTGAGTTCTATTCTTATTAAGACCCACCCATCTTACGAGAGTGGAAAGGTTGTGCACGTACCTTCAGTTCGTCTTTCCACTGAAAGTTTGACCAAGCTTTTCTCTTTAATTGGAGTGTTGAACCAAGATCAATTGCAAATAGACTGGCTGAATGCAGACACTTTCAGTCTGTTTGTCAACCAATTTGATCCGGTGTTGAAAGCAGATTTAAAATACTGTTTTGATTACAACAACGATCTCACCAACTACCAGATCATGAACGACTCGTTCTTCAATTGGATGACAGGCAACTTCCTCAACTTCTCTAATGAGTACCTAAATGACCCATACTTGAGTGATATTGCCGTGGAGTTCAAAGACTTGGATAACTTGTTGGTGCATAGATATAAGGAGAGTAAACAGCTTGAGTTGGATCACCTTGAGCCTGTTGAACTCTTACCCATCTCATTATACATCAATAGTTTCTTGAACAACGAAGAATTCGTCAAAAAGTTTTGTCAATCTGATGCTTTGAAAAACTGGATATGTTTGGCATCGTACTCTTTGACCTATCAATTCAAATCTAAGAATATGGTTATTTCTACGAGGTTGATTCTTCATATATTCGACAAGCTTTTAAAGATCAACAATATTGCAGACATAACTATCGATGAATTCAAATGGAAATTGTGTCACCAAAAAGCACCGATTATCCCACTCAATACAGACAAAAACAAACAAAAACCATTGACCTCATACATGTTGGACAACTTGAGTGTTTTGATCAGATTCAATCTTAACAAGAAACTTGACGTTTCCAACTTCTCCAATGCTGTTAGGCTTATTGGGATCATATTAGCCAACCATAAGGATGATAACTACAAGTATGGAGATCTTTTCAAATCAATAGCTGGATTGTTCAAGTTCAATGAAACATATACCAAGATACTGACACTTAGTAATGATATTCTAGATGTTTTTGAAATATCATTGTCATTACCTGTCAGAGAACATATTATGTATGAGATCCTACTCATATACGACAGATTTGAAAAGGTTGATAAACAATCTTATCCATTAGTCAAACAGCTCGATACTTTCTTGAACGACAAATTTGACTTCAAGAACGATGATAAGTCTAAGATCCAGCTTCTTGATCTTGACTTCGAATCGCCTGAGCTCTATGAAACTCTCAGGCAATTCAAGCCCGAACAGTCAGAAGTGAAAGTCCCCAAAGTCCAGATTGAGCTAAAGGATATTCTAGTGAACTTGTGAGTTCAACGTGTTAAACAGGAAGATGTACCGATATTCGACAATAGACATTTACATAAACTCTAGGCTAATCTAAAACAATTCAACATAATGTAATACAAGCGTTCAGTTGTAGGTGTGGATTAGATTTATATAATACACTACTCATTCTTGACAGGAGTGGCATCCTTGTAATGGTAGCCTCTAAAGAAATCCATACATGTGGTGAACACTACCAATAAGATACCACCACCTGGGCCCAATCTCAACACCTTTGGAATGAATCCTTTGTATAAAGCACTGAAACCTTCTTCTCTAAATACGGTCACTAAAGATGGGTAAGTCCATTTATATTTGGTAGAACCAGCCTGGATTCTTGACTTGACCACATCGAAAGGAGTGTTTAAAACAGTACCAAAAGTACCACCGATAGTACCACAAGTCAAATCAATTAAGGTTTTCTCGGTACTGGATTTTGGCTTTGGCATCAAACTTCTAACTTGGTGAATTAAACCAAAGTATCCGGCATTCCACCAGATGTGTCTCCATAAGGTTGATTCCAACCCCTTGTATAATCCAAGTACACCATGGCTCTTGATGATGTCCTTGGCCACATCTGACATTCCGTTGAATTTGGTGGTCTTATCTTGTAATCTAATCTTAATCAATTCGAATGGAACCACCACAAAAGATTCGGTAGCACCGGCAGTGGCACCAGTTAAAACAGCCAATGGTTGGGTCATGGTTTGGACACCGAAAACACCTCTGTAGAATTTTCCCCATTCATCATTAGCAGCAAATTTAGTGGCTCTCTTAGGAGCTTCCATTAAAATTGGAGCGGTGATACCTTTGTATAACCTTGAAAATCCTTCTTCCGAAACGATTTTTTTCAAACTCTGTAAGGTTCCCTTGTATGCGTTTGTGGAGTCTAATTGTTGTCTTGTTTTGACCACATCCAATGGATACATCACAAGAATTTCAGAAACTCCAGCGATAGCACCAGATAAGAACTGGTAGACAAATGGTAAAGGTTTTTCGGACATTGTTAAGTTCTATTAAATACCACGAGAGAAATAAATGATATCGACCCAATTGAAACCAATCAACAAATCTAGGTATAAGTCCAGCCTAGAATAAATAGAATAAGTAGTGGTAAAGAAAACTATCTGTGATAATTGGAAAAATTTGATTTGTTCTCCACAATGAGTCAATCGACGCGGTAAAGGAGCGGCGATAACTGTCGAGCTAGCACGAGATTTGTGGCGTGTGGAGGTATTCTCGTGCGAGCTCTGCGACCCAGACGGGCAATACCGGCTAGCGCCCTCCGCGCTACCCACTCCGCTACCGGCTGAGATAGCAGGTGGGGATTAGGGGCTGGAAGTGGGGTGGGTGTAGGCTGGAGTTAGGGATTGTTTAGTTGAGTGTTAGACTTGGTGGAGATGATGGAGTTAAGTGGCAGGTGAGTTGGAGTCGAGTTCCGTTTGATAGGCTCCGATTGTAGAGGGGAATATGGTAGAAGAATCAGAGAATTGAGAGAAATAGAGAGGAATTAGAAAGGAATTAGAAAGGAATTAGAGAGGAATTAGAGAGATATTATAGAGAATCATAGAGATGATTATAGAAAGAATTGTAGAAAGAATTTTTTAGAGAGAATACGTGTTATCAGCTACTTCGATTCATACCTTTATTATGCTTAGTTTAACGGCTTTTTTGCAGATTATGCTGCTCATCCATTATGATCTACAGGCTAAATTGACGTCTGCTTTGGCATCTAATTTGACACATTATTGAACTCTATGCTCTTGAAAACTGTGTTGACATAAGCAGCCCTAACCTTACTTATCTTAATACCTTCACCCTCTAGCATACCATGACATCCATTGCCTGGTAAAGGCTGTTACCCGGTCACCAACCACCTATATAAGAAAAATTTTCGCATCCCAAGTAAATTGTGCGGAAGCCTTAACTATTACCGTGTTGCTTGTCTTTTTCAGATATCCCTACGAGCTGGCAAGCGTCAAGTTAATGGCGAGATAAACATGTCCATCTTAACGCTCTGATTAATTTGTCTTAATCGGTTCGGGCTCTTCGGAAATCGAATCATGAGATCTATTAAGGGCTGGTAGGTCAAACATTCTCTATATCCATTGTCCTCTCACTATAGCTAAGGCAAAGTTCATAAACACTCCGCCTATAATGATCATCTTTTGTCTCTTGCTGAACACCGTATCGTCGGCTAACACAAACAAAAATCCAACCACTCCTAGGAATATTCCGATGAGCAAACCAATAAGTATCTCTTCATTCAGATTCGATTCCATATCTGTTTGTGGTAATACGTGGTTCATGGGCTCTTCGCCTTGGTCATTTGTAGTTGAAGTGGTGTTTGTGTTGGCGGCGCCACTGTTGTTCACGGTTCCATCTGCATTTACCGTCAGATTGATCCATCTTTCCTCAAGCTGTCTCAAATACTGCAGACGTTGTTCTTCCTCTTCCAAGTCGTTGATCTGTGAATTCACTTGGTTGATGTTATATATTCTTTCAAACTGTGCCCGTAAATCGTTGACATCCTCTTGACTGAACCCTTGCTGAAGGAGCCTATCGAACCCAATTACTTCAGGTTGAGTGGTCCTGATCACCTCCTTGTTATCGAGTTTGTTCTCGTCCTGGAGCTGACGCTTAGATATCTTTTCTCCTATTACACAATGAACGTATACCTTTGGATTTGAGTCACTGATTTTGTTAAGGAGGTCAGCTTTAAAGTTGAAGTGCTCGTTAAGGACTCTCCCATTAAATATAAGCTTGAGTCTTTTATCTGAGCAATATTTGATACTCGACCGAATCTCTTGCTTGAGCTTCACGTACGACAGGGCATTGGCCAGGGCGATCTCCAAGTCGGGGATGTTATCGCCATTATTAGAGTCTATGAACCGGATTACTATCATAGTTTAAGCGCGAATTTAACAGTGGCTTAATGATTTGGTGTATTGGTAAACGTGAATCAATAAACATGCATTGGTAGACTAAAGTACATAATATACAAGCCGAAGGCATTATCGTAAGTATCCTGGTTTATTCAGTTGGTCAGAACTTATCCTCTGTACTCCTTCAAAAGAACCTCGGCATTCTTTCGTATACTTTCATCACTGAGTCCATTCTCGGATGACTTCTCCACAAGCCTGTTGAGGAAGTGCATGTACACGAGGTAGATAAGAAGATCACTGGAGTCGTTCTTTATGGGTGTTTTTGATTTTTTCTGTATTGCTTTCTTAAACTTTCTTTGACCCAGTGACATTTAGGAGAAACAATTGAGTGAGAATCGTGAGATTAAGGTGAGTGATGGGAATTGTTTATGAATGCTTTTTATAGGGTATATTTTGGTTGAAGTTATCAGGATGAACGATCAGGAGAAACTTCGTATGGATGGTTGATGACAAATCCAGCGATTGGCGGAAGAAGTGTTTCAATAGTGATGGCCAACGAAGAGCTGTAACCTCTATCAGCTACAGTATATACTTCGTGAAATTAACGACTTAATTGATGTTAGACTTGGCGATACGTAACATATTAATTGCTCAAAAAATGTACTCGTAGATTGTCAGCACCTGGCTTTTTTAATTGATCTTACCTTCTAAAAACCTATCATTCTAGTAGACCTGTTCATTTCACAGTATCGTATCTGTGAAATTTACATCAACATAATTTTGCAGCCATGAATATCCATATTTATATTCCTTTGAACTTGCATTTCCACGAGATCCAAACTCAACGTCACTTCTCCAGAACATACAAAAACATCTTCAACCTCCATCCCACAACTACTACGTAGCAACTCGTCATCTCCCGTCAACTCCGTTCGAAGGTCGCCTTCGGTCGTGTGTACTCACTCGCGATAATTATCTCTCAACAGCATGAGCAAAGAGACCAAGTTGGCCGAAGCCACCAGACCTGAAGATGTCATTGACCCCGACCAGACCTCGTTGAGATACGCAGCCTACGCCAATCGATTCAGGACCATCTTGTTGGCCTCTCACAGATACGTGGCTTACACTTCAGATATCGGTGAAAGTTTCAGACCAGTGGCTCACCCATACTTGGTATCTTTCGGATACGGTATTTCCTGGCTCTACATCTTGGGTGATGTGTCTTATGCTTCATGGAAAGTCAAGATGAAGAGCGAAGGCAGATACACTCCCAACTTGATGCCTTGGAATTACCCGTACCCTGAGGCTGATGCCCAGGCAAAAGAACTCTATGAACAGAATAGCAACAGTTTGCTTGAAAAGGACTGGAGACTTGCCTTTGTTCAAAGAGGGTTGTTTCAAAGTATTGCGTCCATGGGGTTGCCTGCTTTTACTATTCACAATGCTGTGAGATACTCGTCTATCTTGTTCAAAGATAGTAAAATCAAGCCGCTTAAAACTTATGGTCCAGTGGCTGTTGGTCTTGGAATCGTGCCCCTTTTGCCTTACATCTTCGATGAGCCTGTTGAGAAGGCCATTGACTTTATTTTCGAAAAGGGTGAAGAGTTTTACACCAAGAAGTAATTTATATGGAATAAGTAGATTATATATGCCTGTTATTTATTGAATGTGGACATCATTGATATGATTCTGGTGGTGATTCGGATTATAATTCTGTGTTTCTTTCACGACTTCATTGACTTCCTCCAGTATCGTACATTCTCATTCAAGTTCACTACATATTACAGCATCACATCATTCATTCCTAACATATTACTTACATAACACTACATCACATCATCCATACTCATTCCATACTCATAATCTATCTTCAACACACCTCAGTCATAACTAACTCAATAACCAAATCAGTAACTCAGTCTTCAACTGGATGCGAGTAGTTTAAGGTCCCACACTTCTTACATGTTCTGTCAGCTTCACTGGCATCGAAATTCAAAATGGCTTCCTTGATTTGAGTTCCAAGATCATAACAGTAGAATTCGACTTCGTGAATAGGCTCTCTGCACTTTCTGCAATACCATCTCACTTTATCATTAACACCTTCAGGACGGTCTTGCTCTACTACAAGACCAATGGTGTTTGCAAACCGGGTAGGATTATGAGGAGTGTTAGGAGGAAGTAAAAATGATTCACCTTCCTTGATGAAGATGTCTCTGAACTGTCCCTCATCTACGACCTTCAAGTTCATCGTACCTTTGAACATGTAGAAATATTCTGGGGTTTGATTGATATGGTAATCAGTTCTGGCGTTTGGTCCGCCAACGATCATGATGGAGAACCCACCACGATGAACCAAGAAGTTGTTCACAGGAGGCTGGAGCAAATGGTCATTCTCTCTGATCCATTTCTGGAGGTCAAGTGGCTCAGGAAGCATCGGTCAGTAATAGTGAAAAATTATGACAGACGTCGCGCTTTTATACTACGAGATCGTACCATTTGGTGATGCGACACCGGGGAACGATTAGCTGATAATGGAGATAAGTTGATGACGATTTTTGCGATAGATACGATATACTAAATAGAAGATTCACTCAAGACTAGCGCCAATTAGAAACTGGATCAGAAACTAGTGTTCCAAGATAGACAAGCTACCGGTGACCACGACATTTTCTAATACGGATCCGTTTGGAATGTCAATCTTGTCTCCTTCGTTACAGACAATGATGACGGTACCCTTCAAGGACACGTTTTTACCTAAGTTGACGTTACCGGTGATGGTCAAATGATCAAGCTCCAAGATCTTAGGCATGTGAGGAATTCTTGATTGGAAGTTGGATACTTTTTTGAAATGAGAACCCAACTTGATCAATGGGTTGGCAAATCCCTCTCTGATAGGATCTAACTTCAAGGCACCGTGTTCCAAGTAAAATAAGTCTGACTTGACTAATAATAAGTCAGAACATGTCTTAACTGGCAAGAATCTGCTTCTTGGAACAACAATACCATGGGCATTGTTAAAGAATCTGATAGAAGCACCAACGGCAGTTTCTAATTGCAAAACATTGATGTCGCTTGATCCTTTACT
The DNA here is from genome assembly GCA_030571955.1 of Yamadazyma phyllophila. Classification (NCBI taxonomy): domain Eukaryota; kingdom Fungi; phylum Ascomycota; class Pichiomycetes; order Serinales; family Debaryomycetaceae; genus Yamadazyma; species Yamadazyma phyllophila. The sequence continues at coordinate 100,812 of JAJLZE010000008.1, read as the reverse complement.
GATGCTCTTTTGATTTGGAATGATTTCAGATTGAATATCGTTGGATTCGACTAATCTCTTGATAGCCTTTAAGTTAATCCATAAGTTATTGGTGTTAAAGTTCTTAAACTTCTTGATACTCTTGAATTCTTCAACGTGTTCCTTTGGAACTTGGGCGATTTCCAATAATCTCACTTGACCATCGTAGTTAATTAAAGTACCACCTTTAACATCGGCTCTGGTCTTATCGGTCAATTCCATGATGAATTCAGCGTTAGTGTCGATCATGTGGTTCAAGATCTTTGGATCAACAGTAGCACCCAAGTTATCACCGTTGGAGACAAATAAGATTTCTTTACCTTGGTTAAGTAAGTAGTCCAATTCTCCACTGCTGACCAAAGATTCGAATAAATCACCATGTCCTGGTGGGTACCAGTTTTCACCAGCATCATCAGAGTTAGAAGGAACAGGCAACAAGGAGTCTTTCAAGATTCTTGGGAATTTAGATTGGTTGAAAGTACGAACTCTAATTCTGTGGCCTTGATACTTCTTGATGATCTTAGCGGTATCGGCGTCAGTGTTGAAAGAGTTCATCAACAACAATGGCACATCAGTGTCATAGTTTCTGTTGAGGTGCTCAATTTGTCTGACGGTTAAGTCTAAAAAGGTGTTACCATCTCTAACTTCAATGACACTCTTTGGACCAACACAACCCATAGAGGTACCCAAACCACCGTTCAATTTCAAAACGGCCAACTTGGAGAGATTGTCGGAGTTGTCGTTGCTCAAGCTGTTGAAATTGACAACTTCATCCTTGCTTGGACTTTTGATTTTGTCCCAGTCCAATAAGTTGTCAGATACTTTGTCGGATAAGTATCTTCTGAACAAGGCGAAAAAGCTGTCCATTTCGTTTTCGAAACGGCGCTGTTGTTCTTTGTCTTCGACACTATCGACCAACTTGTTCAATGCGTTTCTCATTTGAGAAGCAGCAACATTGGTGGCAGTATTGTCAAAAGCCTGAGGTTAGTATCAAACGGGAGACGGCAAGGTCAATTCGAGAGCTATATTGGTGCTGATTACACGGCTGGATAGCGCTAGACTACGGCATTGAGTACATACATATGCAGACTGGGTCTTGGTGTGCTTCTTAGGTGTAAGCTGGGACATCGTGCTTGAAAGGTCAATTGCGGTGTTGGATAATTTGGAATTTTCCTTCTACGATTTCATCTTGCGCGCAAACAAACACGCCTTTTGTATTGGATGGGCCGCGATTGACAGGCAATGCCAGGGCGAATCTGGCGGAGAGCGAGAGGGGAAACGGCAATGGATGATCAGGGGGTTAATTAGGGAGGGGGCCGGGCGTAGAGTAGCTGAGGATGGCGGTATATAGCAACAGTGTTTTAAATGTGGTTGAGACGGCTAGGGGATGGTGGGCTGTATCAAAACCCTGCGTAGAGGTAAGCAGCGCTCGTATTTAAAACGTGGATTACACGGGGAACACGAGATGGTACGGAGAAATGGTATGGATGGTGGTGAGTACGTGGTGGGATATTACGAGACAGATGTTACGAAACACCCTGGTAGAATGTGGCTGTATGTTTAGGGGTAGCTGCGGAATTAGATATACTCAGGTACCATGCATGTAATAAAGCGGCATGGGTGATTAATTGGAGAAGATTAGATGGTTGGGGTGGTAGGAGTGGTGGGAGTGGTGGTGGTAGGCATAGAGGTGGTAGTGGTAGAGATGGCCTGGCAGTAGTACTGGAAGTACTGGAAGTAGATGTGGTGGGGGATGAACAGCAGTGGGGAGTACTGGGAAGTAGTGGGCCGGGCAGGAAGTAGCGGGCCTAAATTAGCGACATGGCAGGAAGCAGCCGAACGGTGCCGCGACACTTTGACACATTGAGCACGGAGGAACCCCGAGAAAACAACAAAGCTTGTTCCATACGGGCCAAAAACGTAACAATTGACGGGCACAACAATCCACATAGTGCTGCAGTCTGACACGATAGTCTTTTTGCAACCATTGATTCTTTAGCGGTAAATTAACTTATATTGTCATGGCTGCTAATTCTATTCAATATGACCAAATATCGCACCTCCACAACCACCCAACTGTGCTCCCACCAAGCAACCACTTCCCAATCAAGCAAGTCTGCAACCATGTCTGAATCAAGAGCCATCGTGATGATAAGCTTGTGTGGATACCAGATATGATGCAATCGCCCCGCGTGATTCGGGGTTTTTCCGGGCGGCACCAAGGTGGCGGAAGAACCCGAGGAGGTATTTAAGGAATCGAAAATGTCGAGAATCAGATCGAAATCGAGATAAGAAAATGAAGGTTTTAGTTCTTGGTGCCACAGGATTCATTGGGGCTGGTGCAGTCGACTCGCTTGTTAAAGCTGGCCACGAAGTGATTGGTCAAACCAGAAGTGCCGATAACAAGGCCGACTTCGAAAGCCGTGAAATTCAACACTTACAAAGTGACCCTTTCAACGACGATAAGTGGACCGAAGTCCTCGACAAAGTCGACGTGGTTGTTGATGCCTTGGGTGGAAGTGCTCCACTTAACACCGGTGCCATTGATGTTTTCAGAAAGGTAGAAAGTGCTAAAAGACACCCAACCGCTTCCAAGTTGGTTTACGTGTGGACCTCTGGAGTGTGGCTTCATGGGGATGACAGATGGGGATTCGTCACCGACAACAGTGAAGCCACCCATCCTCCTGAAAAGGTTGCTTGGCGTCCAGAAGTGGAAAACATCATCACTTCCAGCACCAAGGTTGACGGGATCGTTATCCGTCCAGGTTTAGTCTACGGTAGAAGTGGCAGTGTTCCAGGTATGCTTTTCAAGCAAGCTGCCACCGAAAAGAGCATTGTCTGGCCAGGTGAAAAGGGAGGCCGTTACGCCACCGTCCACGTCGACGACTTGGGTGAATTGTTCCGTCTTGCCGTTGAAAAGTATCCTTTAGTCAAAGGCTTAAAGATTGAAGGAAGCAACTTCGCTACCGAAAGTGTTGATCTTCTTTTGGAAAGAGTTGCTGAGTTGTCCGGTGCTGATGGCTACAAATACAAGAAGCCAGAGAACCCATTCGAAGTGGCTTTATCTGGAACCAGTGTCGTCAGAGGTACTATTGGTAGAACTGTTCTTGGCTGGCAACCAGTCAAGCCATCTCTTGTTGATGGTGTTGCCACCTACTACCGTGCTTCTTTATCCCATAAGTAAGTTATATAGAGAATAAATGGGACTTTTCGAAGATGAAAGTATGTAGTTTTGTTCAAAGTATGGGAATAAAGTGGAACAGTTATAACTCTGTGAAAGTATGTGAATAGTTGGTTGCAAAGAATAAAATGCGAAAAAAATAATGAATGGGGCGAGATTCGAACTCGCGCGGCTTTACGCCAACAGGACTTGAATCTGCCGCCTTAACCACTCGGCCACCCATCCTATTATCTGTTGGATTATTCGAGTTGGTGATGATCCGGAAATTAGAGGTATTTGGTTGAACTTATTGATGTTTTAGACCGGGTATTTGCTTAGATAGATGGATTTGTGACCATATGGGGGCTTGTGGGTTTGATATTGTGTGAAATTATCTTTTTTTTCTCAGAAAAAAATGCATTTTCACTCATAAACTGATGCTCTATTTTCGAGTGATATCTTTCCCTTCTATTGCTTTTAAAATATTGAAAAATTTGCCCTTTGAACCGTTGTTTCACTCTACTTTGTGTAGTTTATTCCTGTATTACTTTGATATTCATACACCTTTTTTACAAAATTGTGAATTTCAGAATAAGCCAAAAAAGTAGTCTCTAAGCTAAAATCTAAAGTTTAAACTAAAGTTAAGACATAGATCTCAATCATTATTAAAACTGACTTTGATTCCTAATAGTCTATGAAGAATTAGCCATTGATTGGTAACTCGTGGTTGATATTCAAGTATTCTTCGTTCAGTCTTTTACCTTAACTTGCAGCACATATGTTAAACTCTGGTACGTATCTGTTCTCTGTTATGTACTTGCATTAAATGTCATAAATTCCTTTTCCAGATATTCTGCCACATCGAGTACAATAAACAGAATAGGAACCTCCAAAAATTGCAGTACACCCAATGTTGCATCCTCTATTCTTTAATGCCTACGGGACTGAAAACAAACAATTAACTATACACTTAAATAAGTATATCCTACTTACAAAGCAAGACCCATTTCTGGTTTCTTGACTCTCCAGCTCTTCACCTTGTTCTTCCACTTTCTGACCTTAGTCTTCAAGTTTCCAAAGGTGCTGGTGAAGCTTTTGGTAGTCCTTTCTTTGACCCTTTGCTTGATCGAGACTCTTCTCAGGACTTTCATCATTGGCAAAGGTGATGGAGAATCGTCCTCAAAACAATTGTCCATTTCAAACACCCTCATTCCAAGTCTCCAGTCATCTAAGATATCGTCCTTCAAGTTGCAAAGCTTGACACTCGAGTCTTCGAAAACAATTTCGTAGCCAGAGAAGTCATCCAAAGTTGATTCATCATCAGCTGGTGTGTCTAAAACAAATAAGTCTGCAATACCATCATAAGCATCAAAGTCGAAAATGTCTACAATAGTGGAGTTGCCAGTTCCAACTGTTGCAGCATCTTCACCGTCGTCATCAGTTTCCATGGTGAACAAGTCTGCAATTCCATCGTAGATACTGTTGTCAGGAGTATATTCGACTGGGGATTCTAAAGCAAACATGTCACCGACTCCGTCGTAAAGATCAAAGTCAAAAACCTCTTCGTCAACTTCAGATGGGGCGTCAATTCCAGCTGAAGTTTCCAAAGCAAATAAGTCTCCGACTCCGTCGTAATAGTCGAAGTTGAAAATGTCTCCATCAACTTCAGATGGGGCGTCAATTCCATCTGGAGTATCTAAAGCAAATAATTCACCGACTCCATCATAGAAGTCGAAGTCGAAAGTATCGTTAGCATCTTCGGCTGGGGCGTCAATTCCAGCCAGAGAGTCTAAAGCAAACAAGTCTCCAACACCGTCGTAGAAGTCGAAGTCGAAAACGTCTTCTTGTTCGTCTTCCAAAGCAAACAAGTTGCTGACTCCGTCATAAGAGTCGAAGTCAAAGATATCTTCAAAGAGATTTGCAACTCCTTCGTAGATACTGAAGTCAAAGATGTTTTCAGTTTCCATGAAGAAGAGCTCTCCGATTCCTTCATACAAGCTGAAGTCAAAGATGTCGTTTTTTTCGTAGTAGAAAAGTTCTGCAACTCCATCGTAGAGACTGAAGTCGTAGATGTTTTCAGTCTCTAAAGCAAAGAGTTCTGCAACTCCATCGTAGAGACTGAAGTCGTAGATGTTTTCAGCGTCTATAGTGAAAAGCTCTCTGACTCCTTCATACATGCTGAAGTCATAAATGTCTTCAGCTTCCAAAGCAAAGAGCTCTCCAACTCCCTCGTAGTTACTAAAGTCGTAGATGTCTTCAGGCTCATAGTAGAAGAGTTCTGCAACTCCTTCGTACAAACTGAAGTCAAAAACATCATCGACCTCAGCACTTCTAATAACTGGAGAGTTGGTTTTGGCGGCTGGTTCAGGGTTTTCTGAGTTTACAAAACCAGCAGCCAAATCTAAAGTTTTTTTAGTGGATGCGCTGAGAGAATCAACACATTGAGGGTAGACACATGGCACACATAAGGCCTTGTCGTCTGGGAGTAAGCAAGAAAAAGTAGTAGCGCTTTGGGACATGAAATCAAGTAACATTGTAATTGATGGAGAGAAAAAAGTGGGAATTTGGACCCCTTTTTATAGACAAATTGGAGCGTTATAGTTTCCCTTTTTTTGCGGCAGAACATTTTGCAGCCATAACGAATATGCTGAGAAAAGGAAATTTTAATTCAAAATGGAAAGAATAAGTGTTGATCTTAGGTTTTAGACTCGAATCGAAATCACAAGTAAGGGGCGAGAGAAAACGGGGAAAGTTTTGGCGTATACAGAAAAAGCTTAGATTTTATGTATAGGGAATTTTAGGAAAAAATAGAAATTAGTGGTTTGGTGATACCAATGTATTTTATTGAAAATTGGACTTGCATCCAAAGGTATTTGTGGATATGTTATGCCAGAAATGGTCACGCAAATATGAATTTAGGAAAGTCGAAGGGTTTTTGGGTTACATTTATATGCTGGGTGGTTGACGAGGTTACATTGATATGTCGATATGATACACCACAGAAACGACTAGAAGCACAGAAGCGGAAAACTAAGTAGAGGAGAACTTTCAGGGGATACAGAGAAGATATAGGGAAGAACTGGTTAAGTAAAATGATACTAGAAGGTATATCGAAGACGAAGACTTGTAGTCAGTGGCTGCAAAATTAGCGAAGTGTACAGGCAGCGAGGAAAGAGTGTTATAATAGATGAGCGATTGAATGAAAGTATTACCTTTTTCAACTGTATTAGAACCATCTCTTGACAATTTCTTTATTTATCAGGACAATCTCTTCACCTACACTATCTTTATCAGGACCCTCTCTTATCTATCATAGTTCTTCACTCTTTCTCTATTATGACCATCTCTCTATCTATCACTATCTCTTTACTATCACTGTCTCTTCACTACTACCGTTCCCCCTTTATACCACCTTCTTCCACCACTCTCTCTACACCAAATGGCTATAGGCATATATTATAAATCTATACCACTATCTAAATGAAAGACATTTCAGGGATTAGGCACATGTAACAAAACGATCGAAATAACCACAACTTCCCCAAAAGAACCTCGACAGCTAATAGCCACGGACACCAACAGTACCAGCACAGCCAGTGCACCAGCAATACAAGAGCTGTAGGTGCCCAATTTCTTAGAGGAATATGGGCTCCCTATTTATACTCTTCTTGCCCGCTTTAGTCGGCTAAAGTTCGTCTAACAAATTCGTCTAATTCTTTGTTCTGAATAGAACTATGCTGGGTATGTAGCCCGGGATTAGTTTGGTATTGAATGCAAAAAATAGTGAATGGGGCGAGATTCGAACTCGCGCGGCTTTACGCCAACAGGACTTGAATCTGCCGCCTTAACCACTCGGCCACCCATCCAGTACTATATGCAAAATATACGGAACCCTTAATACTCTGGAAATTGAAAAATATGAAGATTCCAGCAGGTATACGTATACTAGATCAGTACATGTATGCTGATACAATGAATTCAAATAAACCAACACCTCGAACTCCCATTTCGTAATCCCAATTCTACTTGATGTTGCAGAAAATCACCTCCACATTTTCGCACTAATCTTATCAGTCATGGCCATCACTTATATACCAATTCAGAGCTTTATCGACTCTTCCTTCTTCACCAAACTCTCTGAGCTCAAGCTCGACGAGTTCAAACTCGATAACCGTCCCAGGCCGATCCAGGGCCACATCACAGAGGGCCAAAAGCTCACCAAATACAACAATGTTCCTATATTGAATTTAGATTACACAGCGTTTCAGGAGCTGCAAAACCACAATATCTCGGGCTTTGTACACAATGTCAACACCATTGAGGAGTTCAAGTCCATCAACAAACAGGAGCTTCTTACTTCCTGGGGAAAACAGCTTTTGACCGAGTTCAAGAACGGCGACTATACTCGCCAATTCCACATCTTATCCTTTGCCGACTTGAAGAAATACAAGTTCTACTACTGGGTGGCGTATCCGACTCTTCACAGCCACTGGGAGGTTAAAAGTGAGGGCGAAAGTGACTTGGTGTTGAGTGAAGGCAATTCCCAGTTTTATAAAGTGAACGAGGCAGAATATGCTTTCGTAGACAACAGTTATGATGAAAGGATCAGTGCCCAATTAAAGAACCACTTGTTTATATTGGGGTTGAATGGCGAGAAGAAGGTCAAAGTCCATGTGTTCAAGAAAGATAAGCCAGTGGTTTACGAGCTCGAGTTGTCTGACCAGATCGAAGAAAACAATATCAAGGTGACGGGATGGGAAAGAACCAGCGAAGGGAAACTCGGGCCCAAACTAGCAAATCTAGGATCATTGATTGACCCCAAGCAGTTGGCCAGCCAGGCAGTCGACTTGAACTTGAAGTTGATGAAATGGAGAATAGCTCCTAATTTGAACTTGGATACAATCAAGCAGCAGAGAGTTCTTCTTCTCGGAGCAGGCACTCTAGGCAGCTATGTTTCTAGAGGGTTATTGGGATGGGGAGTCAGGAAGATTACATTTGTTGATAACGGACGGATCTCGTACTCCAATCCTGTTAGACAGCCACTTTTCAGCTTTACCGATTGTTTTGCAGATAACGGCCAGGGACTCAAGAAAGCCGTTCGGGCCAGCGAGTCGCTCAAAGAAGTGTTCCCGGGCGTGGAGTCTACGGGGGTGGAATTGGAAGTGCCAATGATAGGCCATGAATCGACCAAGCAGAATTACGACACTCTTTGCAAGCTTTTCGATGAACACGATATAGTGTTTCTATTGATGGACTCCAGAGAGTCAAGATGGCTTCCTACTGTTTTGGGGGTTGCAAAAAACAAGCTTGTGATTAATGCGGCCTTGGGGTTCGATAGTTATCTTGTTGTACGGCACGGAACTCACAGCCAGGACTTGGGATGTTATTACTGTAATGATGTGGTTGCACCCAACGATAGTTTGACCGACCGGACTCTCGACCAGATGTGCACCGTGACGCGGCCTGGAGCTGCGCTTATGGCGTCGTCCATAGCGGTAGAGCTCATGGCCTCGGCGCTACAACACGAAAAGGGCAAGGACTCTTCGACCACAGATACAGGCGCTTTGGGCCAGATCCCCCATCAGGTGAGAGGGTTTCTAGGCACCTTCGAGCAGCTCAAGCTCTCTACGCCGCGGTACAAGCACTGTTCCGCGTGTTCAGCGGGAGTCATTGAACAGTACAGAAAAGATGGCTGGGAGTTTATTAGCAGGTGCTTGAAGGATACAAAGTACTTAGAGGACGTGTGTGGGTTATCGCAAGTGAAGGAGGACGCCGACAAGCTCGACGAGATGCTTGAGGATTTCGAGCTCGACGACGGGTTGGAGTGAGCAGCTAGTCGTTTAGTTATCGTCTTGTGTTTGTAGTATATAGATTAAATGGCTGCGAAGTTTTCAATATCAACAAACCGCGACTGTTTGTTTTGAATAATGAGCTTTCATCACACGTACGACGCCATGGCGCCCGGCCCAAAAGATACGGTGGTGCTTTCCAACACCCCCAGCCTACTACAGTCCTGTGTCTCCCACCCGTACCATGCCCAGAAAACCAGGTACCACAGCCTAAAGCAGTTGGACGATATACACGCGCAGCAGGCTCTTATCATCAAAGACCTTGTATTTGTATTACTTGGCCACGAAGGCCAGTCGATACGTCTCAGCGATAAATACGATCAGTCAGATATGGAGACCAGCATTGTGGGGCCTGATTTTAAAATCGCTAAGTTCCTTGATGTTTCACTCAAGATTGTCACCAAGAAGATCATACGGTTCGGCAGGTTTTACTGTTCTATCAGCAACTTTGTGGAGCATTATGATAACGAGAAGTTCGGGAAGGTGGTACAGAACTTGTGTCATTTCATAGTCGAGTTTAAGGGTGTTTATGAGAAACTAATTGTGGATATAGAGAGCCAATTCAAGTATAATTCGGGGTTCAACTTGACCAGTTTGGAAAGCATGTTAAGTAAAGGGGTTTCGAACCAGATGAGTCATTTGTACGAGATCGTCAACCTGATACATTCAGAAACGCTACGGAGACACCGAGAGTATTCGGACAATAGAGATGAGTATATTGAAGAGAACCAGATGATCGATGACTTGAGTGATCCCAGTGCGGTGGATTTGTATGTGGATCCCATCAAGTTTAACGTGTGTAAAGGTGGTTTAGTACTACAGATGATCCAGCAGAGAATCAAGAAATTCAAGGGTGATACTGCTTCCACAAACTTCCTTATAAGTCTATTTGAGGAATCGAGTAAAGACTATCTCCACTCGTTGAACCAATGGATAACAAGTGGGTTTATAGATGATCCATTCAAGGAGTTTTTAATCAAACAAACCAACTTCCAGAACTTCATGAAGCCTCTGATGCAGATATACTGGGACGAAATCTTCAAGTTCAGGTACGATGGGTTGATAGACCAGTTTCAAAACAAAGATATCCAGAATAAAATCCTTCTCACAGGGAAGTTCTTGAACATATTCAAACACTGTAGTGGAATTGAAGACTTCGAGTGTTTCCACGAATCTTTATCGCCCATCCAAAGTCTTTTCAGTCAAGACTTTGAGTTGAAGATCAATTATTATTATAAGAGAGCCAATAAGTTATTGATGAAACTCTTGTTTGATGGGTATGATATCAAATCAATAACCGAATACTACCTGAGAATATTCTTGCTTGCCAAAAACCATACAATCGACAAGTTTATTGAATGCAACTTAAATGACTTACTGAAGAATAAATTCAAAATATCCATATCCAAACTTACGAAGAACTTCGATAATGCTATAGCCAATGATCAAATACTCCAGACGCCGCATTACCAGGCTTTGAACAACCGACTTGAGTTTTCCATTAATTCATTGAACTTCTATGACTTGGCCAAAGAAGTATTGGCAGTGGAGCCTGTGGCGAACGACGAGTTGGTGGATATCCACCGGGCAGGAACATCTGATGATATAGTGAGACGAACCTTGAATGAAAAGAGACAACAACTCAACAGTGCCAGTTCCAATGCTGCTAACGTGGGAGAAAGTGCAGAGTCCACAGCTGTTTTCAGGCAAGATCCCCAACATATAGATCAGTTCACCACATTGGCAGTCAACCTCAATTTAGATCTTCCATTCCCATTGAACCTTGTTATAAATTACAACTTCAATCTCCAATACCAGTTGGTGTTCAATAACCAGTTGTTTTTCAAGTTCATTGATAAGCTGCTCAACAGTACTTGGAAAGAAACAAGTCTTTCCCATCTATGGAAATACAGAGGATTTGAACCCAAGATCAAGAAATGGATTCTTCGAAGCAGAGTGTTACTCAATCGAATGAGAGACTTCATAAATGAGATGCACAACTATATTAGTTTTGAGATTATCGATAAGAACCAGGAGGAACTCCAAATATATCTCAATAAAGTGATATCTCTGCTTGAAAGTGAAGTGTTAGAATCTGATTTCGACCAGATCAACACCGACGGCATCGACTCTTCCTTCACCAAAGGAATGAGTAACAGCTACCACGATCTCTTCAATACCAAATCAAATGAAGTCAAAGATAACCAGAACGATCTCCTTGATGTGAACAACCTATCGAACAAAATGGCATCGATTCTAAACAACATTCTAAGAGACTCTTTTCTCGTTCATGAACAGGTGATGAACGACTTACAGAACTTGTTATTCCTAATTGTTCTGTACAGCCAATTCCTCGGTAAGTTGAAGCTGTCGTTGATCATGATGGACGAGCAGCTATTCCACGAATACAAACAAGCGTATCCCGAATACATGAGTTCCAAGGAAATGAACGAGGCTCTGAAAACCACCATATATAACAATCTAAACCTGGAGTTAATCAACTATTTCGAGGCATTCAACAACTTGTTGACCAAGTTTATGTCTTCGATCAACTCGAATCTCGACAACTCGAGCCAGCAGTTTTTGAACTTGTTTGAGTCGCTTGAAAGGTGTTTTCCAGAGTATTAGACCTGTGATCTTTAGACAAAATATAGAATCATTTATTAGTATTTACCATATCTACTCATCAGCATCGTCAGCCTCTTCTGCCTGTTGCTCGTTCAACACCTTGATGATCTCGTCAGTCTCTTCGTCGCTATAGATTCTGAATCCCTTATCGGCAGTCACGCTGGCCAACTGGGCGTTCTTGCAATCCAACTTTTCTTCCATCACCTGTTTCAAGATCTTCAATGCCAACACTTCTGCTTCTTTTAAGGTCAACGACTTGTGGTATTCGTTCTGCAACTCTGCCTGGGCACCTTCTGAACCGGACCCAATGGCCTTAGCATCGTACCTATAGAAAGTTCCTGATGGTTCAGCATGGTATAATTGGGGCCCGTTTTCCTTATCGAACCCAGCAATCAACAAGGCCACTCCGAACGGTCTCGACATCAATCTCTTCTCTCCGCTGGCACCTTCACCGAACCTCAATGCCAAATCACACACCGATTGGGTCAAGCTCTCGACCTGGATGTCTTCGTCGTAGTACAAGTTGTGGGTCAAAGAAGAGACTCTGGCGTGGTCGATCATGGACCGGGCGTCGGCGGTCAACCCCGACATGGCACAGCCTATGTGTCTATCCACTTCCAAGATCTTTTCGATGGAGGAGTGTTCTAGCAATGGCGAGGTTACTCTTTTTTCGACTCCCAATATGACTCCTTCGGAGGTGGCGATTCCAATGGCGGTACTGCCCAACTTGATGGCTTCAAGCGAGTATTCCACCTGGAACAATCTTCCTTCGGGGGAGAAGGTCGATACACCTCTATCGTATTCACTTCTTGTTAAAAACATGGTGGCGTTAGAAACCGCGAGATTTGAGTTTGAGAGCGCGGGAGCGCGGGAGGGAGATTAAAGAGAGAGAGAAATGAGAGAGAGATGGATTGGAGATTTAAAGGATTGGTGGATTGAGGGATTAAAGGATGAGAGGAGTGGATGAGAGTGATGGTTATACTTGTTTCTATCCACTGCTAGATCACGTCAAGTCAATGCGTGGTGTAAGTTTCAGTGTTCTTTAGTGTGATACTTGAGAAGTAGATAATTGAGAAGAAGTAGATACTCGAGAGTGGGAGTAGAATAGAGATAGAATTAGTAGAATAGAATCAGTAAAATAGAAGTTGTAGAATAGAAGTAGAATAGAAGTAGAATAGAAGTAGAATATAAGTAGTAGAAGTAGTAGAAGTAGTGGAAGTAGTAGAAGTAGTAGAAGTAGTAGAAACAGAGATAGACTGGATAGAACTCAATGAATATATTATCTAGCCATCTATTTAAGCCTTTGGAGCCAATTCAACAATCTTTTCGGCGGCTGGGTCCAAGTCTTCGAAAGCAAACAACTTCAAACCGGAGTTTTCAATCAATTCCTTGGCTTGTTCCATATTAGTACCTTGTAATCTAACCACAACTGGGATGTCCAAGTTGAAGTTCTTGGTGGCAGCAATCAACCCTTCGGCAACGTAGTCACATCTGACGATACCACCGAAGATGTTGACGAAAATACCGTTGACCTTCTTGTCGGATAAGATCAATTCAAAGGCCTTTTCAATGGTTTGTGGAGTGGCAGTACCACCACAGTCCAAGAAGTTAGCTGGTTCACCACCGTATAACTTGATAATATCCATGGTGGCCATGGCCAAACCAGCACCGTTGACGATGTTAGCAATGTTACCATCCAATTTAATAAAGTTCAATCCGTATTTACTGGCTTCAACTTCTTGAGGGTCTTCTTGGGTTGGGTCTCTCCAGCTAAAGACTTCTTCTTGACGGAACTCGGCGTTGTCGTCGAATCCCAACTTGGCGTCCATGGCCAACACTTTGTGGTCTGGGGTTTCACTCAATGGGTTGATTTCAACTTGAGTACAGTCTCTTTCGATAAATACATTGTATAAGTTTTGTACGGCCTTGGCAGCTTCTGGGATGGCGGCGTCGGTGTAGCCCAAGACGCTGGCGATGTCGGTGGCCAACTTGTCGCTGACACCTTCGTCCAATGGGACTGGGAAGGTCTTGATGGCGTTTGGATCCTTGGCGGCAACACCTTCGATATCCATACCACCTTGAGAAGAAGCAACAATTAATGGGGTTTGAGTACTTCTGTCCATCAAAATAGCGAGGTAGGCTTCGGTCAAGGCGTCTCTTCTTTCCACCACGTAAACGGCGGTGACTTCTTTACCGGCGGCACCAGTTTGCTTGGTGATCAACTTGTGGTTTAACATTTTTTCAGCCAATTCTTTAGCTTCTTCTGGAGAGCTGATCAACTTGACACCACCTTGGAATCCGTTGTCGAAGTGACCTTTACCTCTACCACCAGTCAAGGCTTGGGCTTTAATGACCAATTCGTTGGTGTTTAAGTCTTTGGCGGCCTTGAAGGCGCCTTCTGGAGTGGTGGCGGCTTCACCATTTGGAACACCCACGCCGTATTGCTTCAATAAGGCGGCACTACGGAACTCGTGCAAGGATAAGAATCTCTTTTGTTGGGCAAGAGACTGGCGGTTAGTAAATGTGGATCGGGTCAGAGTTGGGCGCTGAATGGGGCGGTTGCTGTGGCCACGGAGAGTGTGACGGTGGCATTCAACCGTTGGCAAACAGCGCCGATGAAATGATACGTACTCTTGAGGTGCGGGCAATGGATCTGGACAACATGTTTAATATGAAATATATTTCAAAAGTTTTTTTGTCGATATGGGAGAGTAATATAAATACTGCGAGGGAGAGAGCCCGATGTCCGAGGAGGTGGTTTTGTGTCACGGGTGCATTTGCACCGGGAGAATGTCGCGCTGGGCCACGCCAGGTGGTTGCCGCGAGGGGTTTGAGACTGGGTCGATGCCCACGACCGGGGGGTTGGGAGAGTCGTATGTCACCGGTAGAGCTTTAGATCCGGCTCTAAACGAAACCGGGTCAAGGTGGTTGGGTCTTTGCCCTCGTAAATCAACGCTGCGAGACGTCGGTTTCGAGGATTGTCGCGGGCTGCAATTTCGACCTCGTGTCGGTCGGGATGTGTTTAGACTTTCCGAGGAATAGTTTTTTCCGAAACTCCCTCGTAATACGGTTGTCGCTATGCGGCCATGTTCCGGTCCAAAACGACACTCGCGGTCGGATCTCAAAAGGCGGGGACTGTTCCTTGATCCTCCGGGAATTACGTAACAAATGAAATACTCGAGAGGCATCGTCCCCTCAACAGCATTGGATATAGCTACGGGACAATTGCGTTCAGCTTTTCGGTAAGACGTAGATCGTAGCACGGTCCGTGGCACGGTAGACTGTAGCGCCGCGGTACCGCGGCGCCGCGGGAGTAGACGCGGTGGAGGATCTTGGTTGTAGCTGACATTGAAATGAGTTTAGCGTTCAGCAACCTACACCAGGCTTATCAATGCTTGAACAGAGGCTGGAATACTTGATTGAAGCATTTGGGAAGTTGAATAATTTGGGTAGAAGGGAGTAGCAGTAAGTCGTAGCTGTAGAGCTGTAGAGCTGTAGAGCTAGAGAGCTGGAGAGAGAAAGAGAAAGAGCTGAGAAAGAGCTGGAGAAAGAGCTGGAGAAAGAGCTGAAAAGAGAGCTATAGGGCTAGAGAGCTGGAGAGCTGGAGAGCTGAGCAGAAAGAAGTAAGCTGGTAAGCTGGAGGCAACTGGATATAGAGGATCAAAAGCTATACGATAAGTGAATACAGACATGATTAGATATAAGTAGATTTAAGATCTATCAACTCCTATCTTTCTATACGGTAGAAATGATTAGACAAGCATTTAAAATACCTTCTAGCATCTAGTACAGCATCTTTAATCCCCCAGCATCTCTAGTTCCACTTCTCCCAGAACCTACCAGCATCTATCATTCATCTGCTCATCTACAGATCCATGGCTGCAAATACAATCACCTCCATCTCTCATTATAGTCCCTCTTTCCACAGCCTAAACCACCATACTACTAGTATCGTCTACTACTACCCTCTACCACTACCATCTACAGTATCACCTACTACTCCCCTACTCCGTCTCTTCCTCTTCTCCCCTTCTTCTCCCTCTCCACCCCATCCATCTACTCATCAGCGCGCATCTCATCGCGAAAATCACCATGAAGCATATCACCACCCAGTTCGAAGACGACGACGACGTGCTCGCCCGGTCGCTCAAACGAGCCAAACAAAGAGACACAGCCAACGACGACTACGAGAGTCTCTCGTTCGGGTCGTTGAACTCCGCCCAAAAACAACTCCGCCACCACCACTCAGACTCAGACCCTGAGCCTCAACAATCGATCAATCACTCCAAACACCCAAACAAACCCCAAATTTCCAGCAAGTCTGGCCACCAATCTGGTCCCACTAAAGCCAAGAAACACAAACACGCCCCGACCGAAACCTCGTCCAAAAAACCCGTCTCCCGAATCAGAAACCTCGACGAAGTTATCAACCCAAAGTACGCCACAAAACTCCACCAAGATATCAGATTCGACGCCGCCTACGGGAAGTCAGATCTCCGGGAAACCCGTAAGAACTACGCCTTCTTGGACGAGTACCGAAAGAAAGAAATCGCCGACCTCGAGGCCCTCATACGGGATAAAAAGTCGTTCAATCTTCTTCTGTATAAGGAACAAGAAGACGCCCACACCCGGGTCCAGACGCTAAAGTCCCGTCTCGATACCCTCAAGAACCGGGACTTGGAACACAAGATTTTGGACGACTACAAGAAGGACCAGATGCAAAAGTTCAGAGAAGGAAAGCAGAGCAGTCCGTATTTCTTGAAGAAGAGCGAGCAAAGAAAGATGATTCAGAAGGCCAAGTTCGATGCCATGAAGCCCCAGCAAAGAGAGAAGGTGATGGAGAGAAAGCGGAAGAGAAAGCTCGGCAGAGAGTTCAAGCAGATGGAGTACCGAGAGAGATGATCCACTATTACAACAATTACAACAATTACGGCTACAATAGA
This sequence comes from Yamadazyma phyllophila, assembly GCA_030571955.1. Taxonomy (NCBI): domain Eukaryota; kingdom Fungi; phylum Ascomycota; class Pichiomycetes; order Serinales; family Debaryomycetaceae; genus Yamadazyma; species Yamadazyma phyllophila. The sequence continues at coordinate 84,214 of JAJLZE010000008.1, read as the reverse complement.
TTACGATATATTAACATGTAGATAAACAAACTGACTATGTGACAAGAAACTGGTGGGAATAAGCACCCAATTGACATGACTCTATTACTTTTTGGCCCATTACTTTTTGGCGATTTCATTGGCGACCCAGTCTTCATAAGAGCCGATGTAATTACCTCTCTTTTTGTAGCCAAAGGTCCTGGCCAAGTCTTCTGCTGCCGTGCTTCTGATTCCAGCAAGACAGTAGAATACCAACTCTTTATCTGGGTTAGGTTTTTCAAACCCGAAATTCTCCTCAAAGTCTTCTGCCGATAAGCCCAATGCCCCCGGGTTGCTCTTGAATGGAACGTTGACTGCTCCCGGAATGTGGCCTTCTTGGTACTCGACCGGTTCTCTCACATCCACAATGATTGTATCTGATTGGCCCTGGTTGGTGGTCAATTGCTTAATGTCTTTGTAGTCGTAGACCTTTGCCTTGCACTCTTCGGAGATGACGCTGTAGCTACGGCGAGCCATGGCGGCAACAGGCGTTATCCGTGAGGCGGCCCGACATGCTAAGGTGGATCCCATGGTGTGAGACAAAACAGGACCAACGGACCTGGCACTGAGGTGTCTCAATGCCAACTTGCTGGCCATCAACGGTACGCCGGCAGAGGCGCCAAGCATCCTAGCACCGAACATCATGGTAGTATATTTAATTGCGCTTGCACGATTCTCCCTACTTGTACAAGGGAACTAACTGGTGATAGTATTCTGACTATCCTTTGATAAAAAGTTTTCTTGAGTGCGCGCGGTAGTGGCCTGCCGAAAGGGAGGAGGTGGTGGGAGGTGTGAGACTCGCGGTGAGTCGGGCGAGGGTCGCGGTGGGTTGGGGAGGATTGCATTGGGACCTCGCGGTGCGGGCCATGACTCACCCGAGAATCCCCGTGGCTGCAAACTCGCGCTGAAATGAATGAGAGGTGAGGGAAGAAGTGAGATAAGGTTAGAGGAGAGGAGGAGAGAATAAGCAGAGGATAAACAGAGGATAGAGGGACGAACAAGATATATGACGTGTAAAGATACACGAACAGACCGAACGGGATGACTGGCTCTTTGTTGCACAGTCTAAGAGAATTCTATTTGCAGCCGTCTACTCTCTAACTCATCTCCTAACACTCTCTACTAACCTCTACTCAATTCTACATTTATTACTCTATTCTCTAACGGGTTGACCGTTTGAAGTCTCGTTAATCATAAGGTTGAACTTAACAGATAATCGATACCGTTCTCTAAAACAATCCGTCGATTTCTCCGTCTTCATTAACTTCAACATTCATAAACCCACAGTGGGTTGGTAAACCAGGAATGGTCTGGATCTCGGCTGCCAACGCATACAAGTATCCTGCTCCAATCGAGGCCCTGACGTCTCTAATAGGGAACTTGAACCCGGTAGGAACCCCCTTCAACGCAGCATCATGCGATAAAGAGTACTGGGTTTTGGCAATACAGATCGGTAAGTTCCCAAACCCTTGCTTGGTGTACAAGTCGATCTTCTTTTGGGCTTCTGGCAAGAACTCAACCTCGCTGGCCCCGTACATCTTCTGGGCAATGGTGGTGATTTTCTCTTCCACTGATGGCTCGGTGTCGTACAAGAACTTGAAGTCTTTGTCGGCAGAGTTACAGGCAGAAATGACTCCCTGGGCCAAATCAACCGCTCCTTTACCACCTTCTTCCCAGTGGTTCGAAACAATCGCATCAACAGCTCCGTACTTAAGAGCCTCCTGCTTGATGATCTCGTGCTCCTTATCGGAGTCAGAAGACATCTTGTTGATGGCAACAACAACAGGCAATCCGTAGCTTCTGGCGTTCTCAATGTGCTTGCCCAAGTTCGAACATCCCTTCTGCAACAACTCGGTGTTTTCCTGAGTGTATTCAGCAGCCAATGGGGCTCCGGCCTTGACTTCAGGACCTCCTCCATGAACCTTTAAGGCTCTAACAGTGGCCACAATCACAATACAGTCCGGTTGTAAACCAGAAGATCTACACTTGATGTTCATGAATCTTTCACCTCCCATGGTGAAGTCGAACCCGGCCTCGGTCACAACGTACCCTTCTTGTTCTCTCTTTTCTTCGGCAGATAACGAAGGAGAAGTACCGGCCAATTTCAACGCCATTTTATCGGCCAAAATAGAAGAGGCTCCAATCGAAATATTGGCAAATGGACCAGCATGAACAAACACTGGGGTTCCTTCTAAGGTTTGCATGATATTAGGCTTGATGGCATCCTTTAATAAAGCAGTTAAAGCACCAGCACATCCAATATCTTCACAAGTAATTGGTTCTCCGGCCTTGGAAGATGCAACAACCATGTTACCCAATCTTTCTCTCATGTCTTCCAAAGAGTTGGCCAAGGCCAAAATGGCCATACATTCAGAGGCCACCGTGATATCAAACCCGGTCTTTCTAGTCTGGCCCTTTTCAGTTGGAGCTTCTCCAACAGTGATACCTCTCAAGAATCTATCGTTACAATCAACAACTCTTCTCCAAGTAATGGTGTCTGGGTCGATATCCAATCTGGCAAAACGAGAGATTTCTTCTTGAGTCAAATCATCGGGGTTGGTCTTGTTGATTCCCAACTTGTTGATTCTCTTCTGCATGCAAACAGGGAACTTTCTAACGCCCTTCTTGGCTGGCACCAATCTTCTGTACAATGGGCCGTCTTTCTGGGTGTTTTCGTGGAACATTCTCGTGTCAATGGCTGCGGCCAATAAGTTGTTGGCCATGGTGATGGCATGGATATCTCCGGTGACATGCATGTTGAACTCATCCATAGGAATCACCTGGGAGTATCCTCCACCAGCAGCTCCACCCTTGATACCAAAAGTAGGCCCCATACTTGGCTGTCTAACGTTGGCAAACACATTCTTCTGCAAATGGGCTCCCAAGGCCTGGGCTAACCCAACAGTAGTGGTACTTTTACCTTCACCCAATGGGGTAGGTGTGATACCTGTAACCAACACATATTTCCCGTTATCTTTGTTTTTTAATCTCTTCAAAAGATCTAATGAAACCTTGGCCTTGTAGCTTCCAAAAGGCTCCAATTCACTGTCAAGAATCCCGGCCTCGTTGGCGACTTGGTCGATGCCCTTTGGTTCCTGAGCTCTTGAGATCTCATAGTCGGAAGGAACAGGTTTTTGCAAGTCCAACTTCAATGGGTTGGTGAACTTTGGGGTCTCGTTGTTTTTTGCGTAGTGTTTTTTTGCAGCCAAAACAACGTTATCCAACAACAGAGCCACTGTCATTGGACCAACTCCGCCCGGAACAGGCGTGATCAAGCTGGCCACAGCACTACAGCTGTCGTAGTCGCAGTCTCCCACCATTCTGCTGCCCAGTTTCTTCAGCGAGTCGGGAATGAAATTGGTGCCCACGTCGATAACTACGGCGCCCTGTTTCAACCATTCACCACGAACAAACTGAGGCACTCCGATGGCAGCCACCACGATGTCGGCGTGGGACAAATAGCCCTGGACCTGTTCGGCCGGAGTACGCGAGTGCAACACCGTGACGGTGGCGTTTCTTTGCGTCAACAAGTTGGCAACTGGTTTACCTACAATATCGCTTCTGCCCAACACCACGGCGTTGGCGCCCTCGATTGGCACGTTGGACCGCTCTAACAAGTTCAAAATCCCCTTGGGAGTACAAGGCAAGAAATGAGGGTTTCCGCCCTTCTTGTTCAACTCTCCCACGTTAAAAGGACCGAAGCCATCAACGTCTTTATCGGCTGCAACCGCGTTGGTGACCTTTGTTTCGTCGAGGTGGGCAGGCAATGGCAACTGGACCAAAACCCCGTCGACGGACCCGTCGCCGTTGAGCTTATGGATCTGGCTAAGGAGCTCGAACTCGGTGACTTGCTCGGGCAAGTTGACGATTTCACAATCGATGTTGGCTTCTTTGGCGGCTCTCAACTTCATTCTCACGTAGGTGGACGAGTCTTCTCTTTCTGCCACCTGGATGATGACAAGCTTAGGACGGAAGTCGCTGTGCTTGGCCTGGAGCGCGTCGATCTCGGCGTGAATGCCCTGGCGGATCTTCAACGCAATGTCTTTCCCGTCGATTATCTGAACCATGTTGGTGAAAAATTAATTGGCGCGCGGCCTCGCTTTATATGAGAATTCGGGTCAGAGTCAATGATTTATTGGCCTAGCATAGTACGGAGAGATTGGATTTCTGGCGGGCCGGCGGTGTCGATGGAGATGGACGTGAAGGAGGACTTGCGGGCGAGCGAGTCTAGCACGGTTCCGGGGCCCAAATTGACGAGGTGGGTGATGCCCATGTGGTGGAATGAGTCCATTGATTTGACCCACTGGACCGGGCGAGAGTTGGCGCGGATGGTGGCGGTAACGGGGCTGGCGGGGGGACTAGCCGTGGGGCCAGCCGCGGCGGTACCAGCCGTAGAGGTAAGTCCCGCAACGGCGCGCGACTCCGGTTCTGACTCTACGCTAATTACCGTACCGGTTATATTCGACACTAGCGGTACCACCCCCACACCACCAGACTTACCGCCCGACAACTCGGCGTAGAACCGTTCTAGCTCGGCCTCGATCGGCTCAAGACACTTGTTGTGGAACGGGATTTCCACCGGCAACGGCTTTTCCCGCACGACGGTCCGAGTCAGGTTGAGCGACTCGACCACCGCCGCGATATCGCCAGATGTGCCCGATACGACGATCTGCTGGCGCGAGTTCACGTTCGCCAACACGCCGGCGGCGGCGGCGCGGTCGAGCACCGTCTCGAAGTCGCTCGCTCTAAACATGAGCGCCCGCATCGTATAGCCGTTTAGGGCAAGCAGTTCCATCAACTCGCCACGGCGGCGCACCAACCGCACGCACTCGGCAAACCCAAGCTGCCGATTAAGCACGAGCGCCGTGTACTCGCCGAGCGAGTGGCCTGCAATCGCACCACACACGGCAGCACGGTTGGGCACCGCAGGCGATACGAGCTCGCCCTGCAATTCCTGCCGAATAGCGGCATTTACCGCGCATGTGGCGATAACGATGGCCGGCTGGGCAACGGTGGTTTTGTGCAATAACTCTGGCGGGTTGTCGACAAGCAGGCGGGTGAACGAGCAGCCAAGGGCCTCGTCGGCCTCTTCAAACAACCGTCCCACCGCCCGCTGCACCGCCGCCAGCGGGTGCTTGAGGTAGGGAGCAAGAAAACCGCCCCGTACCACCCCTTGGCCGGGGCATGTGACGCCAAACTTGATCATAGCTATCGGTCGATGTGATTTGTGGCGCGACTTATTGGCGCGACTTATTGGCGCGACTCAGCTGGCGCCAGGCTCGGGAATCGGTTGCTGGAAAATCATAACACCGCGGTGGCCGGACCAGGCATGCCGGACCCGGTACGAGTTACCGGATCGGCGATCCCCAGCAATCCCGTTCCAGTCCCACCCGCCATCTGCCGTCCCCCCAATCCTACTGTCCCACCAACCTGCTGTGCCGTCATCCTAAGACCACCACCGCATACTGTCGCACCGAGACGCCGCACCGCAGTGATCCTCTCCCACCACTCACCATCACGGCGCTTGCGGATCTACCGCCACTCACAACCACCAAACCAAAGCGGGGACTGCCCGCGTGGTCTGGCATCTGGCACCGCACGGCGGCCTATCAAAAGTAACTCTATACGCGCGCCAGAGTCCCGCCATTGTTGTAAAGTCCTACCGGGGCCTGCACTGCTGGCAAGGGGTCGCCTGAGTTGCCTAATTGGTACCGTTGATGTCAATAGATGGCGCGAAACTTACCGCCCTTGCTGACTCGGCCCACCGCTTGTGAACCAAAACTCTATTTGCCGCGGTAAACCCACGGTGCCTCTGCAGCTTACTGCCATGCCCGACCTCCGCATTGGCTGGGCCTTCCACCCTCCCAGTTGCGCGGCCCCACCCGCCACCCGCCTCGGCCCTCCGCCTCCCTACCGCGCCATACCTTTTGGGATTATTGCCTGTCGCCGGGCCTGGGCCATTTCGTCGCTAGCCCCCCAGCCCACTCCCGCCATTCATTTGTTTTTTTTTCTCCCACTTATTTGTTTTTTTTTTAACTATCTTATTCTTCTTCAAGTTTATCGACTCCTAGTCAAGTTTTTCCCTAGAAGAATGTCTGAAGTTAAAGCCGCCAAAGACGCTCTTGTGGCCTCTTTCTTTGAATTATCAAGAGCCGCTCAAGAAGCTGCATCTGCAACCGCTAACTTATATAAGGTGTCCAACACCGATAGTAACGTGCCAATTGACTCCTTAAACAACTTGTCCAAGGCCATCAACGTCTTGGTGGCAAGCATCGAACTCCCTCCTAACGGCGGCGACTTCAAAAAGCCCGAAAAGAAGAAGAAGGTTGAAAAAGACCCAAACGCGCCTAAGAAGCCTTTAACCATGTACTTTGCCTATTCATTCCACATTAGAGAACAGATTAGAGACGAAAGAAAGTTGAACGGCTTACCTCCGTTATCTGCCATTGAAATGAATGCTTATGTCAAGGACCGTTGGGGGAAATTGTCTGAAGCTGAAAAGGCTACATGGCAAAAGAAGTACCAAGAAGAGTTGAAGGTTTACAACAAACAAAAGGAATTATACAAGGCCAAGTTGGCTGGTGAACCAGAAAAGGAAGAACCTGTTCCTGTGATCATGCCAGCTGTTGAACCAGAAAGCAGCGAGGAAGAAAGTGACTCGAGCGATAGTGAAGAAGAAGAAGTTCACGAAAAGAAGAAGAAAGAAAAGAAACGTAAACACGATAAAGAAAAAGGTGACAAAAAGAAAAAATCAAAGAAGTAATTGCCCCTTCCTTTCCTTCATCTGTGTATTATTGATCTTTCCATATGTACTGTGATATTGTATTATTGACTATAATTTGTTTTGATATAAAAATTTAACTTACCCTCTACTTTCTCTTCTGCTTCGATATGTGGGCCTTCAACACCTTTTGACGGTCCCGTAACGATAACCGTTGTTTCCCTTGAACACTACGCTTATGGATCATCATCACAAAGTTCTTCTTACGGGCCTTCTCTCTATTAGTAGTAGAATGGGCTCCTTCTCTCTTCCCTCTACGTGATCCAAACTTATCACGGCCTTCACGTCCTTCCTTGACGTGCTCAAGTCTTTCTTCCTTGGTCTGCTTGAACTTGACGTTTCCTACCAACGAGTCTCCATCCACATTCTCGTCCGTCTTGATTCCCATATGTTTCTCTACACCGGCCTGGAGTCTTAACTCATCTAACTTGGCGAAATCGGCGGGAGTCAACACCTTTGATGAGAGGATCTCGTTGATAGCACGCTCGGCATCGGAGTTCTTCTGCTTCTTACGAGCAGGTCCATCTTCTTCTTCTTCTTCTTCGTCTTCATTCTCTCCGTCTTCATTCTCTTCGTCTTCGTTATCAGATAATTCAAGTTCAGAATCATCACTTGCTTCCTTTTCTTCCTTGTCTTCTTTGTCTTCATCATCACTAATACTATACTCTTTATCAGACTCCATAGTGACCCAGTCGCCCTCTATTTCCTCATCACTTTCTCCTTCAACAACATCCCAATCATCATCGTTCTCTTCACCAGCAATACCTTGTTCTTCCTGCCACTGGGCCAAAAGCTCGATACCAGGAATCGAAGTAACGGTGTTTTCCACCCCGAACTCAGGCAATTTACCCTTTTCACTTCCCTGGATCTCAATACTGGCAGCCTTACCACGATCTTTCTTCTTCAACATTTCTGGGGCAACGTCTCTATATAACCCAATCAACGATCTGGCTGCCATCATCACAGCCTTGGCCTTGGATCCCTTATACTCGGTCAAATCCTGTAATAAAGTGGCATCAATGGCCAACGGAGCTCTGGATAGAATCTCTCTGATGGTGTTAAGCCCAGCACTGGCAACTTCGGCAGAAACACCGTCACTCACGAACTCGTCTGCGATCTTTCTGACCACAGTCGAAATCGATTCGGGTGGAACCAAATCGTGGGATGCTTGGGCAGTGGCTGCCATGATTTGAGTGACATTTGTTTGTTTAGGAGTCAAGTACTTCATAAAGAACGAGTAGATCCCCAAGACTATCAACTTATGGGAACCAATCAACCTCGAGATCAAATTCATAAACACAATTTTTTGTTCCAAGTCGAACTTGTTTGCATTCTTACCACTTAAATGCCCGTTAAACAACAGCTCGGCAAACCCTTGAGGGTCTCTCAACAAGTGTATGGCCGAGAAGTTTAAGAAATATTGGGTGTTTTTATTATTCTTTTTCTTCACTGCTTTAACTGCTTGTTCAAGTTTTTTACCTCTTTTTCCACTCTTCTTATTGATTTGCATCTTATGCTTTAAGGCTGCCATATCAAACCCGTCCTCGTCTTCCGACTTATCTTCAAATGTCTCTTCTCTTTCTTTATCGGCCCCCAAAAAGAACCGGGCTCCGGCTATCGATACCTTCACTTCAGGGTGTAATGCAGCTTGGGTCATAAGTTCAACGGTTCTGGAGTCGTCCCAGATTCCTCTTCTCCATAACTCTCTGGTAAGCTTGGTGGCCCAAAGCCCCTGGGAGTCACGCTGTTCTAATAAGTTGAACAAAAGCGCTTGAGTGGATCTGTTAATCTTCTGGTTCTTGGCTCCCAGGTTGACGGCCTTCAATAAAGACACCAAGGTGCTATAGATCTGGCGCCTAAGATTCTTAGCGTGTTGGCCCGCAACCGTGGAACTTCCGTACGCCGATAAAAGGGGGAAGATAGTCTGGATCAAATACTCTGCTGAAATGATATCCTTGTTCCTTAACATGGTTAAACATTGGATGATTTTTTCTCTTAATTCAGGAGACAAATCCTTGTGGTTGTTCAAAAGCAAGTTCTTCAAGTCGTCGGGGAACTTGGCAGTCTCTTTCGGGTAACAATTACAAACAGCTGAAACAAAGCTGATCAAATCACCGAAATCTTGAAAATTGCTTGAGTCTGGGTTCGTCAAAAAAATGTCTCTTAACGACTCGTAGTGTGAAAACTGTTGTAAGAACTCTTCATGGTACGACTCGGGGTCTCTTTTAAGCACGTTCTGGAGCAACGTGATGTTGGTGGGGAGAACTGCAACTCTTCTCTTCTTGGCCATGATGTAAAAATGATAATTATTTATCTCATCTCATCGCGAATTTTGACGCTCCATTAATTGAGATTTGCAACTCATTATTTGCAACTCGTTATTTGCAGCTCATTTATTCATAATATACATCGTACAAACAGTATTACTGGGTGAACAAGCCATTAAGAGAGTCGTAGTTAAGCTTCTTGGAATAACTCTTTTTGCTGAGCATATCTCTCACACTTTCAATGGCAGATAACGGTTGGCCAGCACTTCTGACAGCTGAGGCAACCCCAATGGCACCCACATCAACCTCTTCTTCCTTGGTGTTTCTCTTTCTTTTCTTACGTCCTCCCGAAGTGTTCCCGGTCAACTCATCTGTTTCCTGTTTCAATCTCTTCTTTTCCTGCTCGATCAAATAATCTTGAAACATACTGGTCCATGCTAGTTCTTTGGCCTTCACCAGCTCTTCATCATTAAAGAGTTCCAGTTCTTCGTCCTCACCGAATTCAATGTCTTCCAACTCGGGGTCGGAGGGGATCATCGAAAGATAGTGCAGCGATGGTTTACAATACTTGACTAAACCAACCGGTTTGTTTCTATCAATCTGCTTTTGGAGTTCGTCTGCTCCCTCTGTATCCTCTACCGGTGTTTCGGCTTTGTTGTATCTCTTACTGATGAGTTCTTCGAGGTTTCTTATTTCGGATTCAAGGATTCCTGTTTCTAAACCTAAGCTTCTCATCTCCTCAACGTATGTTGGTTCTGGAGACATGCTTTCGATTTCTCTATCGGCTTTGAGGGATTCTGCTAAAGTAGTCTTTCTTTTGCCTCGTTTGGTTGGTGGTGGTTCCTCGTATTCTTCTTCATCTTCAAGTTCACTTTCACCTGTTACGTCAGGATCACTTTGTTCTTCAGTCTGTTTTTCGGCTTCAACCTCATCTGCAGTCTCTTCATATTCTTCTGCTTCTTCCACGGCGTCTTTGAACTCATCGTCTTCGTCTGCTTCATCGTCTTTATTGTCTTTGTCAGCTTCCTTATCAGCTTCCTCGTCTTTATTGTCTTTGTCAGCCTCCTTGTCTTTATCGGCCTCCTTGTCTCTATTATCTTTGTCTGCTTTATCCCCATCCTCCTTTCCGGGTTCTCGTTCACCTTCTTTGTCAACTGGTTCTGACTCGATTTGCACACCACGTACTCCACGAGGCCTTAACTTGAACGCTATAGGAGCGGTCTTTGCCTTAGCAGCCCCGCTTGTCAACGAATCAGTACGTGAAAGACTAGAAGCTCCATCAAGTCTTGAACGCCTTGAAGGTCCACGCCCTGCAACTGTAGGCGAACTTATTGGAGTGTTTCTTGCATCTGATCGGCTGGCAGCAGGATTTTGCTTGATATACTTATACGCTTCTTCAAGATGTTTCAATCTAGCCTTATGCTTCAATTCCTTCTTGGCCAGTTTGATTTTGTTTCGGGTGAAAGAAGGCGGTTTGGCTGCTTCTATACTGGACCCTTTATCTCTGAAATCTCTAACATTCAACCCGGCAGCAGAAGTCTTTGCAAACTCCAGTAATCTTGTTTGAATAGTATCTTCAGAAACATGGGCCACCGCCACGATTTCAGCATGGGTTCTTCTGAACCCGTTCATTCTGGCCGAAAGCAAAACACACGCTCCAGCTATACCGGCCGGTCTTCTCCCTTCAACAATGGAGTCCTGAGACATTCTCAGGGCAAGCTTTAAAGCGTCTTGAATGACTTGATTAGTTGCATTTGGTCTTTCTCTATCGAAATTCAACTTTTCAGCAAAATGGGAAATGAACAACGAAGGATCTGCCAACGGTAATTTGACTATATTCAACGTTCTAACCATCTTTAAAAACGTAGCCCCCAAGGAGAACACGGATATCTGAAGTCTACTGCTAAAGTCGATCAACAAGTGGCTGGTTTTCTCCTTTCTGCATGCGATGTATAAACAAGCGGCGGTGACGTTCTGGGACCTTCTACCCTGGACGAAGTTATGGTTTAAGGCGACTCTAAACCACTGGTATGCCGAGTCTGAGATGAACTCAGGGATGTTCAAAGTGGCGGCCAAGTCCTTGATGTTTCTCTTTCCTGTTGAAAGCGTTTGTTCTCGAGAGTCCATGGCGTTTTGGCGCCCGTGGAGGGCCACTCTGGTCTGGTCGGTGCCCATCATGGTACCTTGTACGATAGCACCACCGCTGGCGGTTTCACCGAAGGAGACCTCGGAGACGATGGGGTTTTCATGGACGACGGTTCCACACAGGGAGCAGGTGGTGTTACCGGAGTTGGTGGAGAGGTCTGCTACGAGGGCAGGCTCTCCACACTTGGGACAGATATTAGCGGGTAATGCCATGATAAACAATTTTCGCGATGTGGATTCGTAAACAAGCGAGGAGGTGAGAAGGGGTGGGAGAGAGAGAGAGAGAGAGAACAAAATAGAGAGTGAAGGGAATAGAGTTAGTGATAGAGTTGGTGAAGGGTGGGTGTAGTGGAGATAGGAGAGTAGTGAGTAGAAAGTAAAGAATAAAGAGCATTGAGTAGAAAGAAGAAAGAAGAGAGTAGTGAGAATGAGTAGATAGTGAGGCTAATACTATTCGCTCCTGATCTCACCCCCAATTTACCTGATCTAACATTCAACTTATCAATAAGAGCCCTACTTAGTACCCAAAACAATCCAAGACTCTCTCCTCATATATCACTCTCTTCTCATGTATCAAGTTGATATTATACTAATTGAACATAACTATAACAGCATATTCAGTTCTCACCACACATCACATAATAAATCACATAACACATCACATAATACATCACAATAAATCCCACAATACATCCCATAATACTCCCAAAAACTTCAACTGCATCCAAAGCCACACACTAAACTCCCCCACTACCACCACACTCGCACTACTAAACTCTACTACCACCATCCCTTTCTTCACCCTAACGCTTATCGGATCAAGAGATCTCGCGAGTGTGTCGTCATCAACTATTTTAACTTAATCTCTCACGTTCTCTCACGTGCAAGCATAACCTCTCCGGTGCTACGCCTTATCTCTGGCTTCATCTACCCCTATTTATTCTCCTCTACTTATATACTGCTTGTTCCCGTCGTGTTGTTTCCGTAACTTTATCTCCCATACGCGCTTAATACCAAAACATCGCGCCCCCCAAATCATTTCTTATCATGTCTTTTCCTTCCAGAAAGTGCCACTTACAACTGGGCCAACAGGTGTTGATCCAAAGAGCTTCGTCCAAAGACCCTCTGAGAGCTGTTGCTCCAGACAACTTCAACATTGCCCACAAACAAATCTCAAAGACCCACGCCAGGGTGTTTGTCGATGATAAATCCGTCTATATCGAAGATAAGGATTCAAGTTTTGGAACTGTTGTCAACGATATTCTTTTAAGACCAAACGTTCCTTTTGATATCAAGAATGGTGATGTTATTGGCTTGGTGCTCCACAAGTCCCACAACGCCATCCATGCTTTGTATGCTAAACAAGATGACTTGCTTCACTTGGCGGATCTTGGATACCCAAAGGTTCTTGTTCAATTCGACGTACACATTGAACACGCCCTGCCAGGGTTTGTTGTTTCGCTTAGCCCCCGTGCAGACGGCTCTGTTGGTTCAGACCGTTCGGACGACATCATCGATGTTGATTCAGACGTTTCGGACGGCGTTACCGAATTTATCAGCGAGCCAAGCTTGGTTCCAGAATCTAGGAGAGCTGCCAGTGTGAAGCCTGAAGATTTGGATTCCTCTGATATCGACGAGGCTTCTTGGAACGGCGTTTCCAGCGACTTAGTACAAGTTTTACATGATCTGGATATGGATGAAGATGACCTGGAGTTTGCTGAAGATGTCCACCAGGACTCGGACATCTCTGACTCGTTTGACTCAGAAGTTTCAGAGGACTTGACCACATTCAAACGTCCTCCAAGAGACTTGGAGAAAGAGTTTTTACGCCAAAAGGAAGACGCATGGGTCGCTTATAGACAGGGTAAAGATGAACTGGAATCGGAGTTTGACCACGATGATCTGGATGTTAGCAGTTCAAACTCTATAAGCTATTCTAACGATTCCGATTGCTTAAGATTATTCTATCAAATGGAGTTTGAAGCTCTGAGTAGTGATTTGGATTATAACTCTGAACTTGATGGTGAAGAAGCTGAAAGAGAGGCATTCAGACGTATCACATATACACCACGGGATGATTATGTTGAAGACGTCGAGGACCCCGAATACGATGAAGACCCCGAGTACGTTTCCAGTGATGTACACGTTTCTGATGAGGATCAAGACAGCGAAGATGTTTCTGAAGACGAGCAAGATGTGGTTTACTACATTCTTAACCCCGAATCCGAAGCTTCATCAAACTCCCAGGCTAAGAAGCCTTTGTTAGCCACCATCGGAAAGGAGTTGCTCAGAGCCTTAATCTATGCCTTGCTTACTCTTATCTCGGTAGTAGTTTATGTTCATTACCAGGTTAAGCAATAGACTAATTTGTCAGTAATACGGGTTGGGAATTTTGGTTTGGCTTTTGTTGGTTTGTGTTTAGTGATAATTGTATATTTCTATGGTTCAATATATGTATTAGTTGATACAGGTACCTAAGAGATGGCTATCGCTTACGATACATTTGCTTATTCTTATCGTCATCATTAGGATTAAGATCCATGAACATCGGCAGCTGGCCGGCCATTGGCAGTTGCATGTTCATAGGCAGTTGAACGTTGATTGGCAGCTGGGCATTCATCATGTGCAAATTAGGGCTATACTGTGGCAGCTGCTGTTGCTGGATTTGTTGTTGGATATTTTGTGGCCGTTGTTGCTGCTGCTGCTGTTGCTGCTGTTGTTGTTGCTGCTGCTGCTGTTGTCTCTGTCTGGCCAATTGCAATTGTCTGACTCTCTGGAAATACTGTGGGAACTTTTGGATCAACGATTGTTGCATGTTCTTAGCCTGTTGAATAGCAGCTTGTTGTTGTTGGGGAGTCAAACGAGTCTTGTTAGGAGCAACACCGGTTTGTCCCATGGAAGAAAGTGCAGCGATTTTCGTTTGTGCTTGCTTGAAGGCAGCTTGGTCTGCAGGCGATAACATGGTCTGAAACAACTGCTGCTGTTGTTGTTGGAACAATTGACGCATAGCTTGAGCTTGTGGGTTGGCTTGAGCGTTTCCTTGAGGTGGACGTTGATTGTTCATTTGATTGAACTGCTGTTGCTGAGGCATCTGTTGTTGTTGAGGCATCTGCTGTTGCTGCTGTTGTGGGACCTGCATTTGTTGTTGCATTCTATTGGGTCTTTGGTTGTTCATGTGCATTTGTTGTTGCAACTGCTGCATTCTTTGATTAGGAACACTCCGTCCCATCACAGGTGTGTTTTGGTTGGAACCAGCCTGGGCATTACCCATCTGTGGTGACTGATATGGTTGGTTGTATTGTTGCATTTGCGATACCAGAGGTGATAACTTTTGTCTTTTGGCCTGCTGTGCTTGCAATTGTGCCTGTTGGATTGCCTGGTTGGACAACTGCTGTTGGGCCTGTTGTCTTTGTTGTTGAATCCTCATTTGCTGCTGCTTTTGTTGCATCTGTTGAACTTGTTGCTGAGTTTGTTGTTGATTCTGTGGCACCTGTTGAGGTCTTTGACTCGAAGGAGGTCTTTGAGGCATACCGGCAGGAGGAATCTGTGATACCATCTGAGGAGTGGAGCTGGTAGATGCAGCTGTTCTTTCGTTCATATTCTTTTCGGGACTTTGACCATTAATACTATTGTTTTGGTTGATGGTACTGATTCCTGCTGTTTGAGCCTGCAGGGCAACTGTTGCATCCTTTTGGGCCTTTTGAGCTTCTTTCCTCTTTCTGATATCTTCAATGAATCTCAATCTCATGAACTGGCCCGTAGTGGACATGGAAGTAGCCAATGAAGCCGAAGGAAGAACATCAGGTCTCTTGAAATCAGAGGTATTGGTGGCTTCCTTTGTTTTGGATGGAGTGGCAGGAGTTCCAATACCGTTTCCAGAAGATCCTGTTGTGGAAGATGCCGTGGCCGAAGTAGCTGAATTAGAGAGAGATGACCCTCCAACAACCACCAATTTTGTATCTGAATCATCGGTTCTCTTGTACTTGTTAGAAAGCAAGAACATGATTTCTTCGTAATCGGAAGATTTGTGTAGAACGATTTCTTCCTGGCGTAATTTTCTGGAGGGCTTTTCGATGGCTTCTCTATGCAGAAACGTCACCTTATAATCTTGGATACTTTCATCCCAAACCTTCTCTGGGCCCGAGGAATCAGGCCTCAAAATCTCGTCTTGTTGGTACGGATTCAAAGGAACACTGAGGTCCAATTTCCGGTTTGTTAGCGTTAGTATTTCTGATTCCATTTGTAAAGATAATGGGTCGGTGAATTTGGTCAAGGCAGAATCGGTATGGTACAACAAATCATAGTACAAAGACAACTGAGTAGGCTTCAAAAGGGTTCTATAAGTTTTTGGTTTTGCAGCAGCAGTGGTGGCAGAAGTAGCGGTGGATTTGGATGATTTATCATCTTCTGTCTTTACCGTATTGGAAGCTGAAGTATTGGCAGTATCTGCTGTGCCAGCCGCTGGCGGTTCGGTAGCAGGAGCTTCAACAGTGACCATGTTCCGGTGGTCATACACCTGTAGAATCAAACAACCATCGTATGCCTTTATAGCGAAATCTTTGATCAATTCACTCATTTCCAATGGGATTTCTTCTTTTAGTACATGGTGCAAGAAATCCTTCACCATGGGCGAGTCTTTCGGTATTATATTGGAGTCCAGCGAGTGGTTGAACTTGTAGTGATTTTCGTAGATGTGGAACGTCAAAGAAGGCGGATACTTTGAGTACTTTCTCAAGATATCTTCCGAAGAAGTTGCAAAATCGTAATTTTTTGCATTTAGTTTTTTTTGTTTCATTTGTTGTTGTTGCCTCATCGCAAGGAGTTGTTGTTGTTGAGGAGTCAATCCATTTTTGGAGATGCTTTGCATGTTTTGAGGTGCACCATTAGCAGCGGTATTTGACACTTTTGCATCGGACATCCTGGGGGATCAGACTATTCTAAACGAGCAAACAAAACGGGGATGAGCGATGGCTGGAATTGAGGCACCGACGAAGTATAATACAGAGTTTGATCGGCGAGGAGGCGCCTGTTGGTGATGGATTAGTGGGCTAGATAGTCTAGGTTCTAAAGTTTTTCTGTTCAACAAGCGCGACTTCATTTAGCTGAAGGCAGCAGAGCAGAATTGGAGGGTGGGAGTTGAGTGGTGATAGCGTATGGGTGAGTGACCAGAGTGTGGAGTATGGAGTATTATGGTACTGGCTGTGAGTGTAGGAGAAGAAACGCAAGAGAAATACTGAAATTGAAGAATGGAAGAGCATTGATATAGCTCATGTTTTGATATTAATTGAGTACATGAACTTGCAGTTATTTAGTGATCTATTACTTTGTTTTTCGTAGATGGATTAATTGAAAGTGAACAGTAAGGCTGTGAACTGTTGATTATTCTTATTTATTTAAAATTATGACTTAAACTGTGGAATTCATAGATCCAGTATTTAGTCTACTCACAAGACTTAACCAAAAGTTGAACAGAACAAACATAGTCATCTTTATCTGATATCTATAAATTCAACATCTATACCCACCCAACATCACATCCATAAGTCACATCTACACCACACACTTCATCTCGTTTATTATACACTAAGCTTAGAAGAGTCACTGGTCAAACAGAACTCCAATAACTTATATAACTTCATTCTATCCACATCATTGAACACCCACAACCCATAAATATCGCCCACCAAGTTCTTGATGATGATCAAATTGTCATTAAGCTCCACGTCCATCAGAACAATCCCGTTATTGTTGACACCTCTGGGGAAGTAGTGCTGGGTCACGTTGTTAGGCAATAAACCCACTGAAAAACACTCGGGGTTGTTTCGATTTAATAGTATTAGACCATAACAAAACAAGTTCTGTAAGTCCTGTAAGCCCGGGTAGCTATTTTGTGGAGTTTGGAACCCCCTTAGGTAAAGCGATAAAGTTCCCTGGTAATCTGTTTTATTCCACTGCTCACTTGTTCCATCGAATTTATACACCACGCAGTATGAGGTATGATATAGAAGCTTTTTCACAGACGGATCGTATCTGCTGATAACATTATAGTTGATGGTGTTCTTGTAGAGCTCCAACGCCTTCTTTCTTGAAAGCGTTTCCTGCTTCTTTTCCTTCAGTTTAGCCATTCGGATGAAATGAAAATTCGGTGCGACTCTGGTGATATTTTCTTCCTACTCCTTACAATTCTTGCCGTCAATGTTTAGAGCAACCAAATTATTCAGACCTCAATTGACCCGTTCCTTCCAAGGATCTGCCATTCGTAGTGTGGCCGTGGGTGACAAGATTCCTCTGGTGCCATTGACTTTTGAAAAACCGGGAAACGAAGTCAATCTTGCCGATGAACTTTTCAACTCAAAAGCCATCATTGTTGGGGTTCCAGGGGCTTTTTCCTCCGGCTGTACCCAACAGCATGTTCCGGGATACATCAAGAACTTGAGCAAGTTTGCTGAAAAGGGTTACAACGGTGTTTATGTTGTTGCTGTTAACGATGCCTTTGTGGTTGATGCTTGGTCGTCGTTATTTGACACCCAAAAGGTCAAATTCTTGGCTGATCCTCTGGGAGACTTTGTTGGCGCTTTGGACTTGAAGTTCGACGCCTCCAAGTTTTTCGGTAACGAAAGAAGCAAGAGATTCGCCATTGCTGTGGAAAACGGTGTGGTTACACATACTTTTGTTGAGCCTGAAAACACTCCTGTTGACGTTTCTGAAGCTTCTAATGTTTTGGAATCTCTTTAGACTGTTAGGAAGAAAATATAGCCTGATTTCCCGGCTCAATTCCTCCAAATAGTTGTCAATTAAGTAGCTTGCAATTTACATGTATAGTCTAACGCTTGTAGTCGCAGCCAAAAATATTTTTGTGCAGCCAAATGGCTCTTCTAGCTCTACCACTCCGTGTTCAAATACGACACAAGTCGACGTGCTTACTGGCGTCACAAATCAACGAAGCTAAAGAGTGGATCAAAAACTATAGTGCCAGCGATGTTCCCGTGAAAGAGTTTGATATTTCGTTCAGCAGAGCTTCAGGTCCAGGAGGACAAAAGGTGAATAAAACTTCATCTAAAGCCACTATATCTCTCGGTCCCGAGAGGTGGCTAAATGCCCAATTCTGCTACTGGATTCCTCCTGCCATACGGACGCAGTTGAGCCAAAAACCTATCCGATACGAGACGAAACTGGGGGGTGTTTTGGTGCAGAGTGATACATCTCGTAGTCGAGATATCAATGTCACCGAGTGTTTTAGTAAACTAGTAGACGCAATTAAACAGACGGCACACTTCGAGGAAGAAGCAAGCGAAGAAGATAAACGGAAATGGCAGACAATCAAGCGGAAATCAAACGAAAAGAGACTAATAGATAAGAAACGACAAAGCGATAAAAGAAAGACAAGGTCTAAGAAGTTTGATATATAGATGAATAATTTTGGCGCGAGTTTTTTTCACTAATGACAAGCACAAACCTCTCTGATCCTATAGAGGAATGCACGAAAATAATACGTTCTGCCACCGATCACATACACGAGGACCTTGAGTCTGTGGTTTTAGTTGATCCTGTGAGTTTTTCCCGCTTTGAAAGCTTTGCGCTGGATCTTAAACTGGCCGCTAAAGTGGACCCTAGCTACTTGATAGACGCTGATGTTAGTATAGAAGGCGAGGACCCAGCGCTTATTGACGGCATCAAAACATTCAATGACAGTCTCGAGACCCGTGTCAAAGAGTATGTCTTCACCGCCGCTTTTGACAAGGAAATTGGCGGCATTATTGATGTAATCATTGAACAGTGTAAACACGAAGACTCAGACGCTGAATTGGTGGAGATAAACTCTACAAAAATCAGCAAACAGGTGGCTTCCGAATATAACAAATTGAGTATTGTGTTGGACTTTGCACTTTACTTGGGCACCGAAGACCTGGAGTTAAAGAGAGTGTTCCATAGACTTATATCTACAGTTCTGGAGACGGTATTTGAAATATCCACCACGCAGTTAGAGGCTTTTTGGAACTATCTCGAGTCACGGATCAGCCTTTTGGACGGCAAGATCTACGATAAATCCATCACGAGTGATAGAATGGCATTATTGGAATTGTGTAATCCATTGACAGATAAGTTCATGTCGAAAACACCAAAAGGAACTGACTCTTATAAGAAAGATACTTTCAACGATAAAATCCAGAGCAGAATACGATTTTTCGTCAACAAGCTTCTTAGTATGGACGACAATACTGGTCTTAATCGGTACTATACTTTGTCCGGGAGAGAATTGCCTGAAGCTGCCCTCTCAAGCAGAAGGGACCAGTTTATATTTGATGTGATGGACTGCCTCAAGATAATTAGAGATCCATACACCTACATCAAACCAAGCCATACTCCGATGTTGAGGAAATCTTCCAAGGTCTTTTCCGATGTGTATGAGCAGTTGATCAGTATGGAAGCAGACTATGCAAAGAAGAATAAGGTTGATAGATACTCATTCAGACCACCACGCTCAGAGAAGGAGAGGAAATATTTGGCTGAAAAGTATAGCCAGAAAGAATATTTTCCGGAATTATACTGGCTCAGTGTATTCAGTAAGAATCCCCTGACTAAAGGAGAACAAGCCAAATCTGACCTGAAATTCATGTATGATTTATTGGGCAGCCATAAGTTACGGCAAGTCATGCTTCTTCAAATCTTCTACATATCATTTTTCATATCGGAGTTATCCCTGTTCTCCAAGACCCAGTTTCTTGCGTTAATGCCCCGTAACACCAAGCATTTCATTGATATAACCGTCAATGAACAACTCGCCAAGCCATTTCACAACCTAAGAAGAGACATCATCAAAGATCTTCGTCTGGTAGACTCGCTGTATTCGTTTTTACTCCAATCTGGTTTTTTAATGGAACGGGTTTGGTGGAAATGGTTGGTGTATAACAAGGACCCCAAGACAGGCAAACCGTTGTTGGCTGATAAGACTTTGAGCAAAGAAGACTTACAAGCCACAAAGGAAGAGTTCGATGCACTCTTTCCTGTTAGAGAAAAGAGGTATTTCAACGTTTATGCTACACCCCAGCTCTCGAGGCGAATGAAGGTCACTAGAGGGTTGGATAACATTCCACCAATACGTGAGCCTGGTGACGATATGGACGATGGAGATGAGGATGTGAAGAAGTTGAGGTTGTGGAGAGAGTTCAGGGCAAAGAGGCAGCACGAATGGTTTGGATTGGGAAAGACGTTAACGATGGAGGTTATTGGAGGGCCCGAGGATCTTAGTGAGGGCGGAGAGGAGGAGGAGGAGGAAGAGGAAGAGGAGGAGGGAGAGGAAAAGGACGAAGAGGAAAAGGAAGAAGATGGAAAGAAAGAAGAGGAAGTAAATGAAAATGAACAAAAAGACCAACAGGGTGATGAAATAGAGGACAGTAAGCAACAAGAAGACATAGAAGACAAACAAGAAGACAAACAAGAAGATAAACAAGAAGAGGCGCAACAACAGGATGAAGAAATGGAAGAAGTGGAAGATGTCGTAGAATCAAGTGAAGTAAAAGAACCTGAACCTAAAGAACAGAAAATTACCGAAAAACGCAGACACGACGCTTCAGACAACGAGGACCAATCCGATGCAAATACAGCTGGACCCGAAAACCAAGACTCTGAACCGCCTGCTAAAAAACAAAAACTCTAGAGCATATAACTGTATATTAAGTACCAATTGTACGGCCAACTTTCTTCGACCTCTCGCACTACGCGCCGCGACTTAGTGCGTCTCGACTTAGTGCGTCTCGACTTAGTGCGCCGCGACTGCGCTGCCTCATCTCTCTTACGCGTTTAAATCATTGCAGATTAACTCCAACACCAAGCACAACCGCGTTTACTACTTCATTGCAATCACCTTATCGTCTTTAACCCGAGACTTCGGATCACACATACATGAGCTCCCTCCCTTTGGAAGACAGGCCCATCACGCGGTCTCAGTCGAAGCTTTTGACCGATAAACCTGGCTCCAACTCGTCTAAGAAATCCCAGAGTAAAAAGTCCAAATCTAAACGAAGCAAGAAAAAGGCCGCCAAGTCTGGCCCTGAAAAGTCCAAGAAGGAGCCGCTGCCGAAAGCAAAGGATTCTCCCGAAACACTGAAGAATTCTCCCGAAAAACTGAAGGAGCAGCTGCCTAAACTTAAAGAACAGCTGCCTAAACTCAAAGAACAGCTGCCTAAACTCAAAGAACTGCCGACTAAAGTTAAAGAATTGGCGCCAGAGAATGCCCCTCAAATTAAACCCGTGTTCAGATCGCCATCACCTATTCCTGCTGAGGCTACGCCCGTCGACTTTGCTGCCCAAGAAGACACACAAGTAATTCTTCCACCCACACAAGACCTAGCAGCGTTGACACAAAGCACACCGCTGCCCAACAAGGTGGCCGAACAGACATCGCCGACTCTACGGCTAGAACCAACACAGCTAGATAAGGCCCAGAGCTTCCCCATATTGGCGCCCATCACAGACGAGCTAATCGAACCAGATACCTCGCTAGATATGTGTGAATTAAACTCATCTCCTATCAAGAAAGACGCTTCTCGCATGATGAGTTCGTCGCCAATTAAACAGAAAAAGAACGTGGTGTTCTCCGACGATCTTACTAGCGACCTTCCTTTCCTTCCCGAGGACGGACAACTGAGGCCTATTTGTTTGAATGCCACTCCAAAAAGATCTATTTTGAAGGGCCCACCCGAAGACATTTCGACGCCTGATCTCAAAGCCGTACATCCTAAAGAAGACTCCTTTCAGCCTGATCTTGCCCCGTTCTGGTCCAAGGGCAATATAGTTCAACTCCCACAGCAGTCTCCTAGTTTAGAGGCATTGATTGTAGGAAGTATCAATCTTTTGAAGACGAAAGCTTTCGACAGAAGATTTGAAGTTTATGCGTCGCTTAATCACAACTTCAGAGTGAACTTTCCGGTGGATATCGCCAACATTTTGGTCCCCAGAAGCAAGCAGATCTCGCCTACTAAACCGGCTGGTACCAATTCTCCCATTGGTGCCCGTACAGAAAAGAACTTATTGAATATTCTTTCTGCCGTGATCCAAAGGGATATAACATCCATGGAAGCTGCTTTGGGTCTTACTGATGACGATAAAGAAAACATGGAACAAGACAATAGAATCAAAAACGATCCGTTCTATACCCGTACCATCAGTCAAGCATTGAAGCTCATGTCTTATTTCATGAGTGAGCCTGAATTGAATAAGTTCCTCAGTCTTCCCGATTTGAGATGGTTTTATCAGCATTCTTCGGCCATGATGATCAAGCCCAAAGTGTCCAAGACATTGGCCGTTCCATATCTCAGTATCATTAAGGAGTGTCGGTTCCCATTGAAGAAAAGAAGGGTTTTGTTCAATAGCGTTAATGGAACAGATATACCTGAACAGATGCTATTTGCTGTCTTGAACATGAAATGTTACCAGAGCACTTCGTTAGTCACCGAAAGGTTGAATACCATCAAGAACTTTGTGCTGAACTTTCCAGTTATGATGATCAATAACTTCAAGCACTGGTTTGTGATGTTCTTGTTAACTCTTTGTGATGTCAGTTCTCCATTCCACAATAAAGTGATTGGCACTGGGGTGGTGGCATTGCTTGAAATAGCCAGAGGGTTCTTGAAAAATAGAGATGTAAGTCTTATGGTTCAGCAATGTCTTGATGAGGACCTTTCTGGAGCTTATAGATCTTTTGCATCTGAGTATCCATTGACCAGTAATCATTTTGGAGAGGTTCAAAGCACTTATTTCTCGGTGCTTTCCTTGTGTATCAAAGAGTTGAAGTCCTGTAAAAGGTATAAAGCAGCAGCTGATATCTGGGTGGGAATATCGCTCTTGATATGCTCCAAAGAATATGGATTCGATAAATGGTCCAACTTGAATGACTGGACAAATTTGATGATTCTGGATCTATTCAGCTTGGATCCAAGTGCACAGTCTCTTTTGATATCATCATGGAGGGCTGTGGTGTACAATCTTTGCATTTCCGATCTCGATGATTTGGAAAAATACGTTCATTCCAATGATCTTATCTTAAAAGAGTCTGGATACGAGATATCTCTTCATTTACAGAATAAGTTCAACTTGTTATTGACCATGACAAAAGTGTTCCAGAATGTCGATTTATCTCAGGTCCATAAAGAAGTCATTTGTGCTTTGAAGCAGAACGTCTTGTCTATTATCTATAATCTTCTAAGCCAGAAGAACGGTAACATCAAACACTTTGCTGTTTACTGGGATAATGTGGTGGTGCCGATATTTCAAAGGCTATTCTTCAGGTTCTCTGAAGATCAACAAATATTTGTGTTTGGCAAAGACCTTCTCAGAGCCCTCACAACAGACGAACCTGTTCGGTCTGATCAGAAGTTTTATCCATTGAGATGTCTTTCGAATGAGAAGTTGGGCCTTGAAGATGTTTATTCTTTAGGTTCCGAGTGGATTCTGAAGAATGCTGAGAGAATCCTTGATATACTCAGACAACCACTTAATCTAGAAGCATTTGACTCCGGTTATAAACTCACTTTGTTGGGGATCTTGCCTTCGATATTCAAGACAAAACTCTATAAAGATAGACCTTCACACCCCGACTCCATAAGCATGAGAAGAAATGTCTATAGCCTTATGAGTGAAGCATTCAATGTTACTCCGTTACATGATTTTGGCGTCCCTAAATTACTTCAGATACTCGACAACATGTTTGGAATAATCAATTTGACCAACTTAGATGATATCGGTGATCAATCGCCTGACTTCCTAGCGTTTCTTATTTCCAAAATCAAAGAAGGAAAAGGTACTACGCTTCAAATCATTCAGAACATATTCCAATGCTGTGGACCCCAAAAAAGCTTTATTATTGTAATCTACTTAATCAAGTTCAACTTGAAGGACGACTTAGGGTCTGCCAATTTGCAAGAACAATTAAAGTTGTGCAAAGTAGATATCACCAGACCAATGGAACTCAGACTTCTTGGGGTTCTTTTTGAGATCTTGACGAGTGATTTCAGCTCATTTGCCAAAACAGTCATCCAAGCTATTGTACTTTTATCTCCTGAAAGATTCGAACAAACATTGAACTCGATCGCCATTCAAAGGTGGTCGCTTCCTATATTCAATTTCTTTGTTATCTTGATCCACAATACGCCATTCAACTTCATGAAGCAAATGACATTTAACCTCATTCTATTAAGGTTTGAAAATGAAGATACTTTCTTGAGTATCATGAGTTTCCTTGTGGATAATGGATTGGATTTGGAATTGTATAATCTCAGAAAAGCTATCATGAAGAGAATGCTGACCATGAATGAGAATAACAAGAAAGAGTTCAAGAGAATATGGGACTTATATCTTGACTCGTTGAAAGAGAAGGGGAACTTCGTTTTACTTGATCAGATTATGGTCACATGTCATGAATGTGGATATGAATTACCACCCATGGATGAAAAGTGTCTAGAGCTTTATCCCAAGCTCAAAGAATCCGTCAAGGTTCAAACAAAGAAACAAGAGAGCTCTCTGTCGGACGATGAGTCTGATAATAACGATACTTTTTCTCTGGAAACTGGTAATGATGAAGATAGCTTTATTGCATCAGAGAAGGAGGCCAGCAGTGAAGATGATGGAGTGAAAGTTCCTTCTTCTCCTACTCGAGACCCACTTCCTATTACCAAACTGCCATCTCCATTGAAGCGGCCTGCTGAAGAGGAGCTTCCATCTCGAAAGAAGCAGCGGTTGCAAGCATCAGAGAACAGTACGATAGATACAGATGCCACTGTGGATGATACTGACGACACAGGAATAAAAAAGGAGCATATAAAACCAAACAGTACAAACCCACAACCCCCAGTTGGTACCGAAGATCAAGAGATGGCTCTGAAGGTGC
Organism: Yamadazyma phyllophila; assembly: GCA_030571955.1. Taxonomy (NCBI): domain Eukaryota; kingdom Fungi; phylum Ascomycota; class Pichiomycetes; order Serinales; family Debaryomycetaceae; genus Yamadazyma; species Yamadazyma phyllophila. The sequence continues at coordinate 59,118 of JAJLZE010000008.1, read as the reverse complement.
TTGAAAACACAGTTGAAGTAGAGTCTTCGGCACCTAAAGAGAACTCCAACGAACCTATCACGGAAACAGAAGAGGTTGTGGATTCTTTGTCCAGTATTGAGTCACAGGTAGCACAGAAACCCACAACAAACACCGAACCAGAACCTTCACAACAAACTACAAGACCCACAGAAACTTCAAAGATAACCCAACTCTACGACCTATTGACGGAAATCGACGAACAGTCTCTCGCACAAATCGCCCCTCCAGAAGCCGAGGAGTTGGAAACCAAGCTCCTCCAGTTCATGCTTTCCATCAAGAAGTCAAAAAATTTGCATTAGTTAATTAGTCTATGTACTTAATGAACTCACATACTCGCGATGCTCACAAATAAATTTTTGAGGTGAAAAACTGAATGGCACGAAATAAGCGGCAGAGAGACGAGACCGACTTGGCAGGACCGTCGAGAGTTAAGAAACCAAAGTCCAAGAAGAAGCTTTCGAACCGCAACAAAAAGAACCTGAAATTGGTCCTGGCAGATAACAAGTATGAGCCTCTCAATACCGAAGATGGTTCAGACTCTGAAGTTATTTATGATTATAATGCCAATAAACAGAACGACGTGGTTCTAGATGACACGTACGATAGCGGCGGATCTGACTCCGACGATGTGGTGATCGAGTCTGACGAGGAAACAGCTGAATCCAAAGCACCCCAAGCTGATACCAACGATGATGTGATATCATTAGCATCAAACTCTGGCCCTGAAGAACAAGAGGTCGACCAGACGAACGAGCTTTCTAAGAATAACGATTTTATTGGGTTCGGGTTCTCTGAATCCGAAGAAGAACAGGATGAAAATGAGTACCAATCCGATGATGGAGTTCTCAGTAATGACGAAGGACACAGAGTCAACTCTGCAGAGCCCACGTCTTTATACCCCTGGATCAAAGCACACAACCACTCAAAGCAGAAGGAGATCGCCGATTGGTTGACGATGGAAATGAAGGATTTCGTCAACTATATTTCTCCATCGAGAGAAGAGATCATGGCCAGAAACCTGGTGGTGAAGAAATTGAAACAACAGATCAAGGTATGCTGGCCAGGAGCAGAGGCCCAGGTGTTTGGGTCCTTTGCCACAGACTTATACCTTCCTGGCTCCGATATCGATATGGTGGTGATATCAGAGAAGGGCGATTGTGAAAGCAGACAAAAGCTTTACCAACTCTCGTCTTTCTTGAGACAGAAGAAGTTGGCCAAAGATATCGAGGTGATAGCAGGAGCAAAAGTACCCATCATCAAGTTTGTGGACCCCAAAACAAACATCCATATCGACATATCATTCGAACGTACCAACGGGTTAGATGCAGCAAGAAGAATACGGAAATGGCTTGAAACAACAGAAGGCTTAAGAGAATTAGTGCTAGTTGTTAAACAGTTTCTTCGAAGCAGAAAATTGAACAACGTCCATGTGGGTGGTTTGGGTGGATATGCCACTATCATTTTATGTTATCATTTCCTTAGACTTCATCCCCGTCTAGCCACCGGCAGTATGTCTGCCTCGCATAACTTGGGGTCTTTATTGATAGAGTTTTTCGAGTTGTACGGAAGAAACTTCTCCTATGATAACCTCATCATTGCATTCGACACCCAAGACATGCCTATTTATTTGAAAAAAGCATCTAATTGGCAGCTAATCACAAGCAAGAATCCGTTTTCGCTTGTGGTGCAAGACCCTGATGATCCAGCCAATAACATCACCAGATCTTCGTATAATCTCAGAGACGTTAAGAAGGCATTTGGAGGTGCGTACCAGTTATTGGTCGACCGGTGTTATTACCTCCATGCTGCTTCATATAAGAACAGAATCGGCCAGCTGATCTTGGGAGATATCATCAGGTATAAAGGAAAAGAAAGAGACTTCAACGATGCCAGGAAGTTGGTGGTCAACAGTGCATTGATCGAGCACGAGAAACAACAGGAAAAGGCAGAAAAGGAACAGGCAGAAAAGGAAAAGGAAGTGGTGGTGGATGAAAAAGAGTACTTTTCAGAGGTGAGTGTAGAAAGTGACGATGATACTTTTAATCTCCCCCAATCTTCTGGGGCTCGTGAGAAGGTGTCTGCCTACTTGGACCTTGACAAAGGAGCCAGTGACGATGAAAACGACGTTGAAGCCACGGCCGGGGCCAAGTCGTTGCCCCCCAAACCGTCGGTCAATAAGGATGCAAAGAGAGACTACTGGAGACTGAAAGGGTCTGAAATTCTGTAATTATACTGTACATATTAGTAACACATAAACAATCACCAATAGATCTACTAGCAGCAATTGTTCCGGGTGGTGAACTGGTTGTTGAGGAAGTTTATGCTCTGGTTTTTATCGTCTTGTTCTTGCTGGAGTTTGGCGTAATGGTCGTCAAAGTACTGCTGCGGTATAGACGAGACAATCGACTCAAACATCTCCAGGATTCCGTCTCCAGTTTTGGCACTGGTGAGGAAGTGCTTGGTCTTTGTAGATTCCAAGAAAGACTCGATCACAGGGAAGCTTTTCCGGGTCGATAGATCACTTTTGGTCCCCACTAGAATGATATCGATTTGCTCTTCACTGACGGTATCGTTATTCAAATGGAGCTGGTCGATCCAATACTTACTTTTGGTGAAGCTTTCCTCCACGTTGGTCATATCGTAGCATACAAACGCCACCTTGGAGTTTCTGTAGTACATTGGCGTGAGGGATTTGTACCGTTCTTGACCAGCCGTATCCCATATCTCGAATTTGATGGTGCGGTCTGATTGAGACGAATGGTAGTTTTTAGTGATGAACGCCGCCCCGATGGTGTTGGCTAATGATGTATCGAACTCGCCTGTGGTGAACCGGTGGACTAGCGACGTCTTTCCCACCGAAGAGTCGCCCAAGAGTACCACTTTATACAGAGGGTATGACGGTTCAGACATGATGCGCGATGATAAGATTTGAATATTCGATGTGGTTATAAGATGAGTGATTATCAAATGAGTGATTATTAAATAAGTGATTGTTTTGAATGAGTGATTGTTATTAGATTAGTGATTGTAATTAGAGGAGTGATTCTTTTATGTGAGGGTTGTTTATTAGTGATTTTTTATTATAAATGGTCGTTTTAATTGAAATTCAAGATTGAAGATGTTTCAAATGAATGTTTATTCGTGAGATTTGCTTTATTAAACTACCTACTGATCGTCCAAGTTCATGTCGTCCAACTCATCCAATAACTCATCGATGTTGATCTCTGGAGCATCGCCCTCGTCAAGCATCTCGCTTTCTTCGTCAGCTTCACGATGAGTTGGATTGGCACTCTTATACATGTTGATGGCATGCCTCATTTCTTCATCTTCTTCCAACTCTTGTAAGAAGACTTCGTAATCTCTTTCGGCTCTTTCTTGTTCTTGTTTGGCTTGTCTGGAGTCTTCGTTTCCGCCAATTTCTCTGTGTTCCTTGGCCATTCTCTTCAACTTCCAGTTTCTGTTCTTCGACTTACGTGACTTTCTTGGGTAATGTTTCTTGACCAATATCACTTCGGGGGTGTTTGAGGAGTCTAATGAGTCCCATAAATCAGAGTTTAAGTTGGAGTTGACCAAAAAGTATCCGAGACATGAGTCTCCCGGGTGTAAGATTCCACCCAAGTGTGATCTGACATAATATGAATTATCATTAACTCCCATATCACTATCTCTGCACACGGTTATATCTGCCAATACATGTTTACCCTTGACATCCCCGGTTGGTTCAACATCTAACACCACGAATTCAATCATGTTGGTCATATTTAGCAAGGAAGGGAATGGACTTCTCCAGTAAATTTGGGCTTGTAAATCGGTGGATTGTAAAGTGAATGGGTCTATGAAATGGATCATATTACTTACTTTGGAACATAATACAACTCTGGAAGTGTTTCCCATGTGCAGAGCCAATTTCTTTGGCAAAATGACGAGATCATCACGACAAATGGGAGCAAGTTCAACCGAGTATGCAAATTTATACGTAGAAGAACCAGATTGAATATCTTGACTGACCAATTCTTCCGATTTCTTATACTTCAAAGGCGCCACGGCAGATAAAAAGTCCAACATTTTGACGGCATGATTCTTTTGGGAGTAGAAAAAGTCCAACCCGTCAGAACTTTCCTGGATCGATACAGTATCCTGGTGGGCGTTATGCTTTAAGATCAATTGTTCCAAGTACAAAAAGGTTCTTTTATGAGGAACCTTTTGTCTGATTTGAACCGTAGCTCTCCAGGTATTTGGAGTATACGATTTAGCACAGTCTGGACATTGCATGGCCACCACCACGAAAAGCACCTCGAATGCTTGTTGAACGATCGTATTGTTCATGGCTTCTCCTTGTACCGTAAGCTTAACTCTAATACGACGGGAGTGAGGTTCAGTCCAGATAAATGAAGCATCGACCAACCTAACCTTATTCAACCCTTTCAACTTTCTCAAACACAATGCAAGCAATTCTCTACTTTCCAACTCAGCTCTGATCCACTGCTGAGGAGGCTGTAACCACCGTTCACAGTTTCTACAGAAGGAAAGGTTAGCTTCTCTAGGAATCCCATCTGTAATATCCACGGTTAACTTTATACAGTCGTAACACATGACCATACCGTTAGACCCGTCCATAGGCACACCACAGTTGCAACACAACACGGTGGCAATCTGCTGGGCCGTCTGGTCGAGTTGGGTATAATTTGACATCTTACTTAGTAATATTAAAAATTTAAAATTTGAGATGAGATTGCAAATTCAAAATGATGCGCGCAGGTTGAATTTGTCGATCGTTGAAAGATAACTGTGAACGTAATGGTGGATAGAAAAAGAACCGCATCGTCGCGGCACGGATCAGAGCCTGCGGAGTCTCGAGAGTCTCGTGCAGAGCCCCGGACGAAAAAGCAGAAACACAATGGCGTGGTTAAAAAGGAACGGGATGTCGACCTGGACCTTGACTCGGACGTCGAGGACGAAGACCTTGACTTGGAGGATGATGGTAAAGATGATGAGGATGACCAGGATGAGGACAAGGATGATGAAGAGGATGAAGATGAGGATGAAGATGATGACAGTGATGGCCAGGACAAGGAAGATGCCAAAGAAGATGTTAAAGAAGATGTTAAAGAAGATGTTAAAGATACAGAAACTAAAGATGAAGCAACGGACAAGAAAGACGACGAAGATGACGAAGAAGATGAAGACGATGACGATGACGACGATGACGAGGCAGCTGAGGAAAGAAAGCGGATCACCACTTTCAAATTCGATAACGTCGAGTACTCGTTCAAAGAAAGACCTTCTGTGATTGAAGAGAAAGAAGGACAGATAGAGTTCAGAGTGGTCAATAACGACAACACAAAAGAGAACTTGATGGTATTAACAGGTTTGAAAAACATTTTCCAGAAACAATTGCCTAAGATGCCTAGAGAATATATTGCCAGATTAGTGTACGATCGATCACATCTTTCGATGGCTGTGGTAAGAAAACCATTGACGGTGGTGGGTGGAATAACATACCGTCCCTTCAACAATCGAGAGTTTGCCGAGATTGTTTTCTGTGCCATTCTGTCGACAGAACAAGTCAGAGGATACGGTGCCCATCTCATGAACCATTTGAAAGACTATGTGAGAGCCACTTCACCCATCAAGTACTTTCTTACATATGCAGATAACTATGCCATTGGGTACTTCAAAAAACAAGGGTTCACCAAGGAGATCACATTGAACAAGTCGGTATGGATGGGGTATATCAAGGATTACGAAGGAGGAACATTAATGCAGTGCAGTATGCTTCCAAGTTTGTTACGGTACTTGGATCTGGGGAAGATACTTCTTCTTCAACGGGCAGCCATTGAAAAGAAAATCAAAGAACGGTCCAAATCGCATGCTGTACGACCCGGACTCCAGATCTTCAAGACCAAGCCCGATACGGTGATGAAGTATGAGGACATAGCAGGACTACTTGAGGCGGGATGGCTGGAGGAAATGGATAAGTTTGCCCAGAAACCTAAGCGTGGACCGCATTATAATTTCATGGTGACACTTTTATCTGAGCTTCAAAACCATCCTTCGGCATGGCCATTTGCCAGTGCCGTTAATAAAGACGAGGTGGGCGATTATTACGATGTCATCAAAGAACCAATGGATTTGAGTACCATGGAACAGAAGTTGGAAAACGATAAGTACGAGTCGTTTGACCAGTTTCTTTATGATGCTCGGTTGATCTTTAACAATTGTAGATCATATAACGCCGAGTCCACCACCTACTATAAGAATGCCAGTAAGTTGGAGAAGTTTCTTAACAATAAGGTGAAGGAGTCGCCGGAGTATTCGCATTTCCTTGAGTAGTAATGAATATATGATACGTGGTAAGTGAAGTAGAGAAGAACAAAATGTGTAGATAAGGAACGCAAGCGTGGTGAAGACTTTCGCATTTGGTTGCGCAAATTCACATTTTCATCACAATCTTCTTTTATGACACCAGTTCGTGCATACCCAACATCGGATTTGGTGGCCCAGGCCGTGGCCATGCACATTGTGCAATACCAGACACAGGCAATTGCCACCAAAGGGAAGTTCAAAATTGCAATTTCGGGCGGTTCTTTAGGAAAGGTATTGAGAACAGCGTTGATTGAAAATGAAGAGATCTCTTCCAGGATCCAATGGGATAAATGGGAAGTATACTTCTCGGACGAAAGATTGGTTCCATTAGATCACAAGGATTCGAACGCCGGGCTTTTCATCAGAGAAGTTCTTGACCATCTTCCCTCAGGTACTACCAAGCCGAAATTGATCACCATCAATGAGTCATTGCTTACCGGTAAAGACGGGCAATTGGAAGGAGCAGACATCGCCAAAGATGAAAAGATTGCCGCCGAATACGAGTCAAAGTTGCCTGGTGATAAACAGCTTGATCTTGTGTTGTTAGGATGCGGACCTGATGGACACACCTGTTCATTATTCCCTGGCCATAAGTTGTTAGAAGAGAGACAAAAGCTGATTGCTTACATCAGTGATTCGCCCAAAGAGCCACCAAGAAGAATCACCTTCACGTTCCCATTGCTTGAAAAGGCAGCATCGATTGCGTTTGTGGCTGAAGGAGCAGGAAAAGCAGATGTTTTGAAGGAGGTGTTGCAAAAGCCTCACTCCAAGCTTCCTGCTAGGTTGGTGACTGATTTGTCCAATGTTTTTTGGTTTGTTGATAATGCTGCCGTCAAGGGTGTGAATTTATAAGTTGAATACACGTATAGAATGAAGTAGGAATGCTGGAGTAGATATGGTGTAGATTTGATGGTGTAGATTTGATGGAGTAGATATGGTGGAGTAGATAGTCAGAGAATCTGCGTCTACAGCGATGGGAGATGGGTATTCTAACAGGCAGTCAAAGAATATGATAGAAGGCTTTCAACACTGAAACAATACGATAGAATACATCTGATCCTCTCGAGCTCATAAACCGGCCGGGTCCTTTCGCGAATATCACCACTATGGGTATGTACCTCCATCACCACCAATGAACCTACTAACTAACCAGCGCTAGGTGTCAGTCTATGGCTTTGTCCCAAACAGAACACGACGCTCTATGACCGGTTGACGAACCTTATGAGCTCGCTCAATACGCTTTTCCCGGGACAACCCCCTAAGTTTGACCCCCACATCACCATCACTAGTAACGTGGCAGTCGACCTTGAAAACCCCCACGACGACGTGGATAAAATTCTTTCTGCCAGCGCCGTGGCGTTCAATTCGTTGCCCAAAGATCACCAGTCGCTTGTTAAGCTTGGAAGAATCAACAGCCAACGCAAGTTCTTTAAGAAGCTTTACTTTCAAGCCACCAGCGACCCCAATTTGATATCATTCACCCGGATCATCAGAGAGCTTTTTGTGATTTTGCCCAACAAAATCGACTTGGCTAATCAGAAAGAAAACCCCCATTTGTATACCACCGATAGTCATGGGGTTATGGTGAAGAGAAAGCCGTCCAAGAAAGGCCATTCGGAACAACCTGCCGTCAAGGAGTTGGATATGGACACATTACGGAAGGAAGCGGCGGTAGAGGCCGCTGAGTGGATCAACGAGTACGACCCCCATCTTTCGTTGGTGTACAGCGATATTTACCCCATAGATAGTGCGTTATGGCGGACCATAAAGACAAGAGTCCAGGACTATTTGAACATTGATGATTGTGATTCTGACCAGTTGGTGGATAACGGGTTATCTTGGGAGGGGGGAGTATTGAAGTTGGTATTGACGGAGGGCGATGTGAATGACTGGATAGTTTTGGGCAGTGTCGAGGTTCATTAGAGATATCAGGTCAGTTAGAGGCCATGGCCATTGAGAGGCTATCAGTCACAGGCCATTGAAAGGCCATTGGTTCAAAGACAGTTAAGGTCTGGAGCCTGAAGAGACCAATCCCTCAGCTCCCGTCCAATCAGTCAAGTGTGTATTATATAGTCTATTTACAGGTATTTACAGGATTACTCAACCTTGGCTCTGAACTCAAAGTTGGTGGCAGGCATCGCAGCCAACTCTCCATCAGAGTACGAGGCTCTGAAGAACGCATAGTGCAAAACAATATCATCGATGGTTCTTAGATCGGGGTCCTTTGCAAAGTCCGGATCAATGAAAAAGAATACCGGCATCTCCACCTCTTCGCCGGCTGCCAACCGTTGTTCTTCGAAACAGAAACATTGGATCTTATTGAAGTATCCGGCAGCAGGTTCAGGAGTTACAGAATAAGTGGCCATTCCAATGATGTCTTCCTTTGACATGTTTTTAGCCTTGTAGAAAGCCAAGGCAGTTTCTCCAGGAACAACATAAACTTCTCTTTGCATGGGGGTGAATTTCCAAGGCAAAACCCCTGACGACTGACAAGTGAATGAAACCCTGATTTTTCTGTTGGTATCGACTGGAATCAACTTATCCTTGGTGAATTTACTCAGGTCTGTGATGGGGTTACCGGCCCATCCTGTTCTCTTACAAAGTGCCCGATATAACGGCACGGCCGCAAACGCCAAGGCAAGGAAAAAGATCCCCAACGACGCAGCATAGTTGGTGGACGTCTGCATGTCGAACTTCTTCTTTGCCTCTCTTTCTTTCTGTAGTCTTTCAAACTGTTGCATGTATTTTTGGGTTTGTTCTTCCTTTGAAAAGGCCCTGCTGGAGGTGCTGAACTTGAAGCCAGGAGTCACCATACTGACGGGCATGAGAATTCTCGGTGGGAGAACCATCGAAATGGTCTTGGGTCTAACAACAGCACGGGTTACAGGTCCCATGGTGGAGGACATTACAAGTCTATGCATTTAACTATGGGTTGATTTTTATTGGAAAATTGTGCGACTTCTACTTGTTAGAGTTTTTGCAACTGTTCGACCGAGTATTCGTCGAGAGTTGAAATAAGAGTATTGAAGTCGGACGGGTTGACAGACGCCTTGATCTGGCCGATGGACGTGGCGAGAAACTGTTTGATGTTGACGTTGAAAACGGGATCGGCCCGTTGTAAAACGTCCATGTACCTCAACTTCTCTCCATTCTCTTTGATGTCTTGGTCCAAGTACCTGTAGTCGTCGATATCGTCGTAAATAAGGTCCAGGTGGTACGCCTCTACTTTACCCTGGTCCGACTCCTGGACTTCTTCACAGAACAAAAGGGTGTTTTTGATGACGGGCGGGAAGAGTTTGACGAGTAACTCGTTTTGGTGGGTCACAGTGGTATTGAGCAACGAGAGGAATGCCAATAGGTTGATCTTCTTGTTTCTTGGGTTCCCGTTGTGGATGTAGTATTCTGACCAAGTGGATAAGAAGCTGGCATGGTTGGTTGAAACGTAGGTTAACATTTCAAGGAAGAACTCGTTCGAGCTATATGCCAATCTTGAAAGCACGAGAAGTATCTTATTTGCATTCACAATCGATTTGGAGTCGTCTAGCACAAAGTCCACCATCGAATTAATGAGTCCACTATCAACAAGGATCTTTAAGAAGTCTTGGTTGGTGGAGTTCTGTAAGAACAAGATATCTGTCAAAGCAATAAACACCCCAAACGCATCGTCTCTCATTGTGCTCAAATACCCAGAAAGAATCCGAAGTAAATCGGTGACGGCCGTGGTGGTGAACAATTCAGGCGATAATAAAGTATAGCTTCGGATAATAGATAACACTAATGGCAAGATTTCTGTTGAGTTCATCAACCCGTAATTCACCAACTCAAAGAGTTCATTGACGCTTTGTTTTGACTCGGAGTTGCCGTTGTTAGGGAAGAACTGCAATACCGAAAGCCAAAGTGAATATGCATCTTCAGACAATAATTGGTAGTCTGGCGAATCACCTCTGCAGCAGCCCTTGATGAGTGGGATGGCTATGGAATGTGCAGCCAACGAGTTTTCGTTTAATGAAACAACAAGGTTTCTCAAGATTCTGATGGAAGAGTTCTTCAAGATGTTTTCGTTATGGGACTCGGAAACTTCCCAGTACTTGGGGATGATGTTCAAAAGACTCATGAGAGTCTCATAGTTGATCAATGGGTTACATCTTTCAATCAACACACAGAGAGTATCCAAGATGAAAAGCTTTGATTCGGTGAGATTGACCTGCAGCAAGAAGTTGATGATGTTATCGATAAACGGCGTAAGGAACTGGCCGAAGTCTTTCTTATCGAAATCCCAGTCGTCAATTACTTGACGAAGACATTCTATAGCACTCAACTTAACCACCAAGTCATGGGTTTTATCGTCTGAAGATAATAATACAAGAAGAAGCTTATAGATCTCCACTCTGCTCTCTTTCGAGCAGTCTATCTTCACCCACTGACTGATGATTAAACACACTCTTCTTTTGATGATCTTATCGTCGACCTGTTCGTTTCTACATGCCATTGGAATAAACACATCTTTTAACAACTGGTTGAAGTTGACTTTATCGGCAATTGAATCTGCGGAAAGCTGGAAACAACACAACACTGAATCCTGCACCAACACTTCTTTATTTCCCCCAACCAAACCGTTGGATATCACGTTCAAAAGATACTCTGAGATCTCGTCTCTGAAGTTCTTCGATAAGTCCATAAAGAAGTTTTCGGCACAAGGTCTGATTTGAAACTCCCAGCTCGAAGCAAACTGCTCGTTACACCATTCCTCGGGTTCAAGAAGCCAGCTCTCCAAATCAACTGGTTTTAAAAGAAGGTACCAGTTAATGATCAAGTCACATAACTCAAGCACCACTGTTTTGTTGAAGAACTGAGACGTCAACTTCTGAACAGCCAGGGCTATATCTTGTTTATCCTTTGGCTGTTTAAGGGTGACGGCACCCTTTTTGAATATATAGACGGCGAGTTTCTTCAAGATCAAAAACCCTTTGAGAGCTATGATCTCCCAGAAATCGTTATCGTCGGTGCTGTTATAAATCTTTCGGGCGTTGGATTGTAAGAACTTGAACACAAACGTGATTATATCCTCACAACATGGAAGAAGAACAAACGTAGTTGGATTAATGCTGATGATATTAAAGTATAGTTTACTGTAGCATTTGGCGTACCGTTCGATCAAATCAGACGAATACTTATCGTGTTCGTCCACCAAGAATTGCATGTGGGAAACACTCAACTTAAGGAAATCAGACACTTCCTGGTGCTTATGGATTTCCTCATAACTTTCAGGAATCAACCGCCTTAGGTTCTTCAACACCAAGTAGCACACCTCCATCAACCCCAAGTCCAAGTTGGCGGTCCAGCTCTGGAAGAACTTGGTGTACAACTTGACAAGAAGCGGGATGATGATGGGCAGTTTACTTTGCATGGCATGTCTTGCTCTGCCTATTCTGACGGCAGAAAGAGCCTTGATGACCTGGTTCAAAATGATCAATAGATTATTGGTGGAGCTCAAATCGTTCTTGACAAACACAAACTCTTCCAAGCTCTTATGGATTTCGTCAAAGAGCTCTGGCCAATCGGTTGGGAATTCGAACCGGACGATTTTGGCGATCGAGTAGGCGTTCTGGACGGCCAATTGGTTGTTTTTCTCGTTAAGAAGAAGAAACAAACGGGCCTTGATCTGGCGCTTTTCATCACGTCCAATTGCATGGAGGCGGGACGGTCTCCAGTGTTTATCGACGCCGTTTTTAAAGCAGATGATCGCAAGCCATCTGATTTGAAGTGGTAAGTCTGTGTTCAAATAAACAGACTGGAGAGTGTGGTGGTAGCCTGGCTGGGCCTCCCATACCTTGAGCTGTGCCTCAGCGGACTGCTGGCCGGAACTGCGCTCCGACTCGTTGGCTACGCTGAGAACAGTGATAAGATTGTCTTGGGATAACTCCATAGTGTTTTGTAAAAGATCATCGCATTCGCGGCTGCGAAATCTATATAGTCTAAGTAGCTAATAAGTGGACAGATCTAAATAGCTAAATAAGTGATCGAAGGAGGGCAGTCGGCAGTTACTTGGTCCAGCGGTGGGCCTCGTCGCCCTGTGCCCAGTCCCGCTCGGTGTAGCCCAATTGCTGTTTAACCTTGGAGATCACGGCCGAATCCCCCATGTTTTTACCGGCATTATCAGAGAGCTTAATGGATGGGAACCCGCCAGCACTGCTGAGTTTAATGACGATATTCAAGGGGGCAGACTTGGTGTTTGGGTCTGACGCTTTACGGAAATCGTTGGTGAAAAACGTTCCTATTCCAAACGTGGCGACAAGCCCGTTGGCTTTGGCAGCATTCTGGTACTTAATACACTTCTGTATATCCAACGAGTCACTGAAACAAATGACCTTGGAGCCGTCGGCGTAGCCCAACGCCTTGTAGTGCTGGGCAAGTTTCTCTGTGTACACCTCGGGGTCACCGCTATCTTGTCTGACCCCGATATAGTGGTCGGTGTATGGTTTAACAAACTGCTGTAAGAAGTTATCAGTTCCAAACGTATCGGTTAACGCCAACCCGGCGTAGTTGGGGCCGAACGTATCGATCCACAAGTCCATTGCCTTTTTATTGGCGCCCACGTAGTCCTGGGTCACCGAGGCCACGCCCATAAACCATTCGTGGGCCACGGTTCCTATCGGTTTGAGGTTATATGTCTTTGCCAAAAGCACGTTGGAGGTGCCCAGCAAGAGCTTGCCGTCGGGCAGTGAGTTGGCGTAGTCGGCCAACGTTTTGACGACGAGATCCTGGGCTTTAAACGATCTTCTACGACGGGTTCCGAACTCGCTAAAGGAGCACCCATTGGCGAACAATTGTTTGGCCTTCGAGAGCGTCAACTCGGCCTGGCCCGTGTAGTCCCAGTCTGTATCAACAAAGCGGAAGTACGCCTCTGAAACAAGCGCCAATATGGGGATCTCGTAGAGAATCGTATCTTTCCAAGGCCCAGCTATATCCAAGGCAAAGTCGCCGTTCGACTCGGAAAACGTCACCTGGGTGTTGGGGTCTAAGCGGCACTGTTTAAGGTACAGAAGATACAGGTCATTTAGCTGGGGGAGGGCGGATTTGAGGTAGGCAATTTCATCGTCTGTAAAGACAAGGGTTCCCAAGGCGGAGATCTGGGCCTTGAGCCAGTCGATGGCGGGGGCATTGAGTTTCATGGCCGGGGTTCTGTTGGTGTAGCGGTACGACACGGCGGTATTGGGGAAGTGCTTGTGAACAGCACATTGCATGAAGAGCTTGTAGACATCGGTGTCTAGGAGGGAGGTGATAGACATAATGCGAAGTGCGCGTGGAAGGAGGTGATAATGAAGTAGTTGAGGTTGGGGTTGATAGTTGGGGTTGGGTTGGTGGTGGTTGTTTGGGAGTTGGGCAGTTGAGTGGTTGGATAGGTGGATATTGGATAGAAGGAGTATTTATTTGAAATAATTGATTGGAGTGAAGATTAGTCACTGGTGACTCATGGGTGCAAAATGTGAGAACCACAGAATGAGAGAGAGAGGAAGAAGAGGTGATGGAATTGATGAAGGTGATGATAGAATTGATAGTTGTGATGATGTGGTGACGATAGTGGTGATTATAAATGATGGAAATGGTGATTATAAGTGATGAAAATGGTGATTATAAGTGATGATATTAATGATAGTGATAATAGTGATGATAGTGATAATATTGATGATAACATTAATGATAGTGATGATAAAGATAATATTGATGATATTGTGATATTAATGATAGTGATGATATTAATGATAGTTATGATATTAATGATAGTTATGATATTAATGGTATTATAAGTGATAATAGTTATGATAGTGATAACATTGATGATATTAATGGTATGAGAGGTGATGATAATGATATTAATGATAGTATTGATATTAGTGATAGTGATAATATTGAGATAGTGATGATATTAATCAAGTGATAATGTATTGATTTATTGGAATATATACGAGTTGTAGAGCGTTGAGTGAAAGTTGTCTAAGTCCGAGTGAAGTGGTGTTGATAATCGTAGAATTGAGACACTATTGGTGAGAGAATTGAAGGCAATTGAATTGTCTTCATCTCATCTCATCTCATTCCTCTCATCTCCTCCCATCTCATTCCTCCCATCTCTATCTACTCATCTACAACAAGTTCTTGGCCTTGAACTCATTCAACAAAGAGTTACCTAATCTGGCAGGAGACTTCTCTACAATGACACCAGCAGACTCCAAAGCAGCAATCTTACTCTTGGCATCACCTTTACCTCCGGCAACAATGGCACCAGCGTGTCCCATTCTTCTACCTGGAGGAGCAGAAACACCGGCAATGAACGAAACAACCGGCTTAGGAACGTCTCTGGTCAAGTTGTGTTGCTTCAAGAACTCACTGGCTTCTTCTTCGGCGGTTCCTCCGATTTCACCAATCAAAATAACCCCTTCGGTTTCTGGGTCGTTCAAGAATAACGTCAACGCATCGATATAGTTGGTACCGGGGAATGGGTCTCCTCCCATACCGATGACCAACGATTGGCCCAACCCGACCTGGGTGGTCTGGGCAACCGCCTCGTAGGTCAAGGTTCCCGACTTGGAAATCACACCAACCTTACCTCTTTTGTGAATACGAGATGGCATGATACCAATCTTACACTGTTCTGGCGCAATGATACCGGGACAGTTTGGACCCACCAATCTGGTCTTGCTCTGCGACTTCAACATCTGGGCGATTCTGACCATGTCGTGTTGAGGGATTCCTTCGGTGATGGCGACCGCCAATTCGATTTCGGCCTCAATGGCTTCTTCAATGGCCTTAGCAGCAATTGAAGGAGGCACAAAGATCCCGGTGGCGGTGGCGCCGGTCTCCTTGATGGCGTCCTTGACGGTGGCGAAAACTGGCTGGTCCAAGTGGGTGGAGCCGGCCTTTTTTGGGTTGGTACCTCCAACCACTTTGGTACCATAAGCGATAGCTTGTTCGGCGTGGAACGTTGCTTGTTTACCGGTGAACCCTTGGTAGATAACCTTGGTGTCGGAGTTGATCTTCAAGTTCTTGATGGTAGAAGCGTAGTTCTTTGCTGGCTGGGACGAGGCAAATCCTCTGGCGAACTGTTTGTTGAACATGGTGTAAGAAAAAAGGATTAGTGAAATTGTAATTTTCAAGGTGTTGATCGGGTTGTGTTAGACCGCCGAGGATGCGCGCTGGGCGGCGTGGGTTCTGCCGCGACATTCGTTTAGGTTTAGGGTGAGGGGATGGGTCGGGTATCGAGCGAGGGAGACGGTGGTGGTCCCGGGGGACTGGCGTACCGGGGAGGGGTACCGGGGAGTGGGCGCGATGGACAACCCCGGGGATCGGTTTTGAAATCCTGGAACAAAGCGGTTATGAGGTCGGAACATTTCAGCGACAAATTTCCGGTAAGGTTAAAGCACCTCGTTTCGAGATGCGGTTGATTTGGCCCCAAAATTTCCGGGAAATGTCGTCAACTAACTTCCGGGATTACCCCTATATACCGGACCCGGCCATGACTCTGAATCGCACTCTTGGACCGGATCTAACCTTCTGCTCTAACTGCCACCGGTAGGCTGTCATAAACGGTTTGAAGCCAGCTCGTCAACCCGTTTTCTATCAACCTAATAAGCGAGCGGTTGCGACCGGTTCTCACTCGATTTCGTCCACGGCGTGCTGTGAGCCGTGTCGCAGACACTTGCCCCAAGGTGGTCCGAATCGGCCCATGTCTATTTGGCAGCCATTGGCTTCCAATATCCAATCAACCACCGATCTCAACGACCGGGTTGTCAAAACCAGAATTCATCCGGTGACTACAAGTATCGAACCATCGTTGATCCGGTCGTGACTTCAATTCGTTTATTCAAGTATATACTATGAGACCGGTACCTCTCCGTCTTCACGTCCATCTCACCACGGCCGTCTCTCACCACGTCTCCGTATGTACGTCTCCGTCTGTCCTTCCTCAGCTCTATTACCCGATCTATATCCGGCCAATTGCTTCATATTCATTGCTAATATCCGATTTTGCAGCCACTCGGATAATTACCCCTGGTTCCTTATTACCTAAAACCATCGCCTCAGGCTTAACTCCAGGGTGCACCCCACGCTAAACCCCAGATTTGCCTCGACGACATCCGGTTATCGTTCGGAGTCGCTATCGCCGAGAACAACCCTGGACTAAAGGTACTGGATACTCGGGTATTAATAGTTGAATAACGACTTATAATACATGCACCGACTGCCCAATAAGTCCCACTCGTTACCGGATATCCACAACTCCTCCACCACCTTCAACCTGCCAAACACCGACCCTCCTTTCCAGGTGAGTATTTCCGGGTCAAACTCTCGTGGTGGAGGTAAAACCGTCACCGGTAATAACTGGCCCCTGTCGACAATCGAGTCGACGTAATCCAAGTCGAACGTCGGCTGACACTTGTCGGTGATGTCCTGTAACTCCTCGTCCGTCAACGACGTCTCGTCTTCAGGAGCATCCAGAGAAAGCGTGCCGTTCTGTTTCTTTTCCTGAACAACCTGCCGCAATAAACTCTTCTTATCCTTCTCGGCAGCCTTGTCTTGTTCGTTGATGTAATCAAAGATCTCGTCGATGTTCGACGTGCTCAAAAACTTGGGTCTCCAGATGTTGATCCGGTCCGTCATAAGAAGATCAAACCCAGGAATCTTGCTCAAACCTCCACCGACAAAAAGCAAATTGCTGTAGAACTTCTTCACCTTACTGAAATCAGTGGCCAATCCCGAGTTGGTGATCGACTCGATGATGGCTCTTTCTAATGGGAAAACAACTTCCTGCTCGTTGATATCTTTACTGGTGACTTTTGCTTTGGCAAACGGGTTATTCGTTTTAAGGGCCTTGGCCTCGTCGCCGAGCCTGAAAAGAAGCTCTTCGTCGGCGATATTGGTGAAGTTCTGTCCCATCACAAGGTTCTCCTGCGACTTCGATATCGGGTTGTTGGACTTGCCTGAGTACTGGTCGGTGGCTTTACTGAACAACTGGGACCGGCTTGGCTTCTTCATGGTGAAGATCTCAGGGTAGAAAAGCCCCAACGGCGCCAACATCACCTCATCAAATACCTTGAACTCGTACTTTAATGTGTTTTCAAACGGCTTTCTCTTGTAAAAATTGTAGATCTGCACCGCTATGTCTGCGTCCAGAAACGTCACGAAGTTGTGCTTCAACGTCTGGGCCAACTCCCAGTCGTAGTTGTAGTTCAAGTTGATCTCCTTGTACGGGAAATGCTGCTGCAACAAAAACTTCGTCAACGTCTCGGTGATGTTGTCTCCTCCATACGTGAGTTT
The DNA here is from genome assembly GCA_030571955.1 of Yamadazyma phyllophila. Taxonomy (NCBI): domain Eukaryota; kingdom Fungi; phylum Ascomycota; class Pichiomycetes; order Serinales; family Debaryomycetaceae; genus Yamadazyma; species Yamadazyma phyllophila. The sequence goes on along the minus strand of JAJLZE010000008.1, from coordinate 41,418 downwards.
GATTCTTGAATCGTTGATCACCAACCCTTCGTCCACACACGCAATGGTGGTGGTCTGGCTCCCCACGTCAATCACACAGGCACTCGACGTCCCGGCCCCGAAACTCGCTGCCACACTCTCTTGGATATACGCTGCCTTGGCGAACCCCACCAACTTCAATAACATCTCCATGAACTGCTCAACAAACATCTTATCGTACAAATCAGGAATGATCAACACACACTTGAACTCGCTGGCCTTGGAGATCTCGAGCTTCTCAAGCCCATGGTTGATGATCGAAACCAAATCGCCAATCACCTCTTCTCTCAGACTGTAATCTTCTCCCGACTGGTTGAAGTTCCCGTTGCACAACGGATACCGTAAACTCCAGTCAGGGAACTTTTCACAAATAGGCAAATTCAACGCGTCGTCTCCAACAAATATCCTCCGGTCCTTCTGCTCTTCGATGTTGATCCACTCTTTACGGTTGGGGTCGTTATGTTCGGGGATGATCTCGGGCTCTTGTTTCTTATTGTAGTTGGACGCAGCTTCTCGGGAATTAGGGAGAATTCTACGCTTATAGAACCGCATCCGGGCCTTGAAGTCTTTCGTCATGGCCGCCTTGTGGGTTTCGAAATCGTCTCCAAAAGACACCGGTTTTTCGGGGTCCTCGTCCTCCACACGGACTGGTCTTGGTGGCTCATACGCCTGGGGTCCTGCTGCTCTGGGAACCGCTACCACCGCAGGAATGCTCAATGGCACCGCGTCGGTGGCCCGTCCCACCCGGACCGTCGAGGACCCGGCATGAACCACCACCACGTCAGAACCAATACGGGCCTTCTGGGCAATCACCTCGTCGTTCTCGCCAACCTCGCCGTCGACGTCCACATCACCATTTTCGTCGTCATCATCGTCATCGTCGTCGTCGTCCGGGTCGACGTTCTTCGCCTTCATTTCCTCCTCGATATCGTTCAAATTAAAGTCGTCAAAGTTCTTGATCTCACCGGCGCTGTCTTCTTTTTTCAGGTTCAACTTCTTGAGCTTCTGCTTCAAAAGCTTCTCTGCCCGCCACCGCCGAATGAACACGATCTGCTCGTCCTTCTTCAAGTAGTCGGTGAAATAGTTCTTCTGGTTGATGAGAGGAACCGGCTTGATGCTCGACAACAGGAACCCATTGTGTTCGTCTGCTCTCATGATGCCTGTTTTTTTCAAGTTGGACGCCAACGCCGCCGCCGCCTTGATCCGGCCTTCTTTACGGCGCTGGAGCACTTCGGCGCTGGGTTTTTTGACCTTCTTTTTTTTCTTGTCTTCTTCCATAAGATTGAGAATGAAAGATTGAGAATGAGAATGAGATTGAGATAATGAGAATGAGATAATGAGAAGAGAGAACTGAGAAGAGAAAGAACTGATTAAGAGAGAATTGTGATTTGGAAAGAACACGTAGAAGGGATAAGAAACACGTAGAGATGTAGAGAACGTGATCGAGACACATAAAAAGAACACATAAAACACATAAAAAGAACACATAAAACACATAAAACACATAAAACACATAAAACACATAAAACACACAAAACACATAAAATCACATAAATCAACTCATCACATACATTCACTCGTACGCCCTAAACACTATCGAACTATTCACACCGCCAAACCCAAACGAGTTGTTCATCGCATACTCCACCCGTTTCTGTCGAGCCACCTTCGGCACGTAGTCAAATACAAACTCGCCGTCTTCAAGCTCGTCCAAGTTAAGAGTCGGCGGCAAAACCCCGTGCTTGAGCGCCAACACCGTGAAGATGGACTCGACGCTGCCGGCGGCTCCAAGCAAGTGGCCAATGGCCGACTTGGTCGACGAAACACTCAAGTCTTTGTTATGTTTAAAGATGTTGTAGATGGCGCTGTTTTCCGCCAAGTCTCCGATCTTCGTCAGGGTGGCGTGGGCATTGATGTATCCCACGGCGGCAGGGTCGACGCCGGCGTGGCGGAGGGCCATCTGCATCGCCAATTGCGCTCCTTCGCCCGTCTCTGGCGGCGCCGTGATATGAAACCCGTCGCCAGAGAGCCCGTACCCCACGATCTCGGCGTAGATCTGGTCGGGCGCCACCCCTCGTGCTAGCGCATGGTCCAATTCCTCCACCACCACCACGCCGGCGCCCTCGCCAAGCACAAACCCGCTCCGCTGCTTATCAAACGGCCTCGAGGCCTTTTCGGGCGTATCGTTGAACGCCCCCGTCACCGACCGGGCCCGTGCAAACCCAGAAAGCGCTAGTGGGTGGATCGACGACTCGCTGCTCCCACTGAACATCACCTTGGCGTAGCCGTGCTTGATGAAGTTATAGGCATCGCCAATGGCATGTAAACCGGTAGCACACGCGGTGGCCACCGAATGGTTGGGGCCTTTCAACCCGTACTTGATCGAGATGTTCCCGCCAGCCATGTTGGTCAAGAGCTTCGGAATGAAGAGCGGCTGCACCCGCTTATACCCCTTCTGGTGGAAGCTGACGCTGTTTTCATACACGTCGTGAAAAGAGCCAATGCCAGACCCTACGTTGACTCCGACCGTCGTCAAGTCCACGGCGGTGGTATCGAGCAGAGCGTCGGCCCGTGCCTCTTCGGCCGCCGCCATGGCGTACTGCGTGAAGAGAGCAAGCCGGTTCTGCTCTGTTTTGCTGAAATGATCCAGCGACTGCCACTTGTGCTGTGCGATGGGGCCTTCGGGGACTTTGCCGATAACTTTACAGGGAATATCGTTCCAGGCGTCCAGGTTGAGCGTCGACGTGGACACAAGGCCGCTGCCGCCGCTGGTGAGGCTTTTCCAGGTGGCCTTGGCCCCCACGCCGAGCGGTGTGACGGCTCCTACGCCGGTGATAACTACTCGAGACATTCGCGAGGTTTTTCTGCGATCTGAGTATTAAACGAATTAAGTCTAATCTCGACTGATCTCGACTGATCTCGACTGGGATCCCGACTGGGATCTCCAGCACTGAGAGAACTAGTATCGTTTATCATCTCGTTTATCATCTCGTTTACATCTCGTTTATTCATCTACTTGTCTCGTTCAATTATCTAGTCCTACAGTTCACTTGATCTTCAAATCTAGCAGGTCTCTGTTAACTATCAAGTCCTGGTCAACTTTCCAGCAGGTCTCTGTTAACTATCAAGTCCTGGTTATTGGGTTCAGCTATCTAGTGGCTTCTCTATTCTTTATCTGTGGGCTCTACTGGGTTCTAGTTGGCTCCTCTTGGTAACACTCAAGCCGCTTCGTATCGCCAACAAGCCAGTTCACAGGATCCTCCACCACATGCCGTGGAAGCAGAACATCATTGCACATGTTGATCCACTTCTCCCAGTCGTCTTCTCCGTGCACCGTGTAATCGCTTACACATACTCCGTTCTGGTCAAGAAACTGCTTGAGCTTATACTTCTTGAGATTCACATCAGGCATGGCTTTCTTATTCTCCTTCTCGTACTTCGTCTGTGCTATAAGAAGGCTCTTATACTCCAAGAAAACGGCTTCTTTCTTGGGGAAATCAGCAGACGCAAGCTGCTGCTTGAAGTCAAAGTAGTATTTCGACTTGATCTGTGACTTCAAGTCAAAGAGAAGCCGCATATACTTCTGTTTAGAAGACGGGTATAGCTGTGGTTTGTGCTGGGACCATTCGTTGTATGCCTGTTCTCGTTGGGATGGAGATAGCCGGTAGAACACGGGGTGTTTGATGAGGTCGTCGATGAGCTCTTCTTCGGTGAGGGAGTAGGGGTTGTAGATGTTGATTTTTGGTTTGAGGGAGTCGAGGACTGATTTGAAGGAAGTCTGAGTGTCGGAGTTGTTGGAGTTGTTGTTATCCGAGTCGTTGTTGGAGTTGTTGGAGTTGTTGTTGTTGTTGTCGTCGTTGTCGGACTCTGAAAGAATATCATTGACAAGATCGTCGATGTTTATGGGGGAGTCTGGGTTGTCTTGGTCATTATCGTTAGATTTTTCATCGATGCTTTGATGGATTTCATGCAGATTTTCATCGATGCTTTCATGAATACTTTTATCATTACTTTCATGAATACTTTCATGTTCGTTACTTTGTTCGTTATGTTCGTTACCTTCCCCTTCATTGCTTTGTTCGTTGCCTTCATCCTCGTCCAGTTCGTCTGACAGGTAGCCCAAGTTCAATGCCCTGGTTGTTTCTCTTTCGTTCTCTTGATTCTCTTGATTCTCTTCTCTCTTTTCTTCTGTTTGTTCTCTCTCTTCAATCTCTTGATTCTCTTCTATCTCATCCTTCTCTTCTATCTCTTCCCTTTCTTCTCTCTCATCTCTCTCATCCCTCCTATCCCTCTCATTCCTCTCCCTCTCCTCCCTCTTCTCCCTCCTATCCACTCGCATCCCCCGGGCCTGGGCAATCAACATCCCAAGCTCATCAAAATTAACCTGCTTGTCCAACAGATCAGGCATCGTCCACTGCCGCACCCCACTCACCGCATTATAGAAGAAGTGCCGCTCGTCGCCAACGATTATCCACCAATCGCTCACCTTATAAATAAACTTGTACATTTACTAATACATAAATTTCATTCGCATCATAAAATAAATAGACTCAGTCATCTTCAAGACATTTCCATGATCTTCAAGACATTTGCCGTGATCTGTCTTGATCTTGTCTTATCTTGCCTATGTGATCAACATATTCACCGACATCTTGTTCAGAGGATTCTCCACCACCAGGGCTTTGTCCTCCTGCTCGTCACTACTAGTACTACTAATACTATCTCTTTTCTTCAGTTTCCGAAGTCGATTAATACTCTTTTCCAGGCCCTGATGAAGGTTTTTGGCATGGCGAAGTAGAAGATCTCGCCTGGAAAACGGCCGCTGACAAATGCCACAGATAAACGGCTTGAGCTTGTTATGGGTTGAAAGAATATGCCTTGTTAGATGCTCGTCTCTGGTGAACGCCTTATTACATTTTAGACAGTTATAGATCCGGGCGTTGCCACTAGCAGTCTTGCTGCCAAAATTCGACATGGTGGGTCGCCATGATGGGGCCCCCTCCGCTATTTATATGATACCCAAAAGAGGGGGAACTCACTATTGCAACCCCACCGACTCGCGCGGTGATATCTCGCTGTCGAACCGAACCCTCGCTTTAATCCGATTTAGTGGGGTCCAACCGCTTGAAAGGCTTTAAGGCCTGAATGGCTTCGCACCTGCCGATGTTTAGTGCACATTCCGATGTTGAGTGCACCTTCTGCCCAAACTATACGGCTACATTTACCGCTCTAAATGACAATACTTGTGTCCGTATGGGCTTCAATCCGTATGGCTTCAATCCCCACCGTCTGCCTCCCCTGCCCCCTGCCCTTGCCTCCACACCTTGATGCCCTGCTATGTGGGGAGACGTTGCAGCTGCTATCTTTAACATTACCTAAACCGGCTCCCCACATTGCTCCCCATCTGTGGGGTGCGGAATTGATAAGGTTCGGGATTCGTAGCTAATGGAGTTGGCGGGTTTATCCCCGACATCTTGTCGGACTGAGCAGGTTGGCCACTCATGTATGGCCAGGTTATGGCAGTTATGAGCAGGTGGTTGTGTATGTTTGTGATCTGCTATTTTATCTGACTGGACACACCAGCCTGTGAAGTTTATTAGCAAGATGGTTTGAGGGGACTACCGAGTATATGGAGGGAATGCAAGGAATGGAGGGAGTTAAAATATGGAGGTATGGAGGTCTGTTCATTGTTCGTCACTTTGATTGATCTATTGTTTGTCCCAGTGACTTGAAAGTAAGACTATGATAAGGACTTAATCTGACTTACTGACAAACCTTAACACAACTCGACATTCCTGCTTAAACCTTAACTCGACAAACCTTAACTTGACAATTTGCTCTTCACAAACTCTCCACAGACTCTCCACAAACTCTCCACATCAACTACTCGTCACATCAACTACTCTTCACCTCCGGTAAGATTCAACAATAGAGGGGCAGAGGCTTGAGAGACTTCTCCCATCACCCCACTTCAACTCTACCGCTTTAACTCAATCTTGTCTTCACTGTTATTTACCTATAGATTGTTACTCCTGATCATCTGAAATAAGGCGTATACACCACATACAACTTGTTAAGTAAATCCTCCCCCTCTGAAAGTCGGTCGAGATCATTCTGTAACAACCTGAACACATCCCGTGGTAAAAATAACTTACTTTCAATCTTAAGGTTGATGATATTCACCAATAAGTTCCCTCTTGATTCATCGTCCTTATCCAATCTTAACTCCACCAAGTTCTTAAGACTGCTCTTCTTCAAGTCCTTACCGTTGAACACAAAGCTTGGCTTGAACAAGTACTTGAGGCCTTGATACACAATAACCACCGAAGGACTGATCGAAACAATTCCAAGCAATAACTGCTGAGACTTCATCAACTTATCGATCCCATTGATCACCAAATCCCCGTCAACCTTTGTCTTCTGGATCTGAATAAGAATGCTCCGAACCAAACTACCGTTCACAATGTTCCGAATAGCGTGTCTGATTTGTGACTCGTATTTCGACATAATCATCGTCAAGTCTCCCAGCTCGATCTTCTGCTTCAATTCCTCTTCTGGGATCACAATGTTGTTGTCATCGACATAATCTCTCACCATCCGCTCAAGAGACCCCAAGCTTGAGTTGAGAGACTCTTTTGCAGCAATGATATTCGAGTCCAGCTTGATGGTATTCACCATATCCTTGATGGGTCTGATAAGCCAGTTCTCGTAGAACCCGTACGCCACCTCGGTGACGTTGCTTTGGATCCACTCGAAGATCACCAGCCGGTTGCGGACCACCTTGAGAGACACAACCGGCCCAAACAAAACGGCTAATGCAAACAATGGCCAGTACCGGACCGCAAACAGCGGCACAAACAGCGGCAACTGTTGAGGCGTGAACTCGGCCACGTCGAGGGTCTGAAGCTCGTTCTTATGGCCCACCAACTTCCCGAGCTGGGCGTAGCGCTGTTTCAATTCGCCCTTGATCAACCCTACGTTTTGGCGGATCTCGTCGTTAACAGATACGTATAGATTGGGGATGGGAGGAAGCGTTCCTGTTGATTCCCATTGGGCGCCGAACGTGTATGCTCTCTGTGGCAATGTCTGAATGGCATACAACACCTTGTAGAAGAGCGAATGCTTGAGCTTTAACCAGTACTTCAAGTCTTCACGCAACGTTAATGTTTGGTGGATAAGCACGGTGGTGATGGTGGAATACTGCGCCAATTCAGGGGTCTTGGGCGCCACATCGGTGGTGGATACATCTGGTTGTAGAAGGTCGGGCTCAGAGGTGGTCCGGAAGATGTTGTGTTGTTCGATTTGTTTTATCAACCGCTTTCCACTGAATAAGTCCATTGCGTAAATTGCTATTTTCTCGGTGGTGAATTATTGTGTGAAGTGATGTATCATTTGAAGTGATGTATCATTTGAGAGATATGTCATTTGAAGTGATGTATCATCTGAAGTGATGTATCATTTGAAGTGATATCGTGTAAAGTGATGTGTATTTTGTGTCGATCTACGATCTTCTACTCATACTGCTATTCATTCCTATCTACAGATCTAACCTGTCTTGAAACTTCCTACTCGTCGTCTTCCTTGTCCAACACTCCGGTCTCCTTGATCAACAACTCGATCTGGTCGTCTCCCCAGATCTTGTGAACCACCCGGTCGCCAACCTTAGATAACGTAGCAAACTCCAACTTCTCGGCATTGATGTTGGACAGGTCCATTGTTTTCAGCAAGATCTTGACCGCCAATTCACATCCTTCCTTCAACGTCAAGTCGTCTCTATACTCTTTTTTCAACAACGTTTGAGCGGCAGAGTTGTTGGCCCCAATACTGGTGGCTTTCCACCCACTATAGTTTCCTGAAGGGTTCGATGTGTACAATTGGAACTCGTACCTGTCATCATACCCAGCATATAAGAAACTGACCCCGAACGGACGTAACCCACCGTGCTGAGTATAACCTTGTTTAACATCACAAATACTCTTGATCAACGTCTCACAAGGTACGGTTTCATTATAGGTCTTCAAGTATTGTTGGCCGTAATAACGGGCTCTGTTGATCAAAATGGATGCATCACTGGTCATACCGGCCACGGCGGCAATCATATGGTCGTTGATGATGTACAATTTCTCTGCCAGTCCGTCGTTATCTAAGAGTTTGGAGGTGAACTTTTTCTCACATGCCAAAACAACCCCTTCGCTGGTCAAAATCCCCATGGCGGTTCCGGCATTCGAAATTGCTTCCTGGGCATATTCCACCTGGTACAATCTCCCTTCAGGGGAGAAAATTGTCGTTCTTGAATCGTATCTTCTACTCATTGCCACTTAAATCAATTTCGAAAATCGCGAATTCAATCTGACATTAAATGAAGGTATTCATCTCGTCGTTAAATATCCCCATAGGGTATACGACGCCGCTGTTCCCGCTGCTCTACTGGCCCATAGGGGTGTCCCACCCGAATTATTCCCAGAGCGTGCTCTACTACTCCGTCGACGTGTGGAAATATACCGTGTCGTGGTTCCTTATATTCTTTGTAGGGTTCTATGCGGTAGCAGGTTGTATTGGAGCTGCCAACCATTGTCTCAGTAATTACCGGCAAAAGATCCTGCCCACCCGGTTCTTGTTCAACGGGTTGTTGATCTTGGCGGGTTATCTCACTGCGGGGGCCATCACGGCGTTTGTCAGTGGCCTGGTGGTAGGCTTGTTGACATCTGCAATATACAAGGCAGGATCGTTAACGATGAGTACGTGGATTCCGTTTGCGTGGGCGGCGGTGGGGATTCTATACGATATTTGTCTGAGTTATCTGACGAGTCTGGTGACGTTGTAGAAGTATGCAATGGATAGATGTACGAGGGTATCGTATTAGTCTACATTAAGCGAAGTGTACATTGTTTGATTTGATAATGATTTGATTATGTACATTCAGTGTACATTTAGTGTACATTTAGTGTTCATTTAGTGTACATTTAGTGCACATTAATAAGGAAGTGCATCAGTGTACATTGATAGGGTAAGTCACATTGGTTACATCAGTGTGCATTAAGGGTAATATTAGTGTACATCGTGTACATGAAGTACATGATACAATGGTCGGTAGATCGTCTAGGATCAACCAGAAAAGGATTTATAGAAGGATTGGGTATGGATTAGATAGGATTAATAGCATTTACATATTAGCTCTCTCTTACTACAGCTGGATTCACCACAGCGATGTCACTAAGCTCGTCACTAAGCTCATACCTGAGCTATCCATCTCTTACTCACGTCTTATCATCTCTCGACCAGACTTTCCCTATTCTCACTACCCTCCAGTGCCATTCATAAAACCGTTTATCAATCTCAATCTCGCTCGCGATTCTGCGCTCAATGTACTCTTTCCTACAATTCCCCATAAACTGGTACAAGTTCAATACAGCTGGCGATTCCGCCGCCTACTCAGTATGCACATCTCTTGCTAAACAACATACCACCTCCATCCCCGAAATTGCAGAAAAACTAGCGCTCTCCTACGACGATTCAGCGCTTATCCATTTCGAACTCAAAATCGATGATTTGATTGCTGATAACCAAGATATAGATTTGGCCACCACCGTCGACATGATCCCCAAATACTTTGTGGCCATGAAACTCAAACCGCTCGCCATGATCTTGAGTAAAGTGCTTCTTTCTTCAAATAATATAACCATCCTATGTTGGATCTATATCACCCAAACGTTCCAATTGTGGTTTGGCGAAGAAGAAGCAAACTTGACAAAGTCCATTAATAACTACTACAAGAAACTCACCACCTATAAATTGAAGAATCCTACTCTTGACGCCGAATTGGTGCCTCTATTTGAATTGGTCGAATGCCTACACTATTTTGATCAATTCAAACAATTAAAATCACAAGCATATGAGCCTGATTTAAACTTGCTCACACAATTTGGGTTTATAAACGAATACTTGATAATAGACTGCATCGGGAAATTAATACAATGCCCATTTAATCTGGTGATCATCGATGAAGAATTGGCTGATCAGTTGGAATCAATCGCCCCAAATCTTATACGGCTCACAAGGAACGTAACGCACATGAAACTTATAGACTTTGGCACCATTGAACCAGAACTCCAACAAATCCTGTATTTACTACCCGTGGGCATCAACACAACTTTTATCAGTTACTTCAGCCAAACGCTAAAGTTTAAGTGGTTTTTAAATGTTATGTCTTTTAGTTGTAAGATATCTGCCAAGAATCTTGAACAGTTCATTGGTGAAGCATCTGATCCAAAAGATATCAGTTTGTTTGTGTTATTGATCGGATGCTTGGGTCTTAGTAAGGTCGGCATAGGCTACGATATGATCAGTGACACTTTTTTTAATAACGGGGTTGAAGCAAATAACTTGGTGGAGAATGTTGCCAAAGCTAATCATTTACTTGAAGCTCAAGGATATGCTTTATTACTCAGAAATGATTTGGTGGCTTCGTTCGAATAAGGTGGCTCGACCGAATGCATGGAATGAGGTGGTTCCACCAGGGATGCATGTGAGTACAATTATTTACATGTACATGCAGTAACGATAATATAAAATATATACCATCCACTTTACAATTGAGTCCATCATGAATGCTGCTGTTGTTTGTTTGGGCAGTAAAAAGTCCAGCTTGTTGTTTTACTTGGTGAATGCTATCCTCCCACCTATTTTGGCGTTGATCGGATTTTGTGTGAATGTGCTTATACCTTCTTCCTCGTGATTCATAATGATAAGATAAGACTAGTCTAGAGATCAATTAGTTAAACTAGCTCAACTAGTCAAGATCACTCATCCTGTCGGTCCTTCCCGTTGATCTCCTCGTTCAATTGCTGGACAATCCGTAGCACATCCAATCGTCCCTTCAACGCATCGAACTGTAAATTGGAGATATCAAAGTTGATCGGCTCATTGATAAGCATGTTAATCAAATAGCACGATATCATAATCACATAGACTCCACAATCATCAAAGTTGGACTGCTGTTGGATCCGGATCGGTCGTATATCCACCTTGTTTGACCTGAGTATCCCTGCCTTGAACAACTTGGACGTAAGGTTCTTCAACAATAACTTGTTATCGTCTGCATCGCCAACCATCGAATCGTAGACGTATAAACAGCTTTCAAGTAGATTGACCACTACAAGAATCCAATGGTCTCCGTCTTCAGTTTCATTGACCGGTAGAAATATGAGTTTGGTTTTGTCGAAGTCCTTGGACTCAAGAATCTGGTGATCGGTATATACCATTAGTTGTACCACGGCTGGTGATATGAGCTTGATAAACTTATTGTATTGTTGGATGTAATTCACCGTCAAGTATTCATATACAAGGGAAATCACATTATCGTTGATCCATTCGTTGGGTAAGATCTGTTCCAAGTCACTGGTATATAATGCCACCGATTCGTATTGAAATAATTTGATATCTTCTTTGGTATGCAACTTATCATAAACAGCTTTGATTTCGGCGATGGTTTTGGCAGGACTGATTGGCTGAGGCTCCACCGTGTCTAGAGCTTGTCTTTGCTGTAATTTGCGTTTGTTCACCCTGATTTTCTTCTGCTGTTTATCAAGACGTTTTTCCTGTTTGGTCTTCTTTTTATTTGCACCTAAATCTGGTTGATCCAGAGACTCAACAGGCTCAACATTGGCGGTGCTTCTGAACCCTTCAAGTCTGTCGATGCCGGTGGTGAGTATTCGTTCAGGCTTGTCTACCTTAGTATCATAATCTATACAAAACCCCTTATACTCATGTAGCACTATCGACATCAGTGAGTAGGCACCTGAAAATTTCGCATTAAATGTCACCAGCCATTCGCATTCTGTAACCATGTTAACGTTTAAAAGGCTATTTAGAACCCGGCCCAAAGTCCCGTATAAATTGGGCCAGCCTACGCATGAAACAAGGCCTCACTACATAACCAAGCCTGGGGACTTGACCCCCGGAATCACCGCGTTGGAGTACTACGAAAGAAGACTCAGACTCATAAAACAGCTCCCGAAAAAATCTCTAGCCATTTTAATAGGTAATTCTGTACAGCACAGCTCCGGGTCTGTTTTCTACGATTTCCAGCAGGATAATAATCTCTTCTACTTGACCGGATGGTTGGAACCCAACTCGATTGGGATCTTGGAAAAAGTGGACGATAAAGGTACAGACGAAGATGTCGTGTTCCATATGCTTTTGCCCGAAAAGAACCCCCAAATAGAGATCTGGGAAGGGGAAAAATCAGGATTGCAAGGCTGCTATAACAATTTCAACCCAGATGAAGTTGACGATATTCGAAGTTATAGAAGTTATCTTACCAAGCTTCTTAAACGAAACGAGCATATATATGTTGACCAGAGGCTTAAGTCCGACTTCAGTCTGTTTTTCCAATTGCATAATGACGATAACTATGAGAACGTCCAGCAGCTTCTCAAGACTTATGGATCCGGTAAAAAAGTCCATCCCATCAACCCTATTGTTGCCAACTTGAGAGAGATCAAGTCTGATCTGGAAATCAAGGTGATGCATAAAGCCGGTCAATTATCAAGTAGAGCCATCAACAAAACAATTGCAAAGGTCGGCAGTTCAAATCCTTATAAGAGCGAGAAGCTGTTGGCTGCATGCTTGGACTATGAATTCATCCGTAGTGGATGTGACAAATCAGCTTATATTCCGGTTGTAGCTGGTGGTGAAAATGCGTTGGTGATTCACTATACTCGTAACGACGATTTGTTATATAAAGACGAGTTGGTGTTTATTGACGCCGGTGGTAAATTGGGTGGATACTGTGCTGATATTTCAAGAGCCTGGCCGATTTCAGGAACATTTTCGGACCCACAAAAGGATATCTATGAAGCAGTATTAAGTGTCAATAAGGCATGTATCTCTCAGTGCTATGCCGACAACCAGATGTCTCTCAATGACATCCATGAGTTCAGTGTGAACAAGTTGCATTCGAATTTAAAGAACTTGCCGGGCTTTTCATCTGTGTCCAGATCGGATATCACCCGCCATCTTTATCCACATTATATCGGCCACCATCTAGGCTTGGATCTCCATGATATTCCTGGGGTTTCCAAGTTCAAGAAACTTGTTCGGGGAAACGTGGTGACCATTGAACCCGGGTTGTATGTGCCATTAGATGATAAATGGCCAAAGCACTATCAAGGAATCGGTGTCAGAGTCGAAGATGATGTGGTGGTGGGCCAAAGCCTGAAGGAAGTGTTGAATTTGACCAGTGGATGTGTAAAAGAAGTGGCCGATATAGAAGCATTGATCAAGGCCGGAAAATGTACTACACCAGGGATATACGAGGAAGCAGAAGAGTTATATATAGATTGATAGAGTAGAATAGACATGAAACTGGTGTGGATTTATTCATATTATACACTCAATGTTTTGATCATAAAGTCTTTCAATGGAGACAAAGAATTGACAAGCTTAAGCCCCATGCTTCTAACAAGTCTTACAGGCTCAACGTCATTGGAAAAGAGTTTATGAAGCTTGTCACAAACCCCTAAAATCATATGGTTATATGCGTATGATTCGGCCCAGTATGGTTCCAATACAAGGGTGGATCCAATGTCCAAACCTCTATCTACACCCTTTTCAATGGCAGCAATAAGAGAGGCCACATCGGTTTGGCCCATGTTAAGTCCCTGGCCAGCAAGTGGGTGGATGGTGTGGGCAGCATCACCAATCAAGGCGATACGGGGACCAACATAAGTGTCTGCGTGTGACATCTTCAATGGGAACCCGGCTCTAGATCCTTGTTGCACCCCGGTAATCACTGGTAATTCCAAGTCTTCACTAGGAGTAAACGATTCTAATCTCCATTGTAAATCCTCAATCACAGACGTGTCGTTTGGATTGGCTTTAAGCTTGTTGAACACGTATTGTAAGTCCACTTCTTCGAGACGTAATCCGGCATTAAGAAGCAGTACGAATATCGATTCATCTGTCACGTTCTTTAAAACTGATGCCAATTCGTTCTTACAGGACCAAACAAATGTAGCGTTGTCTCCAGGCAAAGGCAATACCGCAAGAGGCCCCGTCGACAAAAACCTTTGGATCATCGTCAGTTTAAACGGTTCTGCTTCGATTTTAACCACTCCCACGAGTCCAAAACTATCGTAGTTCCAGCCCCTAGACTCGATCTGGGCGTACTTCCGTACTGGGGAGTTGTACCCGTCAGCACCAATCAAAAGCCTGGTTTGAATGGTCTCTCCGTTTGAAAGCAGCACCGCTGGCCAATCAAGATCAGTCCCGTCTTCAATGGACTCAACCCTGACATTGTCCACTATACTGTCTGATACGCCAAGTTCGTCTATACGGTGAATTAAGGATCTCTGGACATTCACCACTTCACACATGGCGCCAAGCGGCTCATAGTCTACCACCTCGTTATCAAACTCTATCATGGCATCTTGTGACAGAGAATCATAAGCGACAAGCGATTGGTAGAATTGAATTCTGTCAAGGTCCAAGTGGTCCCAAGAGCCAATCTTTTGCATGAAGCTCATCGACTTGTTTGTGAGGGATATGATTCTATTGGAGAACAATGGGTCATCGAAGTTTCTAATTTTGTTGAGGTCAGAGCCTTCTATTAATTTGCAGTTCAAATGGGCTGTTTTGGGAGAAGACTTCAATGCCGCGAGAATTGAGAGGCCGGCTGGTCCTCCTCCCACCACCACCACGTCTTGTAGGGAAGCCTTTGAGGAGGCAAACCGAATAAACCTGAGGGATCTGAGCATGGTGTTTGAGTAGCTCGTACAGAAGAAAATGAGTTGAAGATTTTCGCGGTTGCAAAAGGTGGTGTGAGCTGGAGACCTGTGAAGTTAGGGGTTGTTTTGGATGGGGTGGGTGTAGGGATGTAAGTGTTAGGTGGTGGTACAGAATGGATGTTTAGTATAGGAATTGTGACCAGAATTTGAACTAAGAAGGAATTCCAATGGGTGATCATTACACTAGCTTGAAGAGTGCTTGTCTATTAAACTATTATGATTGGTAAAACCTACAAATCATTGTAATTATCCCCCAATTAACAAAATAATCAAACTGACAAGTCAACAAAACTCCCCCCGTAATACATATCACAAGACTCAACTTATACTACTATTTACATGCTACTTACCAATATTTAACAATAAGTTTGAATCTGAATCTTTACCACTTGGCAAGTACAGAACGTTTGGAGAGTTGGCCAAAACACTGGCAATCTCCTTAGAAGCTTCCAATCTACGGATCATCAAAAGACCGTCACCACTTCTACTCAAGGCTCTAGAAACTGTATCGGCCAGCTCGGCTTCACCCTCAGCTCTAATGATATTAGCCTTCTTTTCTTGTTCAGCTTTCTCAACCAAGTATTTGGCTCTTTCGGCATCTTGTTGGGCGATTTGCTTTTGTTCAACAGCTTTGGTGAACTCTCTTCCGAAAGTCATATGAGTGATAGAAACATCTTCTAATTTAATAGAGAATTCTTCAGCACGTTTACTCAATTCTTGACGGATTCTGGCACTGACAACTTCACGCTGGGTAATCAACTCAGCAGCGTCAAATTGGGCAACAATACTCTTTAAAATCTCATTACCAATAGCGGGCAAGACTCTTTCATCGTAATCTAAACCAAGGCTCTGGTAAATCTTTGGTAAGTTTGGAACTTCAGGTCTGTGCAACACTCTAAGAGTCAACGAGACGTTCTGTAAATCCTTAGACCCGGTGGTGGTGGCGATTGTCTTTGGTCTTGTTCTTACATCGTAGATGATGGCTTTTTGTAACCAAGGTACTAAAAAGTGGGTACCTTCACCTATAACCCCTTGTTTGACCCCGGAAAGACGGTCGAATATAACGGCTCTTTTACCACCTTCGACATCATAGATTGCCAGTTGGCCCAACGTAACGGCAATACCGGCTGGGATGGCTAACTTTGAGAATATTTCAGCAAATCTGGCAGACATGATGGCAATACAACTTAAAGTTGGTGATAAATTTCGCGCACAGAAATAATACGGTCGTGTAACGGGTAATATATTAGTCTAATGTACAATGCAATCAGTCTGGTAAATACCAGGCATGCCCATGCTAAGGGGGCAGTATGGTCGTAAGGCCGTCGTAGGGGGCCTGTGTGTGGACGGATGCTGGGTCGAATTGCCCGTGTTCATCCATATTATTGGTCGATGCCTGCTGCTATTGATGTATCTAAAGGTTGAAATCTATCTGGGGAAGTAAGATCAAGATGCTAGGGTTAATTGTCGATGAAGAATACCAAGGTCCATGCGGCACCTGCGGCAATCGATCCAACCACCACCATCTGGAACCCTTCCAGGACTTTTTTCCATGTTCCACAGTCATCCAATGAAACCATGGTCTTGACGTAACCAAAGATAAATAATGTGATAAGCATAACAATAACAGAAACAAGTAATCCAACCTTCACAACGCTGCAGAAGAAATATGGTACAAGAGGAACAAAACCACCCAAGAAATATGCCAAACCAATAGTTAAAGCACTGGTGAATTCTCTTCCTTCACTTGGTTCTTCTAATCCTTTACCGTAAGTTATAACGAAATCAATCAAGTTCTTTGGTTTGCTGTCAAAATCCTTCAAGATATTAAGAATGTTGGTTTCACTGATACCTAAATCGAATAAGATTTCGGCGGCTTCTTGATTGACTAATTCGGGTTTTTTGAAGAAGTTCATTTTTTCTTTCTTGACTTGATTAAAGTAGTATTCCTTTTCACTTTTAGCCGCCAAGTAACCACCAAGTCCCATCGATATAGCGCCCGATACTAACTCGGCCATACCACCAGTAATAACCAATTTGGAATCCCCTAAAGAGGATAACCCAGCGGTCAATGCAAACGGAACCGTCAATCCATCACTCAAACCAATGATCATATCGGACATGACTCTTGGATCGAATTTGGAGAAAAAACCCACATCTTCGTCGTCTTCTTCGTTTTTGTTCGAGTGGATCGATAATACCAATTCTTCATTACTGACTTCCTGGGCTCTGTCGGTCACAGCGCCATAATTATTATTCAACAAGCTGTCGATCTCGTCGACCTCCGGGTCCTGGTTAGTGCTAGAAAGTAGCTGACTAATTTGATTCTTTAATGTAACAAGCATTAGAAATTTGCCTTTAAAAAACTAGATGGGATTGTGGTTTATTTTATAACCGCGATTTGCGAGCAAACTTGGCGCGATTTGAGGGTCCAATGCTGACAATTGGTATTGTTCTGATTGGCCAATTTTTCCAGCGATGAGATGAGCTACCGCACCTGTTTATACGGGTGCATGAACGGCTTGGACTCCGCTGATGTGACGCGAGATCGGCTGTATTGTAATTCAAATTATACCTCGGCCAGAGCTTATTCTGCTGCCAATATCACCTCTGGCCGTCTGTTGGGCCAGCTCGTCTACCACATTGTCGTGGTACGCGTATGCGGGGCATCGCCGTTGCCAATCACTCATCGCGTGGTATTGTGTCATCAACGCTCCGTCATCGCACTGGCCCCAGACGGTTTGTCATATGAACGTGGCCAGACCCAACTATTACGTGAGCCTAGAGGCTCGAGCCAGGGGTCGTTTGATGGCTTTCATACTCTGATTAGGTGATATCTATGGTGCGTAGCTGTCTGGCACTAAGCTCTATCTCCGTTCTCGGCAACGCATCACCATCGCCGGTAGTATTTGATCTATGATCGTGTCAGTGCGCAAGGGGCCTAAGCCGAACCGGGTTGTTTTCGTGTATTCATTCAGTGGATGGACGGATGGCTGTCTTGGACTGTTGATTTGCTACCCTGAATCCACCAGGCTTACAAGATTGTTGGTGTTGAAAGCCATTATTTGCAACCAATGCGATCGGAAAACGGAAAACACGAAGGGAACTTACGGTGGGCAAACAGGGACAAATTATCTTTTTAGTGTATATCTGGATGAAGAGTTGGATTTGTGGGTTGTTTTGGGTTGTTTGAGCAGGTTTTGTTAGAGGAGTAGGGTGGAATTTTGCATCTAGTAGGTGTTAGCATTGTGTCTTGTAGTATAGTAGGGCTTGAGAGTATATCTTATGTAGATATTAGTTACATGGCTGGTGGTTTGAGATACGTTTAGGAAAAGCTTAGATACAGTTAGGCACAATTGAAGGTTAAGTGTGATACAGTTTATGATACAGTTTAAATACACTTTATGACAGTTTAGACACAGTTTAAAGTATAGTTTATGATACTGTTTACGGTACAGGTTCTAGAGTCATAGATTATGGGAGAGTATATCTCGAAGTTTATGTTTATTGAGACCGTAGACTTGTTGACCCAGTGACTTGTTGATCTCGTTACTCTTAACTCAATGACTCGTTAATCACTGGTGATCTTCGAGTTCTTCAAGTTTCAATGAGTATCTTCTTATCTCAGGTCAATTCCTTCATAAATAGTGTTAAAGAAATACAGGCACAGTGCTTGGTAGATAATAATCATGCCCCACTCTCACAGAGTAGTGCTTTAAACACAGGCAATTCGAATTTGAATCAAGTTTAATGATGGTATACCTTTGAGTGCTGTCCTAGAGTGCTCTATAGTATGCTGCCCTATAGCATTCACTATGTAAAGAAGCCCCAGCATGAATAAAACCAATTGATTTAGAATCTTGACTCAAAACTCTCTTTGAATCAGCTAATACTGGGCCAAATAAGTACATGGATGGAAATCATCTGGATGTTACAATATCTACAGACCAATCTACAATTATGCTAGATAACCCTACTTCACATTATCTTTGACGAGAATATGTGCAATTCTACCGTCTTAGAACCCCATGTAAACATATACTAATCCTGGCCCATTAACTGTATCTAACAGCTATACTCTGTAGCTGAACGGCTGTTAAATCTCATTCTTTTGATCGAATTCGCATTCTCAGTTTCTCACCATGTCCACCATCTACATCAATAACCTCAACGAAAAGGTATCTGTGAATACTCTCAAACGAGAACTAGAAGCCCTTTTCAAGCCATACAATGTTCTTGATATCCACTTGAAAAAGACGCTCCGCAAAAAGGGCCAGGCGTTTGTATCTTTCAAGAACGAAGACATAGATGCCATAATCAAACGGTTCAACCATGTCAGACTACTTAACGAGCCAATACGCCTAGCCAGGGCCAAGCAGGACTCATACGAGCTTTTGGACCAGAAAGTGATAGACGAAAAGATCGCCATCAAGAAGTACAAGGTGTTCAACAGACCAAGTAAAATGTTGATACTAAATGAGTACCATGAAGCCACCGACTCAAGCATGCTTACCAAATGCTTCGAAGAGTTCAAGGGCTTTTTGACCGTCAGAGTCATCAAGAACAAGAGAATTGCTTTTGTGGAGTTTGAAACCACAGAAACGGCAGAGGCATGTTTGAGTGAAATATCGGTGGATAAGTTGCAAGAGCTTGGAGGAAAGCTTTCATTTGCCAAGGAATAGAGGCTTCCAATGTCAAGGAATAGAAAGGAAGCTTCTGCAAGGCATAGAGAGAGAGAGAGAGAGAGAGAGAGAGAGAGAGAGAGAGAGAGAGATGGAGACACCACTGCTTATTCCGCTACATCCAACAATTTTTTCTGTATAATAAGTGTATACTATCGCCATTAAATACTACAATCAAATTATCTTGCCTATTCATTTCCTATACAGCTAATACTTGATACTGTTAATGTCTAACAACTCCTTCAATCTCAGTACCTCAGAGTTAAGGTTAGAGTTAACGTTCATTAATTCTTCAATCTTTTCTTCAAGCTGGTTCATTCTTTCCATCTTTCTAGCCCTGGATCTTCTTGCAGCTTCAGTGTTCTTAGCTCTCTTCATCAAAACAGGATCGTTCGAGTTGACCTTGACAGGCTCTAACGCTTGCGTTCTGTTCTTCTTTGAGTACTTAACAACACCCAAGTGGTCAAGTTTTTCCTTCTTAGGAGCGTCCAAGTTTGGAGTAGGCAAGGAAGAGGAAGTAGCAGGGGTCATGAGTTGAGCATAAGATCTCTTGCGAGACTCATTCTTAACACCAAGATCCGATGCCTTAGAAATTGGTTCCACTGAGAATGGAATTTCCAAATCTTCATCCTTGACAACGGTGTCAAGGTTGGAGTTTGAATCAATTTCATTGTTGGCATCGAATAATGACACCCAATCCTCTTTGTTGGTGGACTCCAACACAAAATCTAATTCGTCAAACATAGGAGTGTTGTCGACAAATTCATCATTCAGAAATACTGAGTTCAATACTTCGGAATGGAAAGCTAATGAGTTATCGGTCATGGTGCTGCCTGGGGCTACCATCGTTTCTTCACTAGCGACTAATTCTTTAACTGGCATATTCTTTTCGTTGGTTTCCATGTTGGATCCGACGAAAGAATCATTTAAAATAACTGGGGAATACATTGGGATAATAATATTTTTTTCTTTAAAGAACTCAATTGGAAAATTGGATAATAATAACTTGATTCTTATTCTATTGGTTTAATAACACAATTTGGGGGTTTAACTTATTCTTAGCATCATCTTGACATAATTTATAACAACAACTTTATGGGGTAAGTAAATAATAAATACTTGATTTATAATTCTTTTCTAATTTACTTTTATCTCTTTATATATCGTAATTAAACGGTAAAACTTATTTAAGCACACATCTTTCCTTATCTTATATTATATTTGCTAGGGAAAAATGGAAAAAAAAAAAGTAAAAATTGTTGTTGTTGTTGTAGTTGATAAAAAAAAATCGCTACGGAGGAAATTCAACTACTTAAATATTTCGAGCCAGGAGGAAAAAATTTTTCTCAAGGTCGTGCGATTGTTTTCACCGCGGCAAAGGTGGTCAGTGAGTTACCGGATTGGGCGATTTGTTAACCCCAACGTGCATACGAGGTTATTTACGCAACGTTAACCTGTAAATGTATCAGGAAAACTCACAGATTGAGTGCGAAAGTTTTATACTGCCCTATCTTAAGGGGCTGTTCCTCACTTGGGTAGCGTCTCACCCAAAACATCTAATCAGTACCCTCCTTTAAATAATGAGTCATAAATAGCATACCCAAATAGATAGATTTGCGGAGACATGGTTAGCCCACTCTGCACACAATAGACATCAACGGTTGATAATTAATAAGCTTCAAAAAGCAGTCACATTTCACAATTAGTTGTTGTGCCTTATCCAACCTGATTTCAAATATCTTGGGCCAATTACGAATTATGATGCACCAATGGTAAATCGTACCGGTACCGGCAGCCGCCCATATCAGAAGCATCGGTGCGATTATCCCGCCATCTCTAAGCTTCATGTGCAGATCACTTGAACAGAAGCGTGTGCGGGACAAAAGAACCGCAGGGCTACCACCAGCAAATTTTACAGGTTAGCCTACAACTACGAATATTGATTACCAATCGGTATATCTGGGCTATGACACACATTATTAAGATATCTCGTAAGCCTCTCAACTCCGAACTACCTATTTACCTAATTTAAGCCATTTGGGCGTTTTCTTATCTGACTTAGATGATGTATCAGATGAAGAACGCAGGGTGGGTGTATTTGTGGGGTGAGTTCTTTTGGTATCGCTCGGGAGATTTTGTCTGTTTTCTTCGAGTTGGATCTCGGGCAAATCACTGAACTTCTTAGCATTAGGATCGTCTAAGAGGTAATTGGATCCAGCAATTTTGGCCTGGAAAACGAGTGAATTCTGATCGGTGAAGACGGGGATATCTATCAATTTAGTGCCATTGAGTTCGAACGAAGACTCGAGAAGTTCAAATGGTGGATACCCAAGCTTCAATGCATAGTTTGATCTGAAATCGTCTGTAAGATGGGAGTCGATTTTCTTGATCAATTCACCGAATTTACACGTGTTTGATAACTGGACTTCAAGGAGGTAACTATTAGGGAACTTGATTCGGAAACGATATGTGCCTTCTGTTTTTGCAGCCGGTGCTTTCTTTGTTGGATGCCTATACTTGAGAAGGTTCTGATATATTTTGGCATGATCCACGGTGAACTCATAGTCCTCGTCGGGATTCTCGTATATGTGTACTGGACTTGGCTTATATATGACATCTTCATTCAGGCCACGAGCTGGTTCGGCATTGGGTACAGGTTGTGAATCGTTAATGGTTTCTGGTTCCTTGGTATCTTTTGCTGTTGTTTGTTGAGATTGTTCGTCTATGTCCATTGGAGCAGCACCACTACCAGTATTCCCCGAGCTGATGGCTTCAATCGAATCGTTACCGGTTATTTCATGTTTTCTTTCTGGTTCATTCGCTTCGATCTCCTCATTTCTGTTTACACTTTCCTGTTCTTTACTAACTGCGGTTGGCTCCTGTTTTTTACTGGCAGCTGATTCCTCTTTCCTGTTCTTAGTCGATTCCTCTTCCCGCTTTTTTTCTAGTGCTTCTCTTTCTCTGTCTCGCCTCTCTTTCTGCTCACGTAACTGCCGTTCAACCAAAACCCTCTGCTCTGCCAGCCTGTCTCTCACCACGCTAAACCTCACCACCGCAGTATCAGCGTCGCCAGTCAAATCGCCCAATGCCAATTGCTGGTTTCCCTCGACAGTTAAGGTCTTGTTTAAACAATTCACACTCAAAAAGGCATCATCTATCCCAACCAATTCCATCAATTGCGCCAATGTAGCGGTATTTTTCACCTTGTGAATTGCCCCCAGCGCTTGTGGCGTAAACACCTTCAATGTGATCACTTTTTCCCCTGATTGTTTTGGTTTTAGCTCAAGTTTGCAGTTGTTCAATAAATTGGTGAGCCTGATAGGAAGCGTGGAGTCTACTTTTTTAGCATTATAGAAGAGTTCTCCGCTAGAAATAGAAAACTTGGTGCAGCACAAGGCACTGAGTTCTCCCACTGTCTTGGCACGAGAACATGACACCTTCTTGGTGCTGTTTTTATATGAGACGTTAAACGAAAGCATTTGCCGTCAGAAACAATATTTCGCACTGATTTGGGCAGCGTTTAGGCTGCGTTTAGAGCAGCTTATAAAGATAAGAATTGGTGTAATTTTTTATTCAAGAGCCTAAAAATCACCCAAAAATCACTATCCACTGCTTTACTCGTTAACTACAGTATGACACTTTCCTCGTGCCTCTACACTACAAAAAGACTCCTCTCCATTTTGCATCCAAAGTTGATTCTCTTTGTGACGGTCATTTTCCGCGAAATCAATTAATCATTCCATTCTAACAATGTGCGGCTGTTTGTCTGACTTGTGTCTTATTATCATCTCCGTTCTCTTCCCGCCACTCCCAGTGTGGATCAGAAGAGGAATCTGTTCAGGTGACTCGCTTGTGAACATCCTTCTCTGTATTCTAGGCTATTTCCCTGGGCTCATTCACTCGTGGTACATCATAGCAAAATACCCTCCATACACTGTCCACACCCAAAGCAGAATATACTACGTATATGCCGACGACTTGGAACAAGGCCATGGCCACGGTAGTAGAGGTAACCATCACCACCACCACCACCATACCCACATTCTGAACCAGCCAACGCCGCAGCCAGAACCAAACGTATTACTGCCTCAACCACATGCTCCGCAAAACTACGGATCAGTCAATGAGACAAATACTCCTCCTCCGTATACAGAAGTAGCACACAAGTAGATTAATATATGAACACATCACCACTTTCAATACTCCTTTTGCTACCCTTCCTGTTTCACCCCTTTGTCTCTGATCTCACACGACTTCGTATCTTTATCCGGTGATTCGCACCTTATCGCGATAAGAATCCCACATCCTTATGATACAAGATACTATTACAGCCATGGGCGACCAGTCCCAGGACTCGGCTGCCATCGCTCAGTCAGTGGCTTCTGT
The DNA here is from genome assembly GCA_030571955.1 of Yamadazyma phyllophila. Classification (NCBI taxonomy): domain Eukaryota; kingdom Fungi; phylum Ascomycota; class Pichiomycetes; order Serinales; family Debaryomycetaceae; genus Yamadazyma; species Yamadazyma phyllophila. The sequence goes on along the minus strand of JAJLZE010000008.1, from coordinate 17,546 downwards.
TCTGATACACAAGTCGGTGTCGGACTGGTGGTCTGTGTCTTCTGTGCTTATGAAACCGTCTGTTTCTACTCGGTCTTTTGAACAAGCCCGCACCAGCAACTTGCTCATTGAATATGAACTCTATAAAGCCATACTCAGTGACGATATCAAGCTCAATAAACCAGGACTGCCGCCAGAGTATACACAAGACGGTATCTTGGTGGGAACGCTCGTTGATACGCAGCTTGACGACGGGAACTTTGTTCATGAAATATTCCTTGAAAATAGATTGGCGCCACCTTCAGAGACAATCGTGGTCATCCACGGGTACATGGCGGCCTCAGGGTACTTTGTGAAGAATTTCGAAGCTTTGGTCAAATCAAAACCAGGAATACGGGTCCATATAATCGATATGCCAGGGTTTGGAAATAGTTCAAGACCCAGGTTCCCAAACTCGTTGCTTAAAAATCAACCAGATAAGTTGAGTCAGATCAACCAATTGCTTGAAGTGGAAAGTTGGTTCATAGACAAAATAGAAAGCTGGAGGGTTCACCGAAGCATAGAAAAGTTCAAGCTTATTGGCCATTCTATGGGTGCCTATTTATCCTGTTGTTATCTTATGAAATACAACACCAACCAGGTGACGGACTTTGTGGTGGTCAGCCCTATGGGAACTGAATCCAGCCATATAAGTTTGATCTCCGATAAGGAGCTTCAGATGAACCACCACGAACCTGGAGGAAGACCACTTGAAGAATTGATTCAACAACAGCTGGAGCTGGGTGAAATCAAAGATAATGAAGAATTGGTCAAGTTATGGGAATCCTTAGGTAGACCCAAATTCCCTGACAACTTGATCCTAAAAAAGTTGTGGGAATGGAAAATCAGTCCGTTCCAGCTTCTTCAATTATGTGGTCCATTGTTCTCCAAGTTTTTGAGTTACTGGTCTTATCAGCGGTTCAGAAACTTGAAAGACAATGACGGGAATACTAACGATGATCTACTTTTAAAGCTTCATTACTATTCGTATTCCATTTTCAACCAGTTTCAAGGTTCAGGTGAATTGGCCATAACTAAACTCATCAACCATGAAATCTTACCCAGACTCCCATTGTGTGAACGGAAATTAGCAGAGTTTCTCACAACCAACAAAATAAGAACATTGTGGATATACGGAGACAAAGACTGGATGAACAGCAAGGGGGGTTTACACATATACAATCAACTCAAAGATTTGGGTGCAGACACCAAGTATAAAATCATTGAAAAAGCAGGCCATCACATTTATCTTGACCGGCCCGACGAGTTCAATGAAGCTGTTGTAGAATTCTTTAAGTAGTTACGTAATATTCATTAAATAAGTTAATACGAGCCTTGAAGTAGCTGTTTGATCAAACTTTCTCTCGCCTTATATCTGCTCCAAAACCTTCACCAACTGCTTCTCCTTAATCAACTCGATTATCCTTCCTGCTGCTCTCATACTGGTATCATTTTTCATCTCTAATGATATCATTTTTGCCTGCTCGATGATCTCTTCCGGTATTCCTGCTAGTCTGGCTACATTCAACCCAAACAGATTATCCAAAACCCCGGGCACTAGCTTGTACAAGAATACAATCTCGTCGCTGTTGGCTTTTCTTAAGAAGTCCATATAGAAGTTGCCCACATGAGAGAACTCATCTGCCAACTCTGTGAGTTTATGGAAATGGGTGATGAATAGAATCACTGGTTTCTCGTGATGAGAACAAAAATATTTCAAAATGGCATATGCTATCAAGTACCCATCAAAAGTACTTGTACCTCTTCCTACCTCATCCAATAGTATTAATGAGTTGGAATCAAACTTGTCCAATATATCTAGAATCTCCAACATCTCTATCATGAACGTAGACTGACCCTTTATGATATTATCAAAAGAGCCCATCCTCACAAAGATCTCTTTGAAGATACTCATCCTGGCACTTTCACACGGCAAATAGCATCCTATTTGGTTCATTATCACAAGTATACCAATGGACTTGATATAACTCGATTTCCCTCCCATATTTGGCCCGGTGATAATCGACACTCTATTCTCTTCGGGTGACACTTTCACATCGTTAGTAATGTAGTTTGTAAGATTACTTATGATGGGGTTTTTAAAACTCTTGACATCAACCACCAGGTTTTCACTCAAGATCTCAGGCTTGACCCCCAGTGATTTTGTCACCACCAACGATAATAGACAATCAAACTTGGCTAAGTTACTGATGATTTGATTGAACTTGTAGTAACTTTCATTGATGCCTTTGAGGAACTTCACAAAGGCTCGATCACACGCTTTATCCAATAACTCACGGTTATAAAGCATTAGATTATTCAACTCTTGGAGCCTGGGAGATCTGAATCTGGTGACGGTCTTGGTGGCACTGATTCTGATCCAGTCAACGGGAAGCTTGTTGATCTGAGTGTTTCGAACCTCAACCAAAAACTCCTGGTTCAAGTTCTTTATGAGCGAGGTTGGTTTCCCCAATACTTTAATCACCTCCTTTGTTTCTTCTTTGATGTCAAGCTCGAGCTGTTTGATTTTGTTGTTCTGCTCCGTGATCTCTTCCCAGTTGTGGTATTGCAAATTGAAGTAATGGTACTTCTGGTCCTTTGTATCGTTGTCTCCGTAAGTGCTGGAAATAAGTTTCAAATAAAGCGATTCGATATCAAAATCTTTTGCCAAACCTGAAAGGTCAGCGAATATTGACTTGAGCTCATTAGAAGAAAGCTTGGTTTGCAATTGCTGGATGTCTTTATCAAAAGATTTTACGAGTTTTAAAATATCATTGAATTTGGTCAACATTTTAAACACCTCTGTTCGAGTGATTTTGGTCGACTGTAGCGAATAATGAAGCTTGATCAAACTCTTTTCCAAATCAGTATCATAGTTCAATTTGTCCTTTAAACTATTGATAAAGTGATCATATCCCAGCGACAAATCCTCTATAGCATTAACTCTATCTTCTATCTTTTGTCTGTTGATCAACGGCCTGGAAACCCAGTGATACATTAATCGTTCTCCCATTCTTGTTCTTGTGTGGTTCAATAGCCAAATAAGCGATCCTCTAGTGGTATTGTCGGTAGAGTTCTCAAAGATCTCTAGGGTTCTGAGAACATTAGAAGAAAGTATCATATAATCTTCGTTCTTGAACTTGTAAATATTGGAAGGAACGGTGAAGATACTCGTGAGTTTAAATGGCTCTAAGTATTTGATAAGCAGGTTTATACACTCGAGAACAAGCGTGTTATAATTAACCTTATAGTACCCATATAAGGTATTCAGTTCCAATTCTTCTCGGTTGAAAAACTCTTCTAGTTCTTTCATCACATCTTCACTTTCTTCGCCTATTTCCACCCGGCATTTGTTATTCACCAGACTGATCATTTTCTTTATGCTTTTAGCTCTGGTCTGATCTTTGGTCAACACAATACACTCACTGGGTTTAAAGTAAGATAATCTTGTTTCTAGCTCGTGATGTAAATCATTATCGTCAAACGTATCCACAATGATCTCACCTGTTAATGGCTTTATCACCACCGTGGCATACTCGTTATTTATATGGCTTACACAGCAGATATACTCCCCGTTATCGTTATCCATCACCACCTTTCTGCCGTCTTCAATCTCTTCGTTCATGTATGTGGACAGGGTGTAAACCGCCGACAATTCTCTTTGAAATAGCCCCTTAGAGCTTTCCATCGTCTTAGACATCGTCAGTTCGCTCTGTTTGACCACCCCAACTTTATATCCGAAACTAAGAATGTTCTTGAGATGAACATGAAGTCTATTATCAGGTATCGAACAGTAGCTGAACCTCGGGTCTTCATGCGGTATGAACATGATATTGATGATCTTTGACACTATATCTGCATCTGATCCATAGAACTTGTATTTGTATCCCACTTGAATGGCGAGTAATTTATCCTGATGTCCTTGCTTTAACTCGATGATTTGAGATTCTAGAGGGGTCAATTTCTTTGGTTTTTTTGCGGTTTCGTCCTTTGGTTTCTTGGGTGTACTTTCCTCCACCTCCTTCTTCAACTCCAACTTCCGTTTCTTCAGTCCTGCATTCCCGGGCTTGAAGAACTTGCTGATTTGGTGATGTTTCATTTACTTCAATAACTGAAAAATCGTAAATTCGCGTCTATATAGTTCCTAAACTACCTGATTCTACTAAAACTAATCGAGTTGATGGAATTTTTGTGTTTGGTAGGTGAAGAATTTATCGATTGTCTTGGAGATTCCACTAACCTTTGTGTTTGGGGTGAAGCAGATGCACTATTGCTTCTACTGGGTTTTTGTCTCACCGGACTCAGCTCCACTAAACTAGGAGATGAGTTTGATTTAGCCGAGTTGGACCGAGAGTTCTTTCGGGACGAAGATGACGATGAGAAGGCTATTTTTGCTGCTATTGAAGAAGGCAGATCAGCTGTAGCAGAATCTTCAATAACACTTTGGCTTGCCAATACGCTGTAGCTTCGGCTGCGAAAAGCACCAGGTTTGGACTCAGACCGGGAATTCCTACGACTGCCACCTCCAGAAGTCCAGCCGGATCCGGTGTTAGTTGTGGGAGTTCCTCCGACGCTCAGACCACTGTGGATACTTGAGACACTAGGAATGGTATTCATATTTACTCCTAGACCATTGGTGGCATTTGACCCATTCGGTACCAAGGGAGTTGTTGATGCAGCTTTTATAGGAGACGAATTGGTGGTGCTTGAAGAAGCTGTGCTGTCGATCTCCAAATTATCTATTTCCGTGTTCAATCTAATCGAAGGGGAGATGGTTATTGATTTCAAGGACGGAGTCTTTCGTATCACCGGTGTAGCCGGTGGGTTTAATGGTATGGATGGTTGTGTGAATGCAGTATTGGCTCTTTGTCTCAGGAAAAAAGGTAGGTCTTCTTCCGCTTGGGTAGGAAGACTTTGGGAATGTGATCTCTTTTGAAATTCGTTCAACGATATTATAGGGCTAGAGAGAACCTTATTCGGACTTGGAGAACCTGTTCCTATTGACGGGTTTGTGTTTAAAGAAGCCTCTTGAATAGAGGCTGTGTTCTCGATCGGGCTATTAATATAATCTGTATCGAGTCTGAGACTTGATTTTGAATCTGAATTGAAGAACTTTTCTGATATCGGAGTAACCAAATCTCTCCCACTGATGCTTCCCGAATCAGAGCTTGAATTCAGCCCCATAAGTTTCTTTTTAAACTGCTTATACAAACCAGTCAACTTAAAATCAACACTCAATTCGATCGGAAGCCAGCCGTTGTTATTCTTGCAACTCTCGAAGTTCTTGATTGTTTTCATGTTCAATGCCTTCAGCAGAGGCAGATTATATAAATACTCGATGAATGTGCTGATACAGTCAAAGTGACCGTATTCAAATGCAAGATGTAAAATATTGTTTCCCATTTTATCGACTTCGGAGTAGTCGGCACCCTTATCTAGTAGCAATTTCAACCCTTCTGTGAATCCGTATACACAGCAAAACTGTAAGGGTGTTTGCTGTTGAGCACCACCTTTATGATTCAACCAGTAAACGCCAGGAAACTCTTGTAGAAGATAATGTAGAGTTTGAAGGTGACTTTTTTTGATGGCTAGGTGAAGCGGTGATATTCCATCGAAACTAATCATGTCATTTTTGTTGTTCAAAATGCCGGCAAGATCTTCATTTGCATCTTTGAATTGATTTATAAATGAAATTAGATGAAAACATATTAAATAGTTCCCATTGTAGCTACTATAATGCAAGCTATTCCAACCATTTTTTGTATCGATGTTGAGCCAAAGATCTGGATTTCGAGAAAGAATTCGTTTGGTGATGGAAAGGTTCCCTTCAATGATAGCGTTTCGGAGCCTTTCACTTGGTTCTAGCATATCCAAGATCTCCGGATTTAAAAAATCATAGGGAGCGCGAATTAGATAACGAAGAATTTAGGCAGTCAGGCTAATAGTTAAATGACCACCTCGATGAAGATCACACTTCTTGCGGATATCCAGGGCAATTGGGATGAACTTGCTTCCCTTGAAACACAGCCCGAGGAAATCGTCATACACTCGGGGAATTTCGGGTTCTGGAACAAAGATACCATTGGTAATAGCGACTTTAATTACTTGAAACAGTTGGTGCTGTTTCTGAGCATTCTAGATAAAGATTTGGTTGAAGAATTAAATGACAAGATCAATATCAGCCAAGTTCCTGCTCCCGAGATGGTGGACGAAATCAAGGCAAAAATAGAGGACAAATTCGATTACCTACAAGCCTATTTAACAGGAGAGAAGTCCTTCAAGGTACCCACTTATACGATATTTGGTCCCCTAGATGACCCCGACTTGGTAGCAAAGTTCCTTAGCGGCGAACTTCTGATTCCTAATTTACACGTCATCGACCACACTAAAAGTTATACCATTCAAACCCCTGGCCAGCCGGATATCAAAATCTATGGTTTAGGAGGAAAATTCAAATTTTTGAACCTCTTCAACTCGGGTGATTATAAGCAGAAGTTGAACGGGAAGTTCGGTGAGTTATGGATCAGTTTACTACAAATCAGTGAGTTTTATCAACTCAATCACAATAATCTAAAATCGATCAATTTCTTTGTCACCTACAATTCCATTATGAAAAACCCCATATTGGAGTATCTTGCAATGATCACAAATGCCAATTTCACTATAAGCCAGGGCTTACATTTCAAGTATCCTGTTATTGGGAACGAGATGAGTTTCCTTAATTCAATTGAAAATTTCAAGCTAAAATTCTCTAAATTCAGAATTAAATTGGGTGAATTGTTTGAACTTATTCGAAATGATTTGAAGAATTTGGACGAAAATACTACAAAGACTTTGGAATTGGCTTTAGAGATCTTTGACGTGATTCCGATCATTCATTCTAACCAAATCATTCCTTTGACACTTGTAGGTAATAAAGATGGGGATGAAAAGTCCGAAAAAAATGGAGCAAGTGACCGAGACCACGACACAAATGCCATGTTGAATAAGATCAATGAGTTGTATTTCGAAAACTTCTACAACTTATGGCACTTTAATCTCTGTGACTTCAAGATTGGTGACGATACTAACATAGTTAATTTGAATTATACGAATGGGAAAGTGAATCTCCAACATTGTTTCAGCAGTGGATTTGATTTCAACTTCAAGTTGGAGCAAAGGGAAGAAGAAGAGGATGAGGACCATTTCGACAATGATGTGGAGAATGATATAGACGACGAGTTTGGCCGAGAGGAGTTCCCATTAACCACAAGAGGAAGGGGACGTGGTCGTGGTAGAGGCCGTGGTAGAGGTCGGGGAGGAAGCCGTTTAAGAGGCCGTAGTAGAGGAGGAAGAGGCGGTGCAAGAGGCAAGTTCAGATAGCACCGAATAAAATATGATATCACCAAGGTATAATCGACCTTGGATGGCCAAATGAATATTAGTAAATAGGGACCAGGACTATAATGGAAAACCAAGTCCTGGCACGTGAATAGTACAACCAGTATTGAATAATGTATATTGAGTATTAATGCTTAGTGGTGGTGTTCAAAAGGTAATTTTTGTCCAAACATCACTGGACCGTCTTGTTTAATTCTGTAGAAGATGTAAAACCACATGGTGGCACCCAAGAGTTTGGCACCCCATTTCAATCTTGGGTCTGTGTGAGGTAAAGCTACTGCTCCGTGTCTGACGTATGCTCCGTGACCGTGACCTGCCATAATGGAGAATAGATGGTGTTTTATTGGATGAGAATTCGCGACAATGAAAAAGTTTTGAGACTTGAAATCCAAAATCAGTTCGCGACTGGCTGCAAAATGTATTGTCTATTTATCTATAGTGTCACCTATATTGGAGCAATTTGATACAGCTCATATGCCAAAGGACGGAAAGAGTCCCAGCCTCCGTCAACCTGGACAAGTTTCTGGGCCCATTGAGGTACGAGTTTGTTAATTGATTTAGGATCAAAACTTAACTCCACTGCATTGAAGTTGAATAATGGTGGAAGTTCACTTACCCCATTACGAACGCCTTCAAGACGACACCCTTCAACTTTCAATTCGTCAAAACAACCGTCAATCAATGCGCTGTAGCACAGCGCCCGCTGGGTGGGGTCATAAGCCAACATCTTGCCAATCAACAGCACTAAATCAGCAGGCATGCGACGGAACACCTTTTGTAACGGCACCGGTTTGATCTTAGGAAACTTATGCTCCGTATAGCTTGGATTCATGTTACAGATCTGATCGCGTGTGGGCGTTCCCAAGACCTTAATGATCTCCACCAACTGGTCAATGCTCAGCTCACCAATGAATAATGGACGACCCAAGATCATTTCTCCCACCACACACCCAACCGACCATACGTCTATTTGGGTCAGGTAGTAGCTGTTTCCAAAGATAAGTTCAGGGGCTCTATAGTATCTAGAACAAGCATAACTGACGTTTGGCTCACTAGGCTTAAGCACTTTGGCACTTCCAAAATCACAAAGCTTTAAAACCCCGTTGCTTGGATCCACCAAAAGGTTTTGTGGCTTGATATCTCTATGGCATATTCCTTGGCCATTAATAAACGCCACCGCCCGAAGCATCTGGTAGGTATGGAGCTTGACTTCGAGGGCGGGCATCGGGTACTTATGCTGGGTGTAGTATTTGATATGCTGGTACAACGTTTCAGGAACATACTCTAGAAAGAGGTTCAAGTAAATCTCGTGGCCCGACTGCTTGTAGCAGTAATAGCGGAGGTCGACGATGTTTTGGTGGTGCACCAATTTCATTATCTGGAGTTCTCTGTTTTTGAATTTAGGGTCCTGGAGAACGGTTTTGATTGCCATGGTTTGGTTCGACGGAACTATTGAGGTGCGGAACACTTTACCAAACGAGCCGTGGCCCACCATCTGGGGCTGGACGTAGGTGAGTGGCTCCGTGGAATCATCAAAGCAATTGTGGACCTGTTCGGTGATGGGATCGGGAAGCATGTTGTGGAAGAAAATTTCCCCATATCATGACGTGCGCGGTGGGGAACAAAGGGTTTGTAAACAGTGACCCGCGGTGGACGTCGTGGGAGGGGTGGTGCAAGCGGCGACAGGTGGTGCCGAGCCAGGGTGAGTCCAAGCGGCATTGATCCACGGCGTCCATATGGAGTTGATAGGGTGGATTTAATGGTGAAGGTAGAGGTGGTCTAATGGCTACTGTGAGAAGGAAAGCGTACAGGAGATGGCCTTAGAGAGGTGGACAGTGAGAACAGGTAGAGAGGTGGACAGTGAGAACAAGTAGAGAGTGGAGTAGCGAGACTTGGGGTGACGACTTGCGTATTTTAGGAATCTTGTAAAACTCGATCTGTCTAATCTGTGAATCCCTGACAATAAAAACACGGAGTTGACAAAAATAGATTCAGCCTATAAAGTATATCTTGGCACTTAGCTAGTATAAACAGTACAAGACAAACTCTTGGACAGTACAAATATATTCCCATAGACGGTATAAACACACATCTAATATTATCTGTCGTTCTCGTAGCAACTTACATCATAAGCCTTCAGCCCCTCTGGTTGAGTAGCCAATGAAACGGAGATATAAATTGCGCTTTATCTACTCGACATCAGCCGTAGGCTTTGTAGTGTATTGCGAAACCACTATCTGATACAAATTGTGGAATTTACAAGATGTTGATGTTGTCTATCTTGGACTATACTTTCACCAGTTCTAGGCATACCATACTGCTTATCAATACATACACTAGTTTAGGTTAAGATTTATTTTCTTGAAATACCTTATCAAGGTTTTACCCCTAATATATAAGAGCTGCAATCTACAACAATTGTGGTCATGTATTCATTACTACTATAACTGGCGAATCTGGATATCGTCAGAACTAAGAGGCACAAATTGCTCTAAAGAAGTATTGATTTGCAACTGATCGTGGGCCCAATCTGGAACCAATTGATAATTGTCTTGTGGGCTAACACTCAATTCAATTGCATTGAAGTTGAACAATAGAGGCATTGGCCTCACATCAGGTTCAGGCCCATTTGCTGAAGCAGCTGCGTTGTATTGTTCACTTGGGAATAATTTACGGAAATTTGGTAACGTTGTTTCTTGCAGACGTAATTCATCAAAGTATGGATCCAATAATCCTTGATGGCATGTGGCTCTTTCTATTGGGTTGTATTGAAGAAGCTTACTCAAGAACGTAACACATGCGGTAGGCATTTTCTTGAATATTCTGTTAAGGGGAATAGGTTTAATTTGAGGAAATTTATGCTCCATATAATTAGGGTTCATGCTTTTGATTTGATCTCTGGATGGGGTACCCAAGATCTTAATGATTTCAACCAATTGATCAATTCCACTTTCTCCCGGGAATAAGGGCTGGCCAAGAATGAGTTCAGCAATCACACATCCAGCAGACCAAACATCTATTTGAGTAGTATAATTTATCGACCCAAAAATCAACTCTGGGGCTCTATAGTAACGGGAACAAATATAACTGACGTTTGGTTCATTAGGATTCAAGATTTTGGCACTTCCGAAATCACAAAGTTTTAATTCACAAGTTGCTGGGTTGATCAACAAATTCTGGGGCTTTATATCTCTATGACAAATTCCTTGACAGTGGATGAAATTCAATGCTCTAAGCATTTGATAACTGTACAACTTGATTTCAAGTAACGGCATTGACAATCTTTTGGAAACATAATAATGACTTGCTTTATACAAAGTTTCAGGGATGAAATCAAGAATCAAGTTGAGATAAAGTTCGTTTTTCTCATTTTGTTTATAGAAATAATACTTCAAATCCACGATATTTTGATGATGGATTAATTTCATGATTTGAAGTTCTCTATTCTTGAACCGTTTATCCTGCAAAACACGTTTGATGGCAAACACTTCATTGGAAGGCAAGAGCCGGGTTTGAAACACAACCCCAAACGACCCATGGCCTACCATTTGTGACTGGGTGTATTGTATGGTAACGGTTTCATCTGTGTATCCATTGTGGACTTGTTCTGAGATGACTTCTATATTGGACATTAGTATAATGCAAAGAGTGACGATAAGAAGGCAGGGGGTCGATAAGGTCAGGGGGGGGGGGATGGATAGCCGTTATTGGCTGGTTTCGAATGATGATAAACCGATTAATTGAACAGCTTCCAGTATGATGGAAGATCAAGACAGTTTACTTTTGTGAGGGTGAATGACTTTTGCGAGCGTTGGGGAAAGCACGACCAGGGTCGAGTGCGGAGTGGCGGGGGAGTTTGGTCCAGGCGGGGTTCCGAGATCTACGCCGTGGTTTACTACCAATGTAAGTAATTCCCGCCGCAACCCTGCTACCGTCCACCACCTTGCTTCTTATCTTGATTGATCTCCATTGTTCATCTCCAATCTTATCAAATGCTTCTGATATCGGTTAGTAAATTATACGTACCTATTTGTTCACTGTATCTTTTCCTCCACAAGCCTTTCTTACGGCCAGATGTCAACTCACTCTTGGTCTGGTCGTAACTGCTTGTTTTGATTAGACTCAACTCATCACTGTTGTTGGAAATAAAACTTTTCAACTTCAGAGCCACGCTGTTTCGACGCTCCGTGTCGTGGTTCGCCTCGTACACACTGTAGGCATCAAGACTATCCTGGTTACACCACGGGTTCCGGAATTGTAGTAGAGGGCCTTGTTTGCTGTCGATTAACCGTTGACGTTCTTTCAATCGACGCTTGTTTTCAATTTTCTCTCGACGTCTTTCAAGCCGACGAGCCTCTTCATCAAGACTCTTTTCTTTCTTTGCTTCCTTCAACTCATTTCTCGCGTCTCTTCTTTCATTTCGACCCTCTTGCCGTATCTCTTTACGTTCATCCCGCTTGTCTTTACGTTCCTCTCGCTTGTCTTTGCGCTGCTCTTTCCGCTGTTCTCTCTGTTGCTTTCTTGAATCACCACCTCCTTTTTTGATTTTCAACTTCCCACTCTGTAAATCAAGCTCTGTTTCATACACTTCCATCACACCCGGGTTCACCCAATCTTTGATATGCTCGTTGGCCTGGGCGTATATCGGGGCATGGTTTATCATTTCTTTGATGGTCGGAGTGCTGACCTCTTCATTATGGAAATACTTGGGATAATACTTGTGGATGTTGAACTTGGCTTCAAGCTCCTCGTAGTTTATGAGCTGGGTATCATCGACTTTCGTTTGTCGAAGATTATTCAATATCGATGTCATGACAATAAGGTGGGCTGTGACTGGATATGTAATAAATAGGATTCACCGGTTGGTTTAAATAGCCCTAAAGTATTTCACCAATGTTCAAACGTGGTTGGCAGAATTGTCTGGTAGTTGAAGAAGAAATTTGTTTAAGGTTGGGGTTTGGTTTCTGTCATACTAAAAATCCCAGGTGAAATGTGGAGTAGAGCGCATCTAACGAGGGGTTGGCATAAATCCTTTCGAGCACTGAGGCGGTAGGAAAGTGCGTGTTGCCGGGACAGTGGGAACAGGGGGCTACGTCGGCATCAGATGGTGGATCCGTGTGTATGGTGAGACCATGGTGGCAGCATATGGGTGTTCAGCGTGGTTGCGGTTTTTGTTATGTAATGGAGACTTAAGGTTTGACGGAGCTCGACGGAATGCGCAGGTCATAAGTGGGGGTGACTACTGGTGACTCGGGGTGCTGAGCATTGGGTTGTCACTGGTCGACACGGTTGCGGAACTGGCAAATATAGCCGGTGCTGTGATACGAGGACTATTGATTGGATGTATTGGATGTGATAGTGATGGTTTTGGTTATGGTGGATGAATATGATTATGGTGGATGAATATGATTATGGAGGAACATATGATTAAGGTGGATAATATGATTAGGTTGGATGAATATGATTAGACCGTGAATATGATTAGGTTGGATAAATATGATTATGCTTACGGTGATTGACTGTGATTATGACATAATGAATATTAGTAAGATTATTACTATGTTTCATTACACCACGACTTCTATGCCTCATTATATCTAGACTATGACTATTTACTCGGCTTCTTCATCATATCTATCCTACCACTCCACCGTCTCTCTATCTAGATAATCACGCCTTTCATTGTTGTATTCCAGCCGTTGTCTTTAAAGCCTAAAATTCACTCACTGCCTTTGTCTGAGTTCCGCCTGGCTTCGCTCATGTCCAAAGCGGCGTCATTGTACTTGAAATTAGACTTTGTCGAATCACAGATAAGATTGAGGTAAATATCTGTGAATGCCTGTCAGTCTGGATATCTTATTGGCTCTCTCTATAGCCTTTTAAATATCCGTTCACTCTACTTTTCACTACTTTTCACTCTATTTCTTTCACTCAATACCTCTTTACATAATACCTTCATCCTCTATCACTCACTCTTTCACTCACTCTATCACTCTCTCTATCACTTACTATATCACTCACTCTATCACTCACTCTATCACTCTGCTCTACACAGCTTCGGTCCCATTCATACTATGCATTATGCCTGATAGCCCTCCATTGGCTCCGGATCTCTCCTATATCTATACGCCGCTTGCTATTTAAATCACACACCTTGTTGAACAACTCAACCTTCAAAGGATCACTGCAACGAGGGAACAAATCGCTTCTACGATCCTTTGGCTGCAAATTAATAAGGGCAAAGTTTTCCACCTCAAAGATCTCAGGCCAGTAGTTCTCCTTCTTTTCTTTTGTCGGAGTCCCAAACCGGTTGAAAATCCTATCGATGATTTGGAAATCACTCACCTGTTTGTAATTATCATGCTTATCTTCGTCATCATAGATGACATTATGACCTGTTTTGGAATAAAGAAACAGAATCAAAATCCCCAATGCCCATATGTCGATTTCGTATCCATAGTCTAATCCGAACACAAGCTCGAGTGATTTGTAGTATGTCGAACACACATCATGGATCTGGTCATTTTTGCTTTCTTCAATCAGAATACTGAAATCACAAAGCACCACCTTCAATGGACTGGTGTTTAATAAGAAATTCGACGGCTTGATATCTCTATGAATGACTCCATTACTGTGCACATAGTCAATTGCATCCACCACCTGGTCAATAATTGAATCTATAATATCAACGGGAGTGTTGTTTTGAGGGATGAAATCGATCTGGCCGTTCCTGAAAACGCTTTTCTGTTTGCATTGTGTTTGTACAAACTCAAGCAAATCCATAGGATACAAATCCATGTATATGTGGATCTCATCAACCTTCAGCTCTGCGTGGTGAAATTCCACAATATTGAAGTGTTTCAACCGGCGTAAAAGCGCAAGCTCTCTATTCACATCATGCGGGGCATACGCCAAGTCCACGTCCACTATTTTCACCGCCTGGCCGTCCTTTTTGTACACCCGAGAGTAGGGACCTGAGTAAAGAAGTTGCATGGATTTTCGCGATCTGACATTTTTCATAAATGCGTTTGAAATGGTAAATGTCATGGCTACCTCATCTTCTTTCTCATTCCGTCGTCGTAGTTGACTCTCTTGGATAAGTTGTTTGATACAATATCGTTGTCGTCGGTGTAGATACGTCTTTTTGGATACTTTACCTGCAAGCCTTCAAATGCGTTTTCGTCCACCTGCGGACTCTCTGCAAAGAACTCATGAACAAGTGCATTCTCAGCAGTGATTCTTTTGCTGGGATCGTAGGTCAATAAGCTCTCAAGTAACTTGAAACATAGCTTATTATTACCACCAACAAGCTTGTACCAGTTCAAAAGATCCGTCGAGTTAGAAGAGTTACTTGAGTTAATCATTTGTTGAAACGAGTAGTATTCAGGGTAGTTATTCAAATTGGACCAGGTTTTCTCGGTAGGAATTCCCAACACCTCTATGATCTTCATGAATTGGTTTTTTTGGAAAGGAACCAGTTTTTTATTGTTGATATCAAACTTGGCTTCTTCTCCTCTGAATATTGGTCGAAGACTAAGAAGCTCTGCTAAAATACACCCAATTGCCCACAAGTCAATGGCTGCCGTGTAGTATCTTGCTCCCATAAGAAGCTCGGGTGCTCTGTACCAAATAGTCACCACCACTTTGTCTCCCGTGTATAAACTTTGAAGGGGATTATTGAACTTTCTTGCCAACCCCAAATCACCGATTTTGACGGTTCCATAATTCGTTACCATGATGTTTGCCGGTTTCAAATCACGGTGGAATATCCAGTTCTTATGGAGATATAATACTCCATTAAGTATCTGCCAAATAAGCAGCTTGACGTTTCGAAGAGGGATCGGTTTGTTCTCTGGATGACTATGACAATGAATGATCTGTAACAAGTCATGTTCACAATACTCGAATATCATATAGATACTTTTGTTTTCAAGAATGATATCAATGAGTCTGGTGATGTTCTTATTGTTAATTTCCTTACAAAGTGACATTTCTCTTATAGCACTTTGACTGATTCCAGTATAATTCAATACTTCCTGCCCGTCCATATTCACATGGCTATTTTTCAGTACCAGATTGTTATCTATTTTGAACTTTTTGATGGCAAATAGTTGTTGAACCGGTTGTTCTACATGGGTCTCATCATCTGCTTTACGCTTATCTTTAACCTTTGACCGAGCCTTGTAGACTTTACCGTACGTTCCTGCCGCAATGTATCCGATGATATCGTACTTGGAGAGAACACTTTCACGGGTCAAGTCCTTTCTGTGTTTATAGGGCCCGAGTGTGAGGATTGAGTTCAGGGCCATAAGCGTTGACTGGTTCATTTTGTCAGTGAAAAATGAGAATTGAGAATCGGTGATTAAGCCGTGATGGTGAGTACAGAATGATGTGTATTGGGGAGAGTAGTTGGCATTGGAATAGAGGTGTGTTGATGTAGTTGGTGACGAGAGAGGGTTTTGGTGATGTTAGAGGAAATCCTTGAATGTGGAATTTATGAAAACTGGCTCTATGTCTTTGTAATGAGACAGAGAGTTAGATTAGATGTGTGGGGAATGAAGTTGATCAGCTTAACGATAATGGAAACATCTTGTTACTTTTGTCTTTCTCATGGTCTTCTGTTAATACGGTACTCTGTACGGTACTTCTATGATATCTACAACTAGCACCTGCTCATGTCCAACAGGCTGGCTGCGAAAAGTATCTGCTGATCGGTGATACAGATGAGATCTTCTGGACCATACAAAACAAATCCGTTGATGCTACAACCACCTCTTTCTCTGCCCATCACACAAACAGCCCACTACCTTCCCCACACCAACAGATACTACTCTACATCATACACGTTAATCAATATACATTACATTGGTATTAATGGACCCCGTCCTTATTTTGTATAACTTCTATCATCCTTACCCTCCAACACAATTCTAATCTTTTCCATGCCAGTCACCTGGTCTTCCCATTTCTTCTTTTCCTCAACCACATTACCTCTGACGAAAAGAGAGTCATCGGGACGTCTATAAGAACGGCCGATTCTATCCCATAAGGTGGTGAATTGTCCATAATTATAGTTGAAGTACAAGTGGTGCACCGTGTGACAAGCAGTTCCGTTAACCACAGGATCATTACTCAAGTATTGTCCGTCGTGAATCATAACAGTCCAGAAATTCACAAATATGAACAAAATAAGATACAACACCTTATGTAATGGAAACAATAATGGGAAAAGATGGTATGGTAAAGATTGTGCAAACCCGTCCACAGGGTGGAAAGCATGAGATGCAAATGGAGTACAAACGATCCATTTGTGATGAGGCTTGTGTAACTTCTTATAAACCCATGGAATATGTAACCATCTATGGATGAAGTAGATACCGCAATCGGTGAACATAATAAAGCAAAAAGATTGGAATACTAATGATTTCATATCTGAGAATAAATCGTCGATGGATCCAAATAATCTGGAATATCCGTGTAATTCTAATAAGAAAAATGGAACTGTCAATAAAACCATTTGTGGAATGGCCGTGGTGGCTCTATAGATTTCCAACAGCATTTGGTTTTTCAAGTAACGAGGATGGTTGAATATTTTTTTGTCAAACACCGTCATATAAGATAATCCGGCTACTAAAAAGTAGGAAAGCCACCCAAATATGGCGGTGACGATGAAGATACTTAAAGCCTCACGGAATATGTTACCTCTGGAAAGAACCGAGGCGTCAGTCCATTCGGTTGGTGGCAATAAATTTGGGAGTCCATAGATCTCACTTTTGGTTTGAAGAGCATCTAATTTTTGGTAAATTACATTAAGGGTAGTTGGTAACCGATGCTCAAAAGGGGTAGCGAAGGTGTCGGCAGCCACGGTGGTGTTGGCAGCCTTGGGGAGAAGCGTGGCGTACGCTTTGTCGAACACAAAATAGTCACAAGCTTCAAGAACGATATCCATGTTTACGGTTTGTGAGTGTTAACGTTTATGTGCGATGAAATAATTATTTATAATGCGTATCTCATCGTATACCGAGCTCGGTGTCGTTCCGGGAACGAGGAACGAGAAATATCGGCGCGAGGCTTAGGCACGGGGTTGCGTCGATTTTCTCATCCTAACGGCATCGACTTCGCCCAATAAAGAGCAAAACAAAACAAAT